>JAWVMQ010000159.1:0-461125 GCA_036321185.1 Trypanosoma lewisi | reverse complement strand
GCGATTGGCTCTCTGCAAACTTCTCCGCGATGAGAGTGTGGTCCTCGGTATTCTCAGTGAGAGAAGAATGTCTGAGCTCGATGTGCGTAGTTTTGCCATCCCTGGCTAGATAAGCCAAAGAGGCAACCTCCACAACACCTCAGACCGTTTCTGCCCACTGTAAGCTTAAACAATCCCTCTCATCGAGAAGAACTTCTTAGAGTCAATTGTGAAGCTTGGGAAGGTTTGGTTGGGGGAGCCGCAAAGCTCTCCGGAGTGTTCCGAGTATATGGAAGGCATCTCAATTTTATGTAATTGAACATGTCATTACCCAATGGAACACGCTGTGCGCTACGATAGTGACGATGGCCGTGCCGCTTCCTCTTCGGAGGAAGGAATGCATGAAGCGAAATCGCAAAAACATATATCCTTTCTACTGCTATATATACATGTATTTTCATGAATGTATCGCCATCATCATGAATTTAGACGACTGTATAGATGCAAAACAAGAAGCACAGAGAAACAAAATAAACACAAACGCACATGCGCATACGCAGGGATGAGCATGAAGATGAAGAATAGTAAAGGTCACTCACACCCTGAGCCAAACCCCATCGTTATCGGCTTTCAGAATGGAAAAACGAAAAAAAAATGAAAAACAAGCACACACACACACACACACACACACAGATATATATATATATACACAAAAGAAAAATGAAATGGAATACGATCTCAGGTTAATGTCACGAAAACCAGCAAATTCCTTGTGCCATTCCTGTAAGTTTTGCACATGTGTTCCGCCCAACAAGCCCTTTTTGTCCAAAATAAATTATTATTATTTTGCTCACGTGGTATTGAACTCTTGTGGTGCCTCTCTTTTTCCTCTCACACATTTCTCTTCAGAGGCAAACAAGGTTACCATCACTACACGTGGACAACGGAAGCAAATAAAAGGGGAAAATATTATTTCGATTCAATCGAAAAAAAGAAAACAACAAAACAACAAAAACAGAAAAACAGAAAAACAGAAAAAAAATGACCCTGTAAAAAAAGCATCCATAAAAAACAAACTGGAAAGGAAAAAAAAAAGAAAAACATGTTCTTTGTGGAGAGGAACGAATGGGTTCCGTGATTTGAACGGATACATCTCGGGATGCAAAGCTATCACGTTCCCCACGTCCTTCTTAACAGAGAACTGCAAATCCCAAAAGAAAAACCACCAGTGTCTGACCTGCGTATCCACGCACAGCACTGTCATGTAAAACACTCCATGACATCATTTTCTCCCCCTTCTGGGAATATGTGGTGTGATTTTTGGCAGAAAACAATTGTTTATTCCCTGTGGCGTAATCACCCCTTGAATCCTTGCCAGTCTCGTCATTCAGCTGTGAGTATGCAGCCTTTCTCCGCGCAATACTGGTGGAATTTCCTTCGCTCAGCTTCTTTGTGGGAGATATAGGCGGAACCTGCGCAATACTGTTGGAATTTCCTTCGCTCGGCTTCCTTGTGGAGATATAGGCGGAACCTGCGCATTACTGATGGAATTTCCTTCGCTCGGCTTCCTTGTGGGAGATATAGGCGGAACCTGCGCATTACTGATGGAATTTCCTTCGCTCGGCTTCCTTGTGGGAGATATAGGCGGAACCTGCGCAATACTGTTGGAATTTCCTTCGCTCAGCTTCCTTGTGGGAAATATAGGCGGAACTTCAATGGGTTCTTCCTCATCGTCAATGCTGTTCCCCTCCAAAGGTAACGACCCTTCATCATGTTCATCTGTCCAGTTATCATTACTTTTGTCAGCTCCCCCTCAGTGTCGTCGACGTCACCACTCAGAACTGTTTCCTCCTTTTCCTCTGGCGTCTTCTCCACTTCAATCTTCCTGGAAAGCTCCTCAATCTCACTTGCGCTCCATCGCGCGGTTGTAAAGAAGAACATTGGTCACTGTCACATCGATGTTCCTCCTTGAGGTCTGAGCAGGATATCCACCAAAGTAAAAGTACATTTTGCTCTTTTGCTCCTTGCTGAGACTCACGTTCGTCCCCGAGCCTGGCAGTGGCTTCCCGTCCACATAGATAAAGCCCTGTCCGTTCTGAACCGTCATTATCACCTGATACACCTTGTGCAGCACCCACGTTGCGGGCACCAGGTGCCTCGTAGGCCCGTAGCGCGGCATCCAATTCCCATGAGCGGTGTACAACAACCCCAGCAGTCTCTTCCTCCCCCCGGGGCCAAGTCTACACTCAGCAATGGGTGGTCGCCGTACAGATTCCTATGAATCTGCACGTTTGCCACAAGTGTGAATGTGTCCCCAGTGAATTGCTGCTGTCCATCCTTGGGTGCAGTGCTCACAGTCCACAGCGCTCCTGTCCCATACCCATGGAATCTGAAACCGCACGGAACCCTATCTGCTTTCCTTACGGTCGCGCCCTCATGGTAGCCCTGCTCATTCCCCCAATAACTCTCTGAAGTGTTGCTTGACAAGAATCCAATCAGGCCACTCTCGGGAACACGAGGTTTGCAATTCCAGCTTAACGGATAATGCTTCAGGTGCGGGGAAGTATAAGGGTGCGCGTGACGAACATCCGACTTTTTCCACTTCCTCACGGCAGCTTTAATCTTCTCTAGCCGAGAATCCAGCTTCGTGAGGAAAAGGGATGATCCATGCTCCTTACCTCTCTCGTGGAGGGAGAAGAGCTCACCACCGTGTGTATACAGCAGCGCACTGGACTTGACGTCAGAAGCGGCCTTGGCGACGGTCCCAATCGCTATTATGTTCTTCATGTCTGTCGCCCAGAGTTGGAGCTGAGTGGCTTTCCCGGACCTTTGTTGGGACACAGGCAGTGTAAAGAGCATAACGCGTTTCCCGTCAATAGTGGAACTGATATATGCATCCCGAATATCTCGCTTTGCTTCTATGACATGATTGTTCCAGATACGCGGAAGAGGTCCATCGGAAATCATCTTCCATGTATTCCCCATGTCGTTCGACTCGAACATTCTACGGTGGCCAGCAGGACACTGTGCAACCATGAGGAGTGTCCCCCTCCCCCACTCGAGAATAGAGGGATCAGAGCAGTTAGTGGATGTTGTACCCTTTGAAACAGTCCAATTGGCTCCGTCGTCCTTCGAGTAAATGATCAGGGAGAGGGTTCGTCCGCGTTTGTCTTTCGCTTCGACCGGGAAGACAAGCGTTCCGTCCTCCATTGCGACGCCTGCGCCACCGCCGTCGATGCGCTGGTAGAGCGAGTGACACACCTTGAGCTGTGGTTCCAAGGACGCGGCCAGTGAGACAGGCTTCTGCCACACAATCGTTTTCTTCTGTTCGCTGCCGCTCTCACGGACCTCGCCAACCACAAGCAAAGGTTCCCAGGTCTCTTCAATGGCTTTCCGCTGGCTCCTTTCTGCTTCCGTGCCGAACTTTCCTGCATACACGTAGATCTTCTTGCCTTTAACGATCACTGACGGCCGCTCAATTCGCATATGGCTTCTCAACTGGGTTTTGCTGTGGTTGAAGACAGCCTGTGGCACAAACTCCTCATCACTCGTCTTTGGGACTCCTGACTTCCAATCTTTCCCTTTCAGTTTGCTCCTCTCCATGGCCAGCGAGACCACCTCAGATGGGACTGTGAATCGAGAACCGTATCCATGGCGGCCTCCGAAATGGCCACCATCAGCCCATCCACCTCAACGAGGTAGGGGTCGTGGAACCCCAAACCTGCGCTTCTCCAGACAATGCCCCTCTTCACCTTGTAAGGTGCCTTCCTCAATTCTTGTTTAAACAGCTCAATGCTATCCGACGACTGAGGCCCTCCAGCATGAACAAGCGCACCACTGCTGCAGCACAACATCAGTAGCACGAAGAGCACAAGAAAAGCCATTCCAGAGGAGAGAGAAAACTTCCGACTCTGAGACATGTCCTTTTGGTGAAATCTTCACGGTTTACTCTCACTCACTGTAGATGATAAGAATGTTTTAGTCTTTTTTTTTTCGCGTTCTTTTGGAAAGGTCGTCATATAAGTAAAAAGGGGGGAAGGTAAAAGGAGGAAGAAGAATAATAATATCATAGTTACACAAGTAGAGAAACAGCAACCGCTACACATACGCAAGAAACGTCACTCTTAATAGTTTTTACACTGTCGTCACAAAAGGTGACAATACAACTCAAAGCAGATAAGTAAAACTTGAGTCAAGACTAATGGAGAGAGGAAAGGGATCTAGAACTCATAAGAACGCTTTTGGGTAAAAAGAACCATACAAATAATTATGTCCAGCTATGGAGGCAAATACATCTTCAAATACGAAAAGCAGCAACCACGAAAAAATTCTAAAAACAAAAGAAAAATAGTTCAAGTATTCCCAATGACACACGCAAAAACAAAAAAAAAGAAAGAAAAACATTATCAATCATCAATCCTCTTTGGTAAAAAATGTGTACAAATTCCTGGGGTACCGAGTATACGACACACTGAGATATGTAGTGGTGACTCCCAACGACTAATCCAGCATCATCAAAGTTAACTGTACACCATTCTCAAACAACAATGCTTGTCTCATCGGCCGCGTATACACATTCTCCTTTCCCATTGTGAAGAGTACTCACACTCCATCAATAAATGCACCTTCACATAGGCCACCCTCCCGGCAAAAATGTGAAACACACTTCCATGGAAGGATTTTTCATGTCCTCTGATTAAGAACATCCTCATCTAACCTTGCAACCTAGAAGATAATGTGAAAGCAAAGGCATGCTCTTTTACAAAAGCGAATCTGACTAGATATATATAGATATATGACTTGAACCACAACAGAGAAGGGGAAAAGAGAATACCCACATACATAAAATAAAAAGGATACTTGCATGAATATTAACGTCGAAAAGAGCATTCATATAGAAATAATCTTTCTCCCTCTCTTTCGATAACATATAAACGTGTAAAATACTTGAGCAAAAGATTTTTTCTTTTTTCAATTGAGTTATAACCATGATATTCCTTGCCCCAGTTTCAGTGATCTGTTTCCTTTTTGTTTTTAACCGTCATATCATCTGCCGTGACCCGATCAAAATAGGATTTCACTCGTTTTGCTGCCATGGTTTTTTTCTAAAAAAAAAAGAAAGATAACACAATAAAAGATCGTAGATTGTCCATCCACGACCATAGCAATAGCACGGACGCAGTGGAGAGAGGAGTACAGGGTGATAAATGAAGAATAAAGAGAAGCAGGATTTATTGCTTCTCTTTATTCTTCAAATTTCATCATGAAAGAAATACAACAATGTACTGAACCTCCTTCTCTATCTGGGCACACAAGAGTCGGGAATGGGTGGAATTATTTTGTATGTTTTATTTTCTATATTTCTTTTTTCTCTTGTTTCATGAAAAATAGGTAAAAAAAGGAGGGGAGGAAAAAATATTTTCACTTTTTAAAAAAAAATCATTCACACGGGATCACACATCTTCAAGGCCCGGCATTTCTCCCCTCGGCTACTGATCTTCCTCCATCTCGCAACATCCAGGCTTTCTTTTTTTTTCCTTTTTCTTCGATCTATACGCTCTCGAGGTCGTCGTTCAGTGCCCCCTTCGTCTTGCTGGGCTCATTGTTACCACACATCTCCTCGCTCTCTGTTGTCACCATTAACGTAGATCCGGGAAGATGGAGCTCATCAGGACGGCGGTAGGCAACGTACAACGCGACAGCGATGCCCACAACCGTAATGCCGAGGCATACCCAGACAAGGGGAAATTCCTTTTTCTTTTTGCCACTCTCAGCAGATACCACCTGGGCCACAGCAAAGAGAGCAAAAACAATCAAAGCATAGACAGAGGTCATTTATATCGTTTCGTGTTTTTTCCTTTCCTGAGATACAAAAAAAAAGTTCGTTGAATAACCAATCTAGATGAAAGTATATAGGAGGAAGAAAGAGAAGGAAAGGAAGAAATAATAACAGCAGCAAAAGACGAAGAGGAAAAATAACAAAACAGAAGCATCTGGTTCCAGTACAGCTGTCGCAAATGAAGAGTGCAAACTTTTTTTTTTTTCAAACGTACCCATGCTGCCGCTACGCGTGTAGCGCCACCAAACTATAAGGGTTATTTTTATTCAACCTATCCTTCCATACAATGATTTCGAACCACATCTCCGAGCAGCTTTAAAGGGGCTCAGATTCCGTTGGTTCCATGACCTTCTGAGAAACGACTGCGCTTAGACCACGCAACACGCTCCTCTTTCAGCCACTTCTCCAACGGGATCCTTTTCGCCTGCGTGAGCCCCCCAAATTCCACTGGGCTCCCCGCGGGATCGGTCCCGGATTCAGTTCTGCATCACCGCACAGTTGGAGAAGCCTTCAAAAGTGAACCCTCAGTGCGAGTGATGGCGCTACACGCAGGGACGCGTAGCTGTGGGGCAGTTCTAACCTTCGTTGTGTTTCAGGCCTCCCAAACACAGCGCTACCCCAGACCCGCCTGCCGACGCCAAGAGCCTTTAACCGCACCCTAGGCACGGTCACAGGCTCCTGGCTTCCCCTCAGAGAGGGTACTGATCCCTGGCACCACGTAGAGGTGGCCGGCTTCGCCAGGAAGAGTGCAAACTAATGTTGTTATCATTCAGCATGCCTGCGACAGAAACATAAAACGAAAACAAAAAAGAAAGAAAAAAGAAAAATCCAGTGGAAGGTGGTGGTGGGGAGGATTAAACTAAACAAAAAAGCCATTGAGAGAGAGAGAGAGAAAAACAATGTCCGTTTGTATATTTGTATATGAATAGAAATTGGGGAGAAGAGAAACATACGGAAAGGGGAATACTTCTCTCCTCTTCCTCCAATCACTACCCACATACACCCTCTTTTTTTTTTTCACCCTAGTGAGATTTTTATTCGGGTGAGTATATACATGAATATGGAAATATCTATTTGAAAAATGTTAAGAACAGGAAATGGAGCACATGAGAAATGAACCAAGGATGGCAGAGCCTTTAATGTCATGAATTGGAATTCGTCGTATACCCATCTTTAACATACGCAACGGCAAGACACACTCACCCAGAAAATCATTACGCATGGTTTGGTCCTCATCATAAACCTGGAGAACAAGCGTAGAGAGATCCCAATCCTCCACATCCCACGCAAATTTATGCGGCACATTTGAACCCCGCCATACTGGATGAAAGCCATTGTTACGAATTGTTCCTGATATTTGTGGTGTACGATTGCAACCCGGTCCTTCAATAAAACACGAGAGAAAAGGATCTACAATTTCACCCTTATCCGATCGGTTTGGTTTCGGGAGACAAAACCCAGAAATGATTTCCAAATTTAATGTTCGCATTTGGGGCTTACGGGAAGATGTTTGATTAGGGCGTAAACTTCTGGGCTTCAATATGTAACCACAATTGGCATTATCAATAAAAAATCCTCTATTGAGTCTCCATTCATATGTTGTGGTCGATTGCCAATTCAGTGCCACGATTTGACAACCACAATTCCAAAAAATTTGAGGATGATAATTACTGCTGCCAAAGCGCGATCCGGCTGGGTATATCCGGCTGAGACAGTGTTGGTTAATACGTGTAAAAGCCTCTTTTTTTGACAGGGCAAGTTTTTTCGCTTTAGATTCGACAAAGGAACTGCAATGATACGGTTGTCGTTTTGCCAGATAGGACATGTCAGCAGTTCCTTTAAATCCTGCAGATTCAATGGAAATAACGCGTGAGAGATTCTCTGAAATGTTCCTCTTCTCGTTTTTCCTTTCCTTCTTTTTACCTTCCCTCATTTCCTTAAATTCCTCATTGGACCGTAACGATTTTACTACCTCCTCATCCTCATACTCATCCTCATACTCATCGTCTTCAACATCCTCTTCATCATCCTCAGCATTGAAAGCATTTGTTACTTCGGGAAAAACCACGGATGATACTCCACGCTTACTCTTTACGAGAATTTTCTTCTTTAGATTGCCAGGTGAAAATACAAATGTTGGAGTCTCCCCAGGCCCCCATGGGCTTTGGAAAAGCATATCATCAAAAATCTCACACATAATCTCTGCCATGCGATCTTCTTGGGGAAGGCCTGTATGAACCTCAAGTGATAAAATAACTGGATATTCAGACACTTGGAAAGCATATTCTTTAATCACCTCGATGCATGAGCGGAAGGATACTTTGGACGTCCGAGTATGGCCATGATAAACCACAGGCTCTCCTCCAGGGCCATCCCAGCAATCCAGTTCAACACATCGGCATCCATCCAGGAGAGCCTTTTTATACATGTCAGTTGATGACTTACTGGTCAACTGATCCCCCGTCAAGTATGTATTATGGGAGGAATTGATAAAATAGTGACAAATAGGCTCATTCATATCCTGGTATACCTTGAGAGACTTTTCTCTGTCAATAATGCTGCTAAAGCGATGATCTCCAAGAAAAGAAAGAAACTGGTTGAGACTTACATTTCCAGTATCTATGCAACACGCATAGTCCACCATTTCCTTTACATGTTCTCCATCGGAGGCTTCATCTTGGGAATCGCGAAGAAACGTCACGAACTCTTTTTGTGTTATACTGTCTCGATCAGGACCCGCAATTTTTCTAAAAACATATTCGAGTTCGCCAAGTCTTGTCAAGGAAAAAAAAGCCTTCTCTAAAAAGACGTAGTTCACATTACCCCCGGCCTCTTTTACTGCGTCCGCTAGTTTCTCGGAGAGCTCAGCGGGAAAATTTAAACCCTTTACCATTTTTTTAAGTTCATGAAGGTTGATATCCCCACTGTTATCTGCATCATATTTCATCCATATCATCATAAACCTTGCACGATTCAGATCCCACGGCATGCAGAAACCTTTCGTTGCATCAATAAATGATTCAAGTGCCATGGACGCTTTAGAATTAGATGAACAGCAACAACGAAGAAACTCATTTGACTCATCATGTGAGCAACGAAAAAGTTCAACAGAGGCCCCCCGCATGCACGAAAAAAAGGCATCCACATCCGCTTTGGTATGACCCTTCTCCTCAAAGAAGTCGTTTATTAGTCGTTTGCCAATCCTGCCATAGACCGATTCTTTGCTCACAGAGGGATCCTTCGTCCAACAGCTACCCATTATGAAATCCCTTTCTGGTGTCCTTGTGTTTGTTTGTGTGTGTGAGAGAGACTATATGTGTTTCTTTTCTTGTTCCTGTATAATGCTCCTCCTTATATAAGAAGACTTTTGTCTTTTCCTTTGATTTAGGAATTTGAATAAAAAAAAAAAGAGAGAGAGGGATGGGGGAAGAAGTTAGTAAAAACCGAAAACAACAACATCCACAGGCGAAGAAGAAGGAAAAGAAAACAACATGTTTCCTATCTCGCAAAGACATACACAAAGAAAAACACATCCACCTGACTCTTAACTATAATTACACGAGAAACACAACATTCAGCAAAGATAATTTCTTTTCATTTACTCTTTCACGTTCACTCCTTAGCATGTTCCCGTATGGCAGCCAATTTCTTCCGCCACAGACGCTCTTCTTCTGTCACCAGTTGAATTGCCTCTTCCAAACTCTCAAGTGTTGTCTTTGCTTCAAGCCTTCCTTTAAGAATCTTAACTTCATCCTTCCAGTACCGGAATGCATCCTCAGACTGAATGTACTTTGTGCGTCCATCGGCAACCAGTTGACGTAAGTGCTTCTCCTCTTCTCGAGATAAAGCCTTCGCATGGTGTGTCTGTACTTTATCCCGCAAATATTTTTCTTTGGCCGTCTCAGCCTTTTCAGACCAAAAATTCAACATTGCACGTATCTTGGCATCGCGGAGACCAATTCTATAAGAAAGCAATTCCTTCTTGTCTCGAAAGGAACGATCCAATTCTTGAATGTATTTGCTAAAAGTGGACAGTTTCATCTCTGCAAGTCGCACATCTCCATGATATCGCTCAAGTTCCCCATGGAGAAATTCCAGATAAAAAACTACTTGACTTGTACAAACCGGCTCTTCTCCAAGGAATTCTCTCACAAGACGTAGTAGTTTGATAGATGCTTCGCATTTTGTGGACACAATGTTATTTCGTAACGCATGCAATACCTCCCGAGCTTGGTTTATGTGAGCTTCCAATAAATCTATCTGCTGGTTTAGTTCATGCACTTTGAAATTCAATGAGACCGTGTTTTTGCACCACAAATTATTGTTATTGAGGGCATCCTTGTTCTCATTCACTATATTTTCAAGACTTTCCCTCAGCCACCGTCGAGAAGTCTCCCGTTGTACAAGAAGATTTTCCACACCACGTTCAAGCTCCACTAGTGTAGTCCGCTCACAAGGGGGGTTCCCATTAAGAATGAATGCTTTCCCTTTTAAGGGAAGAGGGGCATGGGAAGAAAAATCGACGTCGAACTGTTGCGCTGTCAACATGAGAGAGATTTCATGGAGAAGCACGCCGGAGGGAAGATCAATAACGAAATCTTTTAAAAACGTGGACGGTACTATTCCCTTGGCGCCCTTCATATTCTGGGCCGTCCACCAACCGCTTGGATGCTCCTCCAAAATAAGGAGAAGGTCTTCCTTGAAAATTGGCAAATAATGTCGAGCCTTAGTTACGTAGTCATGGGTCGCCTGAGAGATGCGCATCTTATGTTGGGCCAGTTCATCCTTAGTATCGCAAATGTTTTTGTTTGTTTATTTGTTTTTCGTGTATGTGTGTGTGTGTATGAAAGAACCAACAAAAATTCAAAGAAAAATAAAAGGATACGCCAGAAACAATTGGCAACAGGTAAAATAATCTCATTCAAGGTTTCTCTTGTTTTATACAGTGGAGCATTTCGACAAGCACAAAACTAGATATTCAAGGTACGGTAGAGACAAATTGAACGGAGTACTCTGCACCTCCTTCCACATAAACTTCACCATAGGCACCAGGAAGAAGGATCTCTGGTCGTCCAACGGGTTTGAGCACCATTTTATGGCCAAATACGTGATGAGGGTATGTCACTCCCCCTATCGTTTCCAGATCAACACCTAAGTTGGTCAACGTTATCCTGAAGGAGGAGGTTGTGAGTTCTCCGTGTTGAGATGACATTTTGTTTTGTTTTCTCTTGTAGCGTGGGCCCATAAAAAAAAAGGAAAAAGAAAAAAATGAAAGAAAAAAGAAGATACGATTACCAACACCGTTTGTTTTATGTGCAGACAAAGTCAATCAATCAGTCAATCACACACACACACGAAAAACAAGGAGCAACAAGAGTAACAACAAAAAAAAAACTCAAAACGGTTACAAGACACCATACATGTCCTGAAACGCAGCGTAGCGGACGGAAAATGCTTCCCTAAGCATTACAAACGGTGATGTCCCATACGGAAGGCGGCAAAAAATAACAACGGAATGACGTCCTCCTGGATGAGCCTTCTTAATGGGATCCATTTTTTCTACAAAACGCTCTGAAACATTGTAGACACAGGGCTCGCGAACTCTTGAAGCAAAATCCATATTCCTCACATCTATCAGTTTTCGTTCTTGCATGAGTGAAAGATCAGATTTTAAGCATGTAAAAGAATTTGGGTCATAGATTACAGAGGCTTGAAGATTCTTAGGTCTCACTACGAGTGGACGGTACATTTCCCTTGGAAATACACAAGACTCAAGTGGTTCCGTAAACAAAAAAGTCAAACCATGTTTGGCAGCAAATTCCTTGTAAAGTTGGCAAGTAAGAGGCTCTATCTGAGGAAATAGGCAATTACTGAACACATCAACACCGTAAGGAATAGGAAGAACAACATCACAAATGTTGTAAGCACCCAACCGTGCTTCCTCTGCTGTAACCAGTTTATACTCATAGGATGATAAGGAGGACGTCGCACTGGCAATGGTGTTACACGTGGGTACCCGTACCACATCCCCTTCAATAACCTCTAAGCCCTTTGACAATAATCTTTGCGATGCCATGGCATTCCAAATAAACTCCGCGGCACTACTTTGAATTCGTTCACTAAAAGGAAGAAACTCCCAAATCCTACGAAGGTGCTCTCCTTTTCCTTCGTATTCAGAATGATATTTTACCACCCCTTCCAGCAACTCAATCAGCCAGTTCTGTGATCGCATATGCTTCGCAGCATCAACCCATAACTGTGTTATTCCAAGAACAGTACTGGGATCTGAATTTAGGTACTTTAAATAATAATCATAATGTACGCCATCACACTCCGCAACACACTGGAGTAAACCCCCTATCGCTTGGATAAAATCCCCCCGTGCGGCAAAAGACGCAACTTCAAACAATCTGTTCGATCCGACACCAAATGTTTCAATGCCAAAATAATTCACAAAACCTTTTTCACACAATGCTTTTAGTCGTTCATTGATACTATCCTTATCACCTTCCACACATCTCAAAACAATACGGTAATAATACCCAGAAGGCCTTTGCAAGAGAGAGTCCAGATTATCTTGTGCGTGGTAAGTCTGAGGGTCAAAAATAAGAGGATGAACATTATAGTGTCGTGATGCATGTGGAAGCAATTCCCTTGTCATACCAATACACACTCCATACTGCGAAATACAGCCAAAAGAACCACCAGAAGAGTTAGACATGAATATAGAACCTGATTGAAGGGACAAGGTATACCTCATGCGGTTTTCAACACTGAGAATTGAATAGGCGTCTCTGTAAAGAACAAATCGCAAAATGGGAAGGTCCCGTGGAAGTTTTCCTAACATTCTCACATATTCACCATAACTTTGCACCCGCGGGCTAAATGTCTTTGCCGGATCACTAAATGGAGTTGTCGCGCTATCCTCAACAAGAAGTGTTTTTTGTCGTGATATTTTTCGCCATCGACCTTTCGGTGCCTTTTCTAAAGTTGCAATACTTCCAGTTGTGTCAATCTCATTCATCTGCAAGTCAGTTGACTGTGCCTTGACCACCGCAATGGGAAGATGACGTCCGTCGTCGTCGGATAACGAACTTCCACCAATATCACATAGTCGAAGCAAAAGTCCAGACTCCCTCTCTTCACGGCTAATGTCACGACCGGAGCACCAGTCACTTCGTGATAAAATAACTCCCGTAGACGAATTCCGCAGCGACCACCGCACGATGGGCCCCCTTGAGGCAAGTTTCATCAATTTTTTTTTTAGGATTGGCTTGATAAGGGGCGCGCACACACACACACAAACACACAAAACAAATAGATTATTGCTCACTCACGGAAATGGAAGAGGACAAAAAAAAACGAAAAAAAAAGAGGAGGGTAAAAAATGTACACAAACGCAAAAAAGGATGGAAGGAGGGAGAGAGAATACGAGAATCAAAAACGACAGTACACGCTCATTGAAAAGGGGCACGTGTTTGTGTGTGTGTGGTAGGGGGGAGGTAATGAAACGTCCTATTATATATATATATATGTTAAATGAGAGAAAAGTTAATGTAATAATAAAAGTAAAAAAAAGAGAGAGAACGACCATTACCACCACAATAACAACAAAACAACAACTAAGAAACAGAAAGTGAAAGAGTAGCTTACGAGAGCATTGACCATGATGTTTTCGTTCCGTTCACAAACTGTTGAACAGTTCCATCTACTGCATCTACAGAGTAAGATGCGTTTGCTTCATTTTTCCAAGGCTGGTACGGATTATCAAGAAACGGCTGATACATATTTCCTTCTATTTCTTCTACACGAGCAGCAGTTTCCATTTGAATAGTTTTTAAGGTTGGAACGCAATCGCCCAAAGTTTCACTGTCCAGATAACCACGCTCTGGAAGTTGATTACGAATATGTGGAGGGAGGATACGCAACTTGTGTTCGTACATTTCTTCTTCCAATTGCATAATTGCACCTTCTGTAATGACAACTCTTTCATGTTGCATTGCATCATAAACATTAAACCGATTAATAGGAATAGGATTTTTAGGACCTTTTGGTCCTTTTGTACGCTGTTTTGAAGCAGTTTTGTTATAGTCATACTGTTCATCACACAATAAGGTCGGTCGAACCACCTTATTTCTACCATTAAAGAAGCTACCGAAAAAAAAGGAACGATTATATTCAGAACTGGGAGTAATACGGGATCCCCCATCCATAAATAAAACTCCACCTCCTTTATGCCGTACATCCCAAGACATAATGCGACAAAGGTTCAAATAACTTTCTTGAGTCGGTTCTGGTAAAGAAAGCTTTTCTACAATCTGCAATCGTCCTTGTAGCATCTTTAAGGTCATCATCATACGGTTACTTTTACTCCATGTCTTGACGTCCATTGTGGGCATAAGCATGTTCCAAGGCTTTGACGGTTTAGTACGACCTCCCCATGGATACTGATGATTCTTCCTGTCGCTGACGCGTGCCATTCCCATACCAGTATTGGGCCAATTTTTTTTGGCTTTTCGCCAGATTTCTCGCTTTTCATAGTCCCACTTACTAGCATAATTTTGGCATCGTACTAACCAATAGGTAAGATTTTTGCTAAGCTCTTCCGTTTCTGGATACATACCAAAGATAAATGGATCCAGCTCTCGTGTGTGCGTTACCTCATTATTCAAATTAAAAACAGGCACAATAATACGTTCCTTTATAGTTCCATATGTGTAGACCACTGGTCTTGTACAGTTAAAATGCGGCAGCTCAGGTATTGGCTCAACAAAGTAAGGGTGGGAGCGCTGTGGCGAGGGCAAATAAGGTGAAATCAATGGTCGCGTCAGAGT
Source organism: Trypanosoma lewisi (assembly GCA_036321185.1). Lineage (NCBI taxonomy): Eukaryota > Euglenozoa > Kinetoplastea > Trypanosomatida > Trypanosomatidae > Trypanosoma > Trypanosoma lewisi. Next base: position 446,473 of record JAWVMQ010000159.1, on the reverse strand, counting down.
GTTATGCGGGTGGTACAGTGGAAGAGGATGAGCACCTGGCAATATCTGTTGCGCCCCCTCATATATGAAATCTCCCTCATCCCTTGGGGCGGCGTCGTGTACACCCGATGTGCGCCAGTCGTAACGGGTGCTAAAAATAACGCTGCGCCTTCCACACGATGATGGAAACGATACAGCAAGTGATAAAACGCGTCGTAGCATGAGAATTCGTGTATGCCTGCGCGTGCTTAGAAAATTTCCAGCCAAGATGCCTTACCTTGCCGTTTGTATTATTCTTCCGCCTAACTGTCAAATAAACAGAAATAAAAATTAAAAGAAAAAACAGACAGAAAAAAAAAATCGCAAAGTACACTCCACCCGTGAAAACTATCCAGTAAACAGGATCAAGATGAACACACCCACACACATACACAGACAGACACATACACACACTAAAAAACAAAAAGGAAATGATGAGTGAAATTGGAATATCAAATCCAAAATAAAAAATAAGAATAAAGAGCAGGAACAATAAAAAAAGAAATCATTTTTAATCATGTAGCAAAAGCAAACGATCATCACATCCGAAGAGGAGACAAACAAAAGAACAATAATACACAAAACGAAAAAAAAAAGAAAAAAAGCATCAGGAAACATCGACACCATTGGCAAGCCCATTGCTTCCTGTTTCGTTCTTTCATTCTTCTTTCTTGGTTTGGGTTATTTATTCAGTGAGGAAGCTTTATCTTTAGATTGGTAGATTCGGCTTTAATTCTTAATTTTTTTTTTTAATTCGGTTTGTTTTTGTTTGTTTGTTTATTGTTGTTCTTGTTTTCCCTTCTAATGATTTTCTTGTTCTCTTTTCTGTTTTGGTTTTGGTTTCTTTGTATGTTCTTTTTTTTTTCTTGGGATTTGCGAAACGGATGGATCCTACCTAGAAGCCTTCAACTCTTTCTTAGAGATGCCACCAATTGTCTTAACGCATCACGTTCCTTCAGGCATTCTTCAAGCCGAGAACGCAATTGGAGCTTCTCGTCAACTTGTTGCTTCAATGCATGTCTAAGGGAGGTATTCTCTTGCTCGAGCTCAGAGCACCGCGGCAGAAGGCTTCTAAGTTTCTCATTCAAGAGATCTATTTGTATCTTGTCTATACTACAGTGGTCCGAAATATCATGCACACCAACTGGCCCTCGTTGCTCGCATAGCCGCGAATTCGATAGAATCTGCCCGTCGTCATATTTTACTCTACTTTCAGGACTGCACAAGACCTTTGTAGTGAAACAAGGAAACAGAGATACTCCTTTTGCTACTGGCACGCGAGGATTAGCCAAAGAAGACGTGGCCTCCACCACCTTCAGAAGGAATTCTCCTTCAACAGACTCAGAAGCAGACAGAGAACAGCATATGTGACGAATTGTGGCGCAAGGTGCACTCAATGATCGCCTAGGCATCGAGAATGAACTAGTTTCCCTCATGTCCACTAAAAAAACTTATGTTGTCTTGTTGTTGTTGTTCTTTTTGACTTCCTTTGTTGCCAATTAAAAGATAAATAAATAAATAAATAATAATAATAAATAGAATGAATAAACATATTATTTATTTATATTCGCATCCCTGGTGCGCGTGAGGGTTTTGTACAGGAAAAAAAGAGGAAATAAAGAAACTAACAAAAAAAAAAGAAAAAGTGTGGCCCACGAGACAACATGTACAAGAAATAGTAACAGAAAGGAATACACGTACAAACGTACACATACACACACACAGGAGCAGCACCAATAACAAAAAAAACCTGACCAGAATGAGGGCTTACCAATAATAATAAAAGTAGAAGGCGTCGTGGAGAGACACCAATTCCCACCCTCTTTTTGTTGTTGTTTGCTTTACCATTCGGGTCTCCATGGATTCTATAGTGCTTCTTCGTTATAATTTATACCATAGATACACACAAAAAATAAAGCAATAAAAAAAATGCTTTATTCAATGAACACTGTCAGAGCACATTTTAGAGAAACTCGTTTCACGACAAACGCGTCCCACTAGAAAAAGCGCCATCTGCACTAACGCAAACGCGATGAAAATACTATATCTTCCCGTGCTGCGCCCGCAGAAGCTCTATACAAAAGAGGATGGTGATACGCAAAGTCACCATAGCACTGTGCAGGGTCAATAAGCCAACTTCCGTCACTCCATTCACACAGGGGAGGGACAACGCTGTCCCGGCGATGTTGAATAGAACACCAGTCGCCCATTCCGTTGTCCATGTCCGCGAAATAATCCTCCGATGATATGAAGGGGGTTGCCCTTTCAGAGAAAAGAGGGATATCTACAGGCGAGTTGGAGGAGTATTCATTCACAAGCGCCACATGTAAATCGCATCCATCCTTTAATACTGCTGAGCTTGCCCGCTCAACCGAATGCGCGGGTCTTGCCATTTGTGGTTCTGTCCGCGGGACTGAAGAGGACTCCCCTAAGGCTGAGGGACTATGCGCAATAGGCGAAACATTTGGACATAAAGGAGGAAGTTGACGAGGCGTAAGAGAAATCCCTTCGCCATGCTCTTCCTCTTCCTCCTCCTCTTCCCCCTCGTCACCACCACACTGTGGTGTTCGCTGGGGCGAGGAAGGGAGGCTCTGCTGATAACGCTCCACCGGTTGGGGAGGGGTCCCCGGTAACGTTGCATCGGACACCTCCAGCGTGACAAACGAGAAGTCTAAATTGGTGCCCAGCCGCGCCGACGTGAGTGCGCACGACGACGTGTCAACACCCCCACGCGGCATCGGGCTCGCGGCCGCCAACACTTCGCCGAAACTGCGGAAGTTTTCCCGGGATCCGAGGGACGCCAGGAACTCCTGAAACGATGGAAGATTTGTCCGCCACTGAGCGTTGAAGGGATTCCTCCGCGGTGCAAGCTCAACATCGGCTTGGTACATCACAAAAGAGATGCTGCTGCTGCCGCTTGATGATCCACCAATGGAATTCATGCAAAAAAAAAGGAGTGGGTGAGGGTAAAGTAGGAAACAGGATGTTAAATGAAAACAAAATAAATAATGATGATTATCACATTATCCTTATTAATATTATTATTATTCATAAAAAAAAAGCGCAAGAATAGGTTTGATGTTATAACCAATGATGAACACCTCACTGACCAAGCTCAAAAAAAAATGCATTAAAAATAAAAAATAAAATTGACGCGAGGATACAAATAGATATAACGCATTTACCACCACTCCCCCATCCATCCCATAGGAAAAAAGTTCACCACCAATTTTTATTCACTCAGTTTCAAGAAGCTGAGAGATAGAGAGAGAAAAAGGAAAAACAAAGAAATTATTCCGTTTCCTTGTTTATATTTACCTTCAGCGTACAGGAAAGCAACACGTGACTGGATATTTCACTACCGCCCGGAATGGGAATACTATCAGTAGTCTCATCTACAAGCGACGGAAGTCTCCCCAACTCCTCGCAATAAAAAGAAGGGGTGCTATAGAGTATGTAATCATGTGTACCGCAGACAAATTCCTCTTCATTTGCACAATCAACCGCGGATGGGGAACTCGAAGCAGATGACCACGGCGGCTTTAGTGGGAAAAAAGATGTGAACTGTGGCTCTTTGGTTTTATTTCCCTTATACGGAGAAAAGGGAGACTGAGAGGCCCATGTAACGAAGGGAAGATATCCATTCTTCACATTTTTCTGAGTATTTAATCCCGACAGGACACAATCGAGTGGAACCATAAGATTTTCCAGTTCTTCATGCTTAGTCAAGAGTTCCTTCATGGTGCAGGGTGTCTGGTGGTGTTGGCAAGTTGCATGGGCACTTTTCAAGCCCATAAATTTCTCCTCTTGGTCCCCAAGGACGTATCCATATGAAAAACCGTATATATGAATTGCTAGTTCCGAGGACGATGACGATGATAACTGATGTTTCGGCGACAGAAACGCACTTCTTTCCCCATACTCCCTCCAATCCAAGCGAAAATGTCGATGCGTCCCTGTCAATTCACAAGGGGGGGGTCAAACAGTAAAGTGAGTTTGTTCATTTCTCTTTCCAGGTTACCTTTAAAAACAACATTATCTCCAAGGGAGCTACATTTCACCCCCTGCATATTGTCCAATGAAAACCCCAATGACTCAATAACTACCCTTGTGAGATGATGAAGCTGAGCATAATGTTCCAAGTGCACCACAAAGAAACATCTACGGGACACGACAACACCACCAACAGGTGAGTCAGAATTCGCGGGCTTCGCTTCCTCTGTTTGTGTCACGTGCGCTGCAAATTCCTCCTCAATTACTTCCGTAAGGCGTGTAAGAGAGTCGTACGCAGGTGAATTAGGAAGAGACTTAAAACTCCCAAGAATCACAATTTGATGCGTTTTCCAGCGTTCGGTCAAAGTGGTGTCCTCAAAGAGAACTCGAATCACCTCATCAATCAACACGCAACGAAACCTCATCCCCGTCGATGGAGTTCGGGAAAAATCGCAATTCACCGCAATAAACGAAACAGGAGGTCCCCCCTACTCCTGAACCACCTCAAACAGGGTATACAAAACATTTATGTACCGCAAAGAGTGCCACAAACCAAAAGGTGGCAAGTCCGCAGCACATAGACGCTCCCTATTCTCCCAACGCAGTGCCCTGGAAAGCACATCCACCTCCCATTTTTCTATTAAATTCAAGCGGCTGCAATTGTATGCAAAAATCAATCGGGACGAATGAACACAGAGCTATAAGACGGCAATAGAGTCTCCTTCACCTTCTTTACATTGGCCACATTCTGCAACGCGGCGAGATCAAAATGTGTCTCCAATATTCTTGAACGGCAATGTTCAGGAAGGCACTCAGACCAGCTTGGATCCTGAAGACATATTCTTTCACTGCTCCACAATGCACGCAGCGCAACGGGGTCGTCTAATCGATAACTGCATAACTTGAGTCGCTGTGAGTCCATTTTATTCACTTCCTCTCTCTCTCTCTCTCTCTCTCTGTGTGTGTGTGTGCATCTGTATGTGGCTGTTTAGTTGTCTTTTTGGTGATGACAACTCCCCGTGGAAGAAACAACCTCAGTAGCAAGCAGAAATACACAAGTACACACACGAGGGAAAAAAACGCAAAACAAAACAAACTCTGGAGAGTTGAAAAGGACACAGACACACACAGCAGGAAACGCAACGATCAAACAATCAGAAAGACGAGAAAGAGAAGGAGGGTTCTCAAACACCACCACATAATCACTAGCAGAAAACAGAAAGAAGTTCCTTTAGAGTGTTATTTCACCCAAAAGGCGAGCACACGAGCGGCATCCAAAAACAGCATGCAACGCTGCAACAAATTAAAATAACATAACAGCAATATAACAAAAAAAAACCACAGAAAACAAGAACAAATGAACGCTCACAGCAGGACGCATCGACTCTTCTTCTTATTTTTCTTTTTCGTCTGTACAGGTGGTGACACAACAGAGGGTAGCAAAGGTTGCAGTGCCAAATTCTCGCTTATTAAGGTCGGGATCATCCCCTCGCTCACCTTCGAACCTGTGTGAGGAGCGGTACCACCCACAGAGTTCCCTCGTTTCTGATCACATGCAATTCCCCCATGACGAACAGTACGGAGAAGCGTTTCAAACACCTCTTTTACCATCCCTCGCTTCTTTGCCGTCACTTCTAGAAAGGGGCACTGCGCCTGGAATGCTAGCAGATGGCCTTCCTCCGTGCTTACGACGCGGTAGTTTACCTCATCTATCTTATTTCCAACCACCACACAAGGAACATACTGCTCACCTTTTATGCGGCGCAGTTGAGCGTACATCCCTTTCAGTTGCTGAAAACTATCCGCATCAGTGATGCTATATACAAGTATAAAGCCCTGTCCCTTCCTCAGATACTGCTCACGCATTGCAGCAAAGGCGTCCTCACCTGCGGTGTCCACAATGGTCAACACGACAGGCTCATTATCGATATCAGTGTGCTTGCGATACACATCCTCAATGGTGGCATCATACTTGTCAACAAAATGACCCTGAATGTACTGAAGAGTCAGGCAACTCTTACCGACGCCACCACTTCCCAAGACAACAATGGGAATATCGGGCATTGCTACCCCCACCGGGACAAATGCAATCAAAAAAAAACAGAACGGGGGAAAAATAGAACATGAAAATAAAAACTAAGAAGTTTCAACGATAAAGAAAAAACTACAAAAGAAGTAATAATACTGCCCACACGGTTGAAAAGTGAGAACAGCACCAACGGAAGTGGGCAAAAAAAAACTAGAATCCCTACAACCCACTAAAAAAAGAAAAAAATTTGTAGTATATATATATATATATATATATATATAAATTAAGAAGACCCAATCAGGATACCATGCACGAAGCCCTGTTAAGTTGTCTCTTCTCACTCCCCCTCCTCCGTCATTATTAAGTGTGTGCACATCACAGAGACATGAAACCAACTCTTCAAACGCCATGTACAGAGCTCATTCGATACGCCGTACCGCTCGCTCTTATCACTCTCATAGCATTAATACAAGTAAACCGTTAAGCTGGCATACATAAATGCTTGCCAGTATTTTCCTCTTCATCACTCTAATGAACAACACTGGTGCACAAAAGAAGAACAGTACTAGTATCTACCCAAAGAATATGTCACTTCCCCCATTTTTTTGTTTGTCGGGTTTTTTTTTCTTACTAATGTAGAAAAGGGTCAGAAGGAAGTAGAGAAAAAGAAAAAACTATCCAATACCGGGTAAGTAATACGTATACAGAATCCTCTGTGAGAAGGGATTTTCAGTTGTGGGACAGCAAAAAGAAGAAATAAGAAACCTTCTTAGTATAAATATTTATGGCCATTTCCCACAGGATTACAAACAAAAATGAGAGGAAGGGGGAAAAAAATCACCGATAGCACATTATACGACTTAAAACATTTTTGTAGAACAGTCAATGGGAGCATATTCACTCTGCTCCCCCCAAAATGCAAAAAAAAAACATAACGGAAAAAGAACCCCAAACCCGGCAGTATGAAATTTTCTTTAAAATACAAGAGTCAAGAAAAAAAATTAATTAATTGGCGTCTTTCTTTTGAATTCTGTTATCAGCAGCCCATCCTTAGACCACAACTTCAGCTACTACTACTACTACTACTACTACTACACCATTCCACCCCGCTTAGATACGCGAAATAGAAAATAAATAGAGATTGGTATGGCGAAAGCATTCACAATAGCGCATGATATTAGGGGAACCCAAATACAAACACGTCCTTCACATCGATGATTGTCCCAGTGACCCTGTTGCTTGCTAAAGTAATCATAAACAGGTCCAAAAATTCCAATATTGAAAATAAGTGGAGACACAATACCTGCAGTATAAAGTGCACTGTAATGCTTTCCACAATTATTGGGAGCAAAGAGACCCTTGATAATGAGAATTGTACTACCCCATGAAACACCTGTAGCAAGACCCACGATAAAGAAGGGTATTACCAAAGAATGTGATGGCATGGCAAGAAATAACGGGAGACCAATGACATTTAAAACGGGGGCTATACAGAAAAGCGAACAGATCGGAATTTTCTTCCGAATAAGGATAGGATGCGCAAAGCCAATAATCACACGCCCCATTGCACTTGCCACACCATAGATAGATACAAAAACGACGTTTAGTGAAGAAGAATATCCATTAAAATTCATGGATTCGTATATCTGACTACTATTTGTTGATACCACCGTTGCCGAGCTCCATGACGCCAGGCACACGTACCACATAAGCCATATATCTCGTCGTCGAATATTGTACCATAAAGACTTTGAGTTCAATTTCACCTCCTGTCGGGCTGCCTCCGTCTCAGCAACAATATTCTCACCCGTATAGGAACTCCATCCCCTTGAAACATGTTCTCTCTCGAGAGGAGCCCCAGCTTCCCTCCCATCCTCCAAGACAGGTGAGTCTTCATCATCCAAATTAATACCTTGAGAGTAGGACCCTTCACGGGAATAGTCGTGTCCTCGGTGGGATTTGGATATCAAGGATACGCCAGCTCCTTTTTCTTTACTCATGGAGGAGAATAATGAAGGAACATCAATCACCACGTTTGCAGGACTGAGAGTCTTTTTATTCGACGAAGAAGGAATAGGGGGCGGGTTTTGACAGCACTGTGCTGTGTTGGGGGAGGTGGGTTTTTTCATCACGTTGTTGCTTGAGACTACAACCCCTGTATCTACTCGTTCTTCGCCTACCTCCCCCCCTCCCTTTTCCCCATTCGTCTCTCCGCCTCCTCCTATTTTTGTTGCTGTTGTTGCTGGTTTCATAGTCAAGTTCTCATCATATCCACCGACATTCGCGTGATAGCTCGGCGTAACAAAAATCATAACTGAGAAAGAAAGACATAATAAAATTGTTATAGTTCCAATAATGATTCGTCCCGCGTCCGTCAGCGTTACAAAATTCTCCACCAATGTCACAATCAGAATGTAAAATACAAAAGTAAGAAGAATGATAGTGCCAACGTTGAATGGGAGCTTAAACAGAGGCGATTCACCTCCTCCAGATTTAATGACATCTTTGTCAGGCACGTTTAGGCCCAAACATCGGTTTTTCTCTGACGGCAAATGGACAAATAACGTGCCAAGCACTCCAACGGACAAGGAATAGCAGAGCAGAAAAAGGAAAAATGGCCCAATACCCGAAAAACGGGACTCAAAAAAGGTAAGATAAATCTGCACAATAACAGAGCTTCCAAGGCCCATGAACGTTTTTTGAATTAGAATCACGCGTCCCTGGTAACATGAAAAAGAATCCAGGTTAGTCAAAACCGCTCCAGTTTCATAGTAACTGGACGAAAACTGCGATATACCGTAAAAAAGACACATGACCCCAACATTTGTCCCAAACAACGGATTGGACACATTTACAAAGATGAGAAACATGCCAAGCCATCCCAGCAGATTCAATACAGTCCCCACCAAGAGCGTTATCGTCGGTCCTTTATAATCAAACAAATAGCCAGTGGGAAGCGAGAAGTAGCTTAAAATCACACCAACGGTAGACACTATATTAATGTCCGATTGACTGTAGTTAAACGCTCCCTGCTTCATGAATGGACTGAATATCCCAAAACAAAAACAAGCACCATTATTAAGACAAATCAGAATACTCAGGAAAAACTGGAGAAACCAGCGTCGCTCAGATGTCCACGTGAAGGGAAAAGTCTTTATCTTACCGCCAGCGTTCATCTTACGTGAAGAAGAGCTCAAGGAGGGAGGAAAAATAAAACAAAATTTCTAATTACTAACAATGCACACCTTTTGAACTAGGAGCAAATTTCCCACACACCCCACTCATGTATCCCCAAATACCAACAAGAAAAAAAGGACAAAGAAAAAACAAAGCAAAGCAAGAGTAGTGGAAAAACAACAAACACAGAACAAGATAAGAAAAAGTGGAAATAAATAAAATAAATATATAAGGGAAGAGATTAAAAATAATAATAATAATAACAACAAAATACGGATAATTATAATAATAGCAGATAGTTTCTTCTTCTCTCTCACTCCTTTTTTTTTTCTTGGACCTCCGCAATTCATATATTGGTATATACATATGCATGTCAGAAGCATTTTCTTCTCTTTTTTACTTTTACATTGCGTTAACGGCGTCAGCAGGAGCAGCAGCACCACCACTACCACCAGCACTGTCTCTAGCAGATTGCTCTCCTTGCAGAACATGAGGTGGAGCACGTCTTGTAGTTCCAGGAACAAACGAATTTATCAATGAGGGGCCCAAAAGCACCGCTGTTGAATTGTACAAGGTATGGGACGAATCCTCCCCCTCCTCTATTGTTTCAAAGTTCACCGTCACCATGGCAAATCCTCCCTCGTGTGTAACCGTAAGAGGAATTGACATTGACCCCAGTGGTTGCATTCCTGAAACTTCGACATGGACCATAACAGTCAGCCCTGCAGCTAGGAAATGTCGCGGATAGTGAAGACAAAGAATTGTTTTGTACTCTGTAGGAAACGTCACACGGTAACGACATGGAACAGTGGAGGTATTAGTAAGAGCGACAGGAAGAGTATAGCGTTTGCCCTGTAATATGAATCCGAAGGAAAGTGTCAATGGCGTTACGGACAAGGATGGAATGAAGTGGTGTTCTTGCGGTGGCATTTCTCTCTTTGTTATCGTATGCATAAATGGAACCAAATTCTCCTTCACTCTTCCTTTAGGGGCCAAAGAATGCCCCACTGCAGATGTTGTAGCAGCGGATATTTCATTATCTACCTCTGATGCAGAAATCCTTGCAGCCGCACTGTTGTTACTATTACTTTTATTGTTATCATTATTATAACTACTCTCATTCAAAGTTCCCTCCTTCCTATCAGCAGCAACAAGGAGTCCTGTAGAACGCCAAAAATTATAATTGGAATTCTTGGCAGGATGTAACTTTCTCTGCGAAGAAGCAGCACATGTGGTGTCTGAGCCAGACACTACCGTATAGGTACGAAGGGGTTGAGGGCACTGCTGCATCTTATCTTTATAAAAATTTTTCACCACAACTTCTGCTTTTTCTACAAGTGGTAATGTATGCATTGCTTTCAGCCACACTTCCTCTTCACATGCGGTAAGACGATCATGACGCAATAAATCCGCCACATCATCCGTCATCAAAGATGTTTCATTTCTTGTAGAGACAAAATGTATTGCGCCCACTTTATTTTCTCTCGGTGCCCGATTTGTGCCGGGTAATTGAGATATATGCATGAGCTGTGCTACAGATGTTGCCATCGGAATGATGGAGTTATCTTCTCTTTCTTTGTCCACCACCTCATGGAGTGATGACTGAAGGAACACCACGTGCTCCTGCACATCTCCGCCAAGAAGGGAAACACCCGACAGTAGACGAGAGTACGTTGGGTTGATATCGCTCTTCAGACGCTGCAATAACAATTTAAAGACCCATGGATTCAGGAATAAAAGCACTCCATATTTACCTTCACTTGTATCATTCATTCGCACAACTCCCCGAAGTAAGTCTTTGCTCTGTTGAACATTACAAGGTACTAACTTGTCAATATCCCGTTCAGCATATCGCATATAACTTGAGAAGGTCGTAGTTGTGAGACTCAAGCTTTGGTCATTGGTGAGCAACTTTGGATCCTTCCCACAGGGGAAACAAATCGATTGAAAGTTTTTCTGAAGTGCCTCCTCCTCAAACTTTCCACCAGTTTCTTCATATCGTTGTAGAAACACCTGGCTGGCAACCTCCGTCTCCTTGAACACATCCTCTCGCACTTCTCCACATCGCCCAAAAGGAGAGACGCAGTAATCACTCACTTCAGACGTAGCAATAAGGCCACCAAAGGCACAGTCCATGGTGAAATGGTTTCCTTTAGGAATAGGCTGCACATGCAGACGATGAGTTGTCCAATCAAGGATTGCCTCACCACTGCTTCGATGGTGAATCACTTGAAGCGTCTGCTTACCAACATTCATAACTGTCTCCACACAATCCACAGTAAATCCCAGCCAACCAGCACTAGGATTCACTTTAACATCTGGGAACCCAGTGAAACGCCATACATAACATCCACCATCTAAACTCACACAAGAGCAACCTGAACCATACGTAGTAGCACGTTCTGACTTGCCTTTAGAGCCCACTACAATTTGTACTCCGTCTTGTCGAGACAACATCTGCGTCCCCGTATGTATGTCAACTCCTGTAGAAACCATAAGTGGTTCTAAAGAGACAATCGGGACGCCTGGTTTCACTATGAAACGTTTTCCAGAGGCTGTTACATACAACATGGTACCTTCCTCATTTATAGTCACATAATTTCCACATCCATCAAAAGAAATGCGGTAACCTTCTATTTCCGGAGATTGTATAACAACACAACCATCAGCATAAACCATTATTGATTCAATGTGATAAATTCGAATACTCCGTAAATTCTCTCCTATACATACAACATCCACCACCAAATCAACCGACGTGTAATGCAGGAGATGTTGAACAACAGTAAAATACAAACTCCTTTGTGTGGGATCAAAAGTAACAGTTATTCCATTTCTAAACAAGGCTCTCGTGCTTGTTATTGGACTTTTTTTCTCTCGCTCCTTTGGAACAGGAATCCGTGAGATGAGCAATTCCTCCAAGGATGCAAGAGTTGGTATGGATATTTTTTCTTTAGATCCTTTTGGTAGTTTCGTTTGTTCAAGAGCATCATGTTGAGCTTTTGCCTCAATTTTGGCAGCCTCTAGGGCCTTGGCGTATGCCGCTTCCTCCACGGCACTCATGTTATCAGCAACAACCTCAAAAAAAAACTGCACTACATGATGGATGTTAAGAAAACAGCGTACAGTACTTGATATCACCAACGGAATATCCTCTGTGGGTGGTCCCTCCATGGTCAAAAAGCCAAACATCAAATCAATGGGATCACTCACACCGCAATACATCTGAGGTGTATTTCCCACAACACGGCTAACCTCAATGGTGCAACCATCGTCAGTAAACATCCATTGGGTCTCCTCTGCAATGCAGTGGGCTCCCGTCTCTGGCATCGTCAACTCTTGCACTGTTTCTTCCTCCTGACGAAGTCGTTTCAATATGTCCTCATATACGCGACGGCGTCTTAGAGCTGCATCAGCCAACCTTACAACATCTACCTGCGGGGGCTCTTCAACCTTCTTCCCTCGTGCGAGCTTCTTCTTCTTCTTCTTCACAGTTTTACCCTCATCCTCATCCTCACCACCGGCTGTCTCATCATTATCTCTCTTCTTTTGTTCCTCATCTGATTTTTCTTTTTCTTCGCCCTCTTCTTCTTCTTCATCTTCCTCTTCTTCCTCCTCTTCTTCTTCACTTGGCTCTTCTTCTTCACTGTCTGGCGGGGGAGGATTGTAATATAGCCCTTCGTTAGCAGAATATTTTTGCCAGTTGACATAATCCGCAAAGGTGGCAGGCCCAGAAAATGCATATACCGAACCTTCTGTACGTGATGATCCATCCCCACGATAGAGTACTTCCAATTCACAGCACCCACCCACGTTCATACACGCACGTTTCCAACTACTTGACAAACTCATTTCTAAAACATGAGCAATGTCTTCCCACCATCCAGAATGAATCACACCGAGGGATATTGCATCAGCCACCATTTTCTTACTTTCTTCTACATCCACACCGAATGACTGAGCCATAAGAGACCCTGCAATGCGTTTAATGTTTGTTGATGTACTGTCACTGTTTTCATCTATTTTAAGAGGCAATACATTTTCTTGTCCGGTTGCCTTTGGTGGTGGTCGTGGTATTGGACTTATCGTATTGTTCCCTAAAGGCCCGTTGTTAGTTGAAAAGGTACCAATGTCTGCAGGTACACTGCCTTCTTCATTGCTTAATAAAAAGTTTTTGTGAGCGTTTTGTACACCATTCATTGCAACATCAAATATATATTTTACATAATCTCTAGATTCCTCCTTATCTTTTAACATCTGCTGTCGTTCACGCTTCGCGACGGTTGGAAATGGATCCAGTAATTCAGGATTTGTCATGGAGAGAGTGGCTGTGAGCTGCAAAAGACATGCAGTGCGGAATGTATTTTGATTAAAATAACATTCCTTCGCATGGGACATTATAGTATCATAGACAGAACGATGAGCAACAACTGCACTCATATGTTTAGGATTGGCATCAAACACAGGGATTGGTTCAGTATTGGGGGAAGGCGCTGTTGGTGGGGAGGGAACATTTTTTCTCTTATTCCCGACAGATTTTTTCCTTCCTTTTTCCTCTACAACTAAGGGTGTTGGTTCAGCAGTTTGTGGGTAACGCAGCGGAACATATGAAGGAACATCCGCCTTCACTCTCTTTTCTTTCCATTTGCAGAATCCCACGTATCGTTCCTCAAGCAGAATAATATTATCCACAATTGCACTGAAGACAGACCCTTCTGTACCTTTTAGACGATAACTCACACTGGATGAGGCATCACCACCACCACTACCCACAGTGTTTAATGCTACAGCTGAAGCCCGTGTATTTGTAGAGACAGATGGTACTATCTCTGTTGGAACATCATAAGAATGAATGCAAATGCTCTTCAGATATGGCAAGGGACTTTTTGCCTCTTTCAAGTACTGCTGTAATTCACCAACGAGTGTCATGATATTTTTTTCCTCAACAGCGACATTCCTATCCTTGCTCGGTGGCTTCTTTACATCCTTTTTATCTTTTCCCTTTGCTGAATCCAGGGGCAATAGGGCTTTTTCAGCGGCTGCACACCCACTGAGTGGAACATTGCTTGACAAGGAAACCACCGCGTGAAAAGGAAGACCAACATTAAACGCATCCGTCACCTCCTCAATGTTGGTTGGGTACGTCGGTAGACACACGTAGAGACGCTCACGCGTATCACCATCTTCACTTGATGTTCCTTCGACGGCGGCCTCCTCCAACTCTTTCCGTGCCGCCTCCGCCGCCTCCGCTTCCGGCAGCCCCTCCTCTACGTAGAGAGACAAGAGGGCAGCAAACTCTGCCTCACGGGCCCGCTCCTCTTCCCGTCGCTTTAGTTCTCGCTCCACCGCTATGCGCACGTAATCTTCATAAAACTGTGCCGCGAGGCCCCTTGTGTTGTCGACTTGTTTGCTTCTTCGGTCGCCATGTTTTCCACGCGGTGCCTGAACTGAGGAATTGCTGTTCTTTCTATCTAGTATGTAGAAGCCCTTTGCAAAAGCCGGGTCATTTGCCATGGCCTCCACTATTCTAGGGAGGCAAACATTATTTGCGGTCTGAACTGAAAAGGTGAAAACGAGCGGGTTGAAGCGCCGAAGGGCCTCCGCTTGCAACTCCGCGTCAACAGCAGCCGGAGATCCACTGTTGTTCGCCATGAATGCAGGAGAGTGCTCAGACTTCAAATCTGCAGCCAAGAACAGATGTCCCCAGTCTCCTCGTGCTCCTTTCCCTTCTTCGTCTTTTTCCCTCTTTTTCTCCCTCCCTTCTCCCTTCTTCCCTTATCAACAGTAAAAAAAAAAAATGTGGCACAATGAGAAGGAAACAAAGAAAGAGGTAGAGATTCAAAAAAAAAAAAACATGGGAAATGAGAGATGAAAGATGAGAAAACGAGAAAAAAACAGACATAACTTCAACCTCCTTTTCTACTTCTCAGTCCATTAATTTTATATAGAGATAGAGAAAAGTCAAGAACAAAAGAAAAACAGAATCGGTACATCGACAAGAACAAAAAGAAAAAATCATCACTGAAAAGACTCCGGATCAAGCTATTCCTATGTCGAAAAGTATTTAAATTTTATCAACCTTAATATTCTTATATATCCACTTTCAGCATTACTACGTGGAAAAAGGAAAAAAAAAGGTATTCCTGAATGGAAGGGCTAGATAAGAAGGCTCCACATACCTTTGTCGTCCACAGGGGGAGAGATCACCATTGTCGAGGCAACGAGAATGATAACAGTCAATGACACGACCAGTCTATGGGTTAAAATCATCATCATTAAGCCAAGTACCAAAGGAAATGTCGCGAGGCGCATTACATCTTTACGGTCACCCAACAGGGCTCCGATAAGTGCAAGAAACACAACAGACCATTGTTTGATGCCTTGTTTTACATGACGATGAAGTTTAGTAACAAAAACTTTTTCAGAAGATTTGAAATCAGACTCAGCGAGTGAGCCAAACATAATTTCTAATACAGCACCTGGAAATTCTGTAAAAACCAAGGTCATGAAAAAATAAAAAACAATGCCCTTTTCAGATACCCAAGGACTAATCCATGTACTCCAAATGAGAAATGCAACACATATATAGATCAGTAATTTATTTGTTTCACCGACTCGTCGCACAATAAATGGGGCAATAATGATTTGAACAGTCATAGCAATTGCCATATGGATTCCAATATAGGTGTATTCTAAATGAAAAACCTGTCGGTCAATGAAAGGATACATACATTGTGTTAAAGACACAGATAAAACACTGAGGGCTGTAGGAAGAAAAGCAGGAATCCAATGATAACGTTGTTTTAATAGCCAATCCTTGTACGCCCTCGCTCTTTGCACCGTAGGAACAGTCTTGGGTTTATATGCCCATTTAATCGATAGCAGCCCAACCAAAGCAGCAACTGCAAATTCCATACTGGCTAGCATATCCACTATACCAGCCACACCTGGACCATAGTCACCGAGTAGACCACCCAAAATCATTGCAGCAATAATGCTGAAGAGAGAGAGAGTCTTTGGGTTGAATCCTTTTGATACACTTGACACTTCCTGAGAGGCAAGCACGCTTAAGGATGAACCGTGACGAAGCAATCCATTTATCAGACGTGCCAAGAGGTATAAATTAATGGAACGTTCACGGAGTGCATTTCCAGTAAAGAGCATACTGATTGCTGTGGCGAGTAGCGTTGTCGCATACATCGTGATTGCATTAACACGGCCCACAAAGCGATCCACAACAAGTGTGACCCACATATTTGGAAAGAAGAAAAGGGTCTGATATAGTATTAGCGACACGAGAGAAAGTGGAATTGCATCGCTATGAAGCGTAATAATGGGAAGTGATGATGCAGTGGCAATGGTATCTATACATGTCGCAAGATTCAACACGAAGGCCATGTAACTCCGCCATGTTACTTTTTTACTTGAAATCTTAGCGGTCGAATGTTCTTTGGAATAACCTTTTCGTTTATTTGAAACGTGGGTCCCCTTCGGCATTTTCTTTTTGTATTCACTATTTTTTTCTCCCCCCATATATGAATATCAATTATATTAATCGTTTACCCAAGAGAGTATTATTCGACTCAAATCACGATTCTTTTTTCTTTCTCTTCCGTGCTGCACGCACACATACAGAGAAAAATATGTACACACACGTGTGTGTGTGTGTGTGTGTGTTATAAAAAAAAAGACAAAAAAGGAAAAATAATATAATCTCGAGAATTTTTTTTAGGGAAAGAAAAGGAGATGAGAGGAAGAGAGAAACAGGGAAAGAAAGGCACCCCAACTAATCGCCACATGGTAAACATCACTGTATCCCATAACATACACTGGGGCATCAATTTTTACATCAGCTTGCTGAGCAAGTTCCATATATATACTGTGTATTCAATACATGGAAAAAAACACACATAAAGAGAGAGAGAGGGGGGGGGCATCACTCACCCCCTTCATATATACAATAATAATAATAAATGGAAGATAGAAAAGGGATAAAATTACATAAAATAACAACAGTATCTAGCACTTTCTTTCCAGTTGACTCATAGCTTCAATGAGAGTAGAGGTTAATGGTTGATAATCATCGGCCTCTTGGGCAATGAACTGCAGTCGTGGTTTCGCGATCACTAGTTGCCGTCTTCCCATTGGATGTTCGGCGATGTTCACAATTGCCTTGAGTACATTCACTAAAACGTCACGCTCCTCTTCATTCATAAGCAGTTCAAGGAGAATAGACGCAATATCTTCATCCACCGCCTGCTGCTTCCCAGGCTCGTAAATGGTGAGCTGTGCCACCGCCCCTGTGACGGTTGTACGCACCCGCAGATTGTCGTGCGTCATGTAGGGCCGCAAGGCCACCAGAGTGCGGTTCTCCACGGCCGCCTTCTTTCCCAAGCGGTACACGGCGGCCTGGGTCACTACTTCAGCAGCCTCTGAGGCTATAAAGGGGTCATTTCGTCTCAGCGCCTCGGTCACTTCCGACATTCCGCCCGCTCTCATAAAGCGGATAAAGGCTTCCTTGACGGCAAATATCGTCACAAGTGCAGAGCACGCTGTTGCAGTTACTCTGTCCTCCTCATGGCGCAGCAATGCAATACAACGCTCAATGAAACCGTACTTCACAAGACGCACTGTGGCCTCGTATGCATTGTACGCAGTTCGACACGTAATTGCCACACGCAATACAAGTATTATAACCTCCTTTGAGGGATCATCCAAGGCGCGAAGCAATTCACAAACAGTTCCTTTCTCATCATCCATTTCAAGAAGCATGTCCAGTCCCTTTGTCTCCTGTAGCTGAAATGAGAGTGCCTCCGCCGCTTTACATCGCATTTCTTCCGAGTCATCATTATGAAGAGTAGAAAGCATGACATCAAGAAACCCATACCCTAGACTACGGATCACATTCTCCCGCTGTATTACATACAATTCAAGGATGTGATTCATCGCCTGCAGACGTTTATCGATCCTCTCGTCCAGCATCCATACGCGCGCCTTTTCATATTCAAGTTCCCCAAAAGCCCTTGTGAACACGTCTGGGTTGAATGACCGAGGATACCGTTTCATCTCATGCATCATGATGCAGCGCTGGTTACGCTCATAGAGCGATTCACCAGCCGCGCCCTCATCAACAGGTGTTTCGCCCTGCAGTCTACGGATAATAGACCACATGAGGGTCAGAGAAGAGATAGACCAAAACAGACTTGAAATGGTAGAAACCCGTTAATAAGAACAGCCATGCAAAGGAAATAAAATAAAAATAAAAAAAGAATGGGTAAAAAAAAAAGATAAATCAGAGTCAAGCAATGATATTGTTCTCTGTTTACCAAGGTTGCCTTCACCATGCACAACCGTGGATCCTCATGATATCACAGCAGTATACTTTCATCAACTCGCCCACTCACTGTCCTATCTCTCCCACCCCTCAAAAAAAAAAAGAGCAAGATAGAGAGATAGAGAGAAAGGACAAGAAAAATCAGAGAAGGTGAAGTAAAACAGCAAAAAAAAAATCAAGCGACAGTTTCTTGTTATGAGCACGAGGACATGGGGAGAAAATTTGAAAACCTCAACAAAGTCATTTATATATTCTTGTCATTCCTCCCCCGCCTGTAAGAGAAGCAAGAAAGGAGAAGCAGTTATTTTCTATTGAGCGAAACGTGCTGCATTGACTGTCAGCAAAAAAAATTTCATGACCATCTGACAGTGAAGAGTACAAAGCACGAGTTGATCGACGGTCTTTCCCGGTCCCAAATAATGTACGACCCAACACCACACGTGTCACTGGAAGTTCGGCAAATGCAAAAGATGCAGTTCGTGTGTCATCTTCGTAACGGCGGGGTGGACAAAACGGCCGCCCAAGTAGCAACTGTGCGTGGGGTATTTCCCTTGTAAATAGGTGTTTCGCCATCGTGCCGTCAAAAGAAGAAAAGCTGCGGCATTGCCCCAGAAAAGTGGGCGTTCCTGTAGTGAGATCATGGGAAACGCAGAAAGGTCCCCCTTCGTGGGAGTCAAGGTCCGGAAAACGCTGCGGCGTCTCACGTTCTGCCACAACCCTTGAGAGCATCATCATATCATGTTCCCGTTCTGCCAGCTCCTGCAGGCAGACACTCTCTAGCTCCTTCCAGAAATAAATTTCTTCTCCTTCTTCACTAAAGGTGGGAGATTTTTGTCCATCCCCAAGGAGGATAACCAAGGTCAAATCCCCTGCTGTCACAGAAACCGAGGGGTAGTAAAGACATGTTGAATCCTTCTCTCCCATCCCGGATTGCGCAACACGGAGAATAGGAGCCGAAAGATACCGCCAAGCGAAACGCAAAAAGGATCTGCGAGAGTTTGTCCAAATCACCTGACTCCAGAGACGTGGACGAAGTCCTTTACTATCATTTTCATGACCGAACGTGCTGTCACCGAGTGAACCAAATGGAAGTTGAAGGTCACCTTCCCCCATATGTGTAGTAAGCTGCGTCTCCATACTTAACAATGACGCTAGATAAGGATGGCAGTCACTTAGAATCACCTGGGAGCCGACTAGGAGCACCGTTGAAAAAAGGCTCCCACATTGTCGTGTCTTTTCAAGAATTGAATTTTCAAAACTACATCGAAGCTCCAATGCCAATGCAAAAGTTTCTCTCGATAACGGAGTGGCTCGTAGTAAGGGATTGAGGAAGTGTGATTTACTTGGGGTAAATCCACGACTGTTCCTCCTCTCCTCTGTGCTCTTCTCAGCTCCTGCAAAAGAGAAAAACTCCCCCCAATCGGGACGTAATTTCGGCATGTAGCTTGCAGAACTATGAGGATTAAAGAAAAGCTCACTCGTCATGTAAAAAAGTTGATTGCCGACACATCTACACCATCGTCGGAAGTCCTCTGGTGACTCATTGAAGAACCCAGCACCAAAATCCCGGCGAGGACCCTCTCGCATTTCAATCACATCGAGCATCCGCTGCACAGCCAAGCGAATGTGTGAATCTGGTACTTCCTCAGGAAATCCAATCAAAACTGTTGTTGGACAATCACAGCGATCCAAATTTTCCTTTTCCGAGTTCATTACCATCAAAGATGTATTATTCAATGTTAGCAAAAACAAGGCTGCTTTCACACCATCAAGACGCACGATACAGCAATCACTACCCCATGCATCATGTACCTTACAATCCGCAATGCAAAACGACGTTACAAACTGCATGAGAGGTCCAAGAAAACCACGGCGGAGGGCCTCTGGAAATGGACTAAAGGGAGACTCCAAAGAATCCTTCGCATCCAAAGTGTCGGGTTTAGGACCAAATGCCCAGCGCGAATGACTCACGTAGATGAGTTCATTACCACCTTCAATACACGATTGATGACAAAAAATACATATGAATCGTGCAATTAACTCACGAAGAGGCATTAAGTGAAGGTCCAATGAAAACGTTGGATTATAAATACAACGTGAGTTTTCAAATTTCCCCACACTACTACAGTTGGAGTCTGAGGTCTGTAAAACACCAAGCTCCACAAGTGGAATGATGTAGCGTTGAAACGCCTCCTGACGTTCACATATGAAAAAAAGGGAGAGTGATTTCAGAATGTAATCCCCTGCAAGAGTGCCTTCCCCATCTACGTGATATTGCATGTGCTCCTGAAACACGGAAAGTAATTCCACCAATGTCACCTGCGGTGGAGGAAATTGTTGTCTGGAGCTACAACATACGATGAGAGCTTCTCTTAACATCTCCACGGCACTTACAGAACCATGTTTCGCAATAGCCTCAATATGCCTAGATGCATGCTGCACAGATTCACTCCTTGTATCCAGAACAATGGGACGAGAAAATAGTTGTTGTTGTGAATTGGCAGTACTTCCCCATGCACTGGCATGGATTGAGTTGGCTGGAGTCACATGCTCATTTACCTTTTCCACAATCAATGGAGCACTGATGTACAACATATGCTTCCGGAGAATTTTGTTGGACTGCATTGTCGTGCACTTTTGAGTCAAAAAGAACACCGACAACAACGAAAGAAAGAGAGAGCTCACATCCCAGTGATAAAAAAACAGTAATAGTCAGAGGTGTGCACTTTTGCAAGGCTACATATATAGGGAGAGAGAGAAAGAGAGAGAAGCATTCAGAAATAGTAACCTCGGTGTTAATCATTACATTAAAAGCAACAAGAATAGGAACAGCTCCCCTCCCCCTCCCCAGTTGCCCCCGTATGTATACACACGTATGACGTCTAGACCATAATCGCTCGCTAGGACAAATATCTAAATAAAATAAAATAAACTCACACACACCTTCACGAATATGTAAACTTCCCTCTTACGGGAGATACTAGAGAAAGGACTTGAGATCCTTCTTTCCAGTGCGCATAAGCGTTTCTTGTGAGGTACTCATCCAGAGTGTTCCGTCTTGGCCATATATGCGGCCCTGGCCGAGGCCTCTGTTGTTTGCAGCCCAGGGACTAGAGACCTCGTAGAGAAACCATTCGTCGACGCGAATACGGTCTGGATAGTGAAAATGTATGGTATGATCCAGACTCGAGAACTGGCGGATATCAACCTTCGGAAAATTATGAGGAAACAGTGATGAGAATGCCACAATAAAATCCGACAGCCAACAGGCAACAATGATATGAAGACGATTTTCTGGAATACCTGTGGCCTTCTGCAGTTGCGCCCAGCCATCCGACTCTACTCGAAGCCAGACATCCCACGGCACTCTGCTTTGAATTGTATTTAAATTCATCAAATTCATATAACTCACATGGGCCACTCCAACCTCCGTATGAACAGGCTCACGCTTTTTGGTTGATGACTCCAAAGAGCGCACGTAGCGGGAGAGGGAGGGCCGGGAGTCCTCTGCCGACACACACTTACCTAGACACCACGGCTGGCACACCTGGTGCTCAAGGTCACCGCGCTCTTGTCGATGAAAACTAACAATTGCTGCAAATATATTACGTTCATTTTGTGCTGCCATAACAAGTCGCGAACAAAATGAGCGGCCGTCGTACAACAATTTCACGGAATAGACTATTGGGACTCCAGAACTACTCTTTCCAGCTGATAAAAACTTTAGATGAAGATTGTTGATATGCATTTTGGCGGCGTCCACCGTGCGGTATGCGGCCTCAGCGCAGTGCGCCACCAGCTGGCCACCATAAGTTGCCCTTGATAGAGAAGGTGTCCAGAGGCTCACGCTCTGAAAAACACATTCCCCAATAGTCTCCAATTGAAGGGCAGTTGCAGCCAATCGCTGAAAATCCCCAAGAAGGTCTTGAACAGACATAAAAATAAATAAAATAAAACAAAATAAAAAAGAAAATTAACTTGAGATCTATATGTATATAGATACAGATGATTCTAAAAAGCAAGAGCACCTTTTCACCAGGAAAAAAAAATGAGAAAAAAAACATAAAATAAGAATGAGAATACTTAGCACAACCAAAATAACTCGAGGAAAATAATAATAATAATAAACATGAATGCATCTACACACTCTCCCTTCTTTTCTGTAGGTTCCCCTCCATTCCAAAATAAACATTGTCACTCGAAAAACAACACAGTTATTATTATTATTATTACTTCTCTCGCATATCTGCATCTCTTTGACGCTGCAGACGCTTAAGTGCATCCTGACGCTCCTCATAAAATTGCTTTTGCTGCATTGAGATGGTCTCGTCATGAGTTAAGAAAAAGTTTGGCGGAACATCACGCAGCATACGCTGGATTTCAGCCTCGCAAAGCGAACCTCCAAATGTCTGGCGCACAATTGCCTCGACCTGGACTCGGTTGTGTCGGTGTTTTTCGCCAATGGCACGTGCCGCTTCCTCATACGAGTCTGGTGCCTCCTTCCCCTCCCGCTCCATACCTCCCTCATCCGCTTTTGAAGAAGGACACGTTGGTGCCCGCACTTGTGCGGTCCTCTCGGATACCTCAACTCTCAACGTCATATGATTATGTGTCGGCACCTCCGCCCGCTGCACGGGCTCCTCCTCGTCCTTATCACTACTATTCCTCTCCCTACTGGGAAGCCCATCGCCACCAACTCCGCGCCGGGATTGTTCCGCAATGTACAATGCGTAGCGCCCGCGAATACTCTTTCCTCCATCAGGCAGGCAAGCTAAAAGGGTTGGGTGGCGCAGCAGCCGCTCACACCGCTGAATGTGCACGAGCAGCTCTGAGAGCGACAGTTTCGTCACGTCATTGTCGGCATCCATTATTGACATACCTATTCCCGGAAAAAGAGAGACCAAGGAAAGGAAGAATGAAAGGAAATAAATATATAAATAAATAAATAAAGGGATCAAATACGTAGATCACATAACAACTACCATTCGCCAAGAGAGCCAAGAGAGCCAATAGAGAATAGAGACATTTGCCTTGATGCTCACATCACATCCATACACACTCACCCCATCCACACCCAAGTCAAATAAATATGTTAAAAGGACGACGACAGCAACAACAAAAAGGATGACGATGAACCCATCCTCCTCCTCATTCTTCTTCCTTTTCTTTACCGATATTACTCCTCCTTATTGGAGATCCTAATCGTGTGGTCGGAACGGGAAGAGTTTTTGGGTATTCTTGTAAATAGTAACGGCTAAACTCTCCAACGACGGCACCTCGTCGCGGTGAAGAGCATACAGAACATCCAACACCTGCACAATATGGCACGGTTCACAACGCGACTTCACAATGGCGCCATTTACAAACTTTTCCTTGCGACATGTGGGAAATGACTTTAGTAGTTCAGTTGACGACATCCCACCACCACTTTTATTTGCATCCATCAGCAATCTATGCGAGGCGTGCGTACTACGTATCTCGCACCAGGGCGCGTCCGTCTCGATCATGAGCCGATCAAGTGGAATAGCCTTGGCAACAGCAAGATTATCGTCCGTCTTCAAACTACAACCGTTCACACCAATAAAAAGGCCCAATTCCAACAATTTGTCCAGCTCCTCCCTTGACCCAGTAAAACTATGCACCACACCACCCTGGAGGCGGTGACGATGCTTGGCAAGAACGCTGTGAAAGTCGCCACCAGTATTGCGGTCATGCAGAAAAAGTGGCAGCTGAAATTCCTCCGCCAACTCTAACTGCTTCACAAAGTAAGGCATCTGCACAGCTTTATCACAAAAAAAGAGTCGATCATAGTCAAGACCTAATTCGCCAATGGCTGCAACGCAACCACCTTCATTTCGCACAGTGTGCTCTGCTATCAATGCCCTCAGTTCATTGTAGTAACGATGAGGATCTTTTGCAAATTCGCCACACCTGGTTGGATGGCATCCAACAGTGCAGTAGCACTGTAATGATTTGGAGTTATACTTCTTGCACAGTTCTATAGCCTGACGGCTTTCCTTCAAGGAGCCGGCAGTAATAAGGAGACAACGCACCCCAACTGTAACTGCACGCTCCAGCACGGCGTCAATGTCAGGAGGATGTTTCCTGTGACCGTGATAGACACCTTGGAACATAGCGTCCGTAAGATTAATGCCAATATCAATCAATGGCACACATGAGGAACGAGGAACTGACATCACAAAACGACGAAATCGGATACCAATGATCAAGCTCAGTACAAGAAGGAAGGAATGATACGCAGCACACAGAGACTACTTGAAGGTGTACAACACGAGAGAACGAAAGAAGCAAACAAGGAAGCAAGCAAAGAAAAAAAAAGAAAAGGGAAAATGTATCCAGGAATTATTGTTGAATTAGCAATAAAAAAAAAAACAATAATAAATCAATAAAAAACAGCAGACACTAGAGAAAAGTATGAAGAGAACTCAGACAAATAGCACAAATATTCTGAAGAGAGTTCACACACAACCATCATCTGGCACTGGTACAGCATGCTCGGGTCGTCTATTTCCTCCATGCTGAGATGAAGTCTGACGGCAGCCAAGAAGTCGATCGCCTTCACGTTGGAGGTACTCCACGCGGTTTATGCGGACAGCACTTGTCCTACCCCCCTCCGTCTTTTCCCCGGGAGAGTCATCCTCCACCATCCGACCCAACCTCTCCAAGACTGCAGTTGACATCACATGGTAGTTGTGGCGTTCCATCCACGCAAGGAACTGCCAAACAGATGTCCGCGTGGTCAAAAAACACGGCTGTTGATGCACTTGTAAATTTTTCTCATTCACATCGTCTCCCGCTTCTCGTAAGGCACCAGAAATAAGAGCAACAAGAAGAGCATGGACGGACTCTGGAGCAGGTCTGTAGCCCTCATCTACCGCAGCTTGCATCACATTCACTGCCCGCTGAAGCCGTGTGGCGGGCGTACATCCCGTCGCTTTTGAAACTCCACGAACCACAGTCTTCCCATCAACATCGTACTGTGTCTGATGCACACTTCGCAACACGGCTCTCAAATGGTGTTCACGCCATGTATTGAGGCGAATTGCAGCAGCCAGCATGTCTTTCCACTCCTGTTCATCCGGGGTTGTAACGAGTGTGTAAAGGAAACGCTTTGTGGCATCATGACGTGGTGCATCCTTCGCATCAAAGGGACGATAAACGTCGAGAGTCATGTCCTCATCCCCATCGAGACCGTCAGGCAGTTTCACAACCGAAGATTCCGCTGCGGGGGATCCATCTTTGGGTGTGCCAGGGCAATAACGACAAGCCCCAAACAGTGCGGCACAGTGATTAAGCCCACAACACGCCGTGCCCACACCAACGCAGAACGACCATCGCAGTAGAGGCTGCATACTATGCACGCTACAAGAGTGAAAAACAATCAGCAAACACAAGAACAAAAAAAAAAGTACACGTAGGCATACATACATAAATGAATCTACAATATATATATATATATATATATATATATATATATATATATACAAGTATTGTTTATGCGAAAAACAAACCAACCAACAAAAATAACAAATAAAGGATAAAAAAACTCAAAAACAAATCATTTGCAAATACATAAAAGGCGAATTGCGCAGCATCAAAACTTCAAATGTTCACTCTACATGAACGCTTCTACAAAGATGTACAGTCATATGCACATAAATAAAACGGTGAGCAGTATCTGTCGGAAACTAAAAATAAATTTAAACAAAAATCCATTCGCAATACACGACAACAGCACAGAATAAGACACCGTCATCTTCCTCATAATTGTCACTCAGAGTCAACACACTTACGTCTCCCTTCAATCAAACACAGAAAGGAAAAAAAAATTCACATGGCATGAAAAAAAAAAAATAATAACAACGAGAGAAAATACAATGAATAAAAAAAGAAGGGAGAAAACCCGTTATGCCTCTTCACTAACACGCAAAAACACCTGCTCAATCGATGTCTGTGACACACTATAGTCTGTAATGCCCAGTAGCTCCTTGTTCTGCTGTAAAATGCGGAATGTGTCACTAAGACACGTGTCAGGGGGCAACGCATAGACAAACCGCTGCCCTTTAAATTCATTCAGTACGGCATTAGGGAAGGTGCGGCGAACAAAGCTCTCAACCCGTTCATACAAGCTTTCATCCCCAATGCGTATACTCACCTCGTAGCCGCTACCGAACTTGTTCTTCAGATGCACCTTGTCGCCAATGCAGCGCAGCTTTCCATCCACCATGATAGCGACCACATCTGCCAATGCCTCCACCTCCTCCAAATGGTGCGTCGTCAGTACAACAGAGCAGTACGAGGAGGCCTTCTGTATCGTGGTCCACAAGCCACGACGCGCGACCGGGTCCATGCCGGCCGAGGGCTCGTCGAAGAACACCACACGCGGCCCGCCCACCAGCGCCGTCGCCACGCTCAGTTTACGGCGGTTGCCACCGCTCAGTTCACTGGCTCGCGTTTTACGATACTCGGTCAGCCCACACATGCCCATCAGGCCGTCGACAACAACTTCCCGCTGGCTTTCCACTATGCCACGGATCCCCGCATACAAGTACAGGTGCTCCTCCACCGTCAGCAAATCCAAACACGCATCAAACTGCGGGCAATAGCCAATGCACTGCAACGCTTCGGAGCTCTCATGCACAACGTCGTATCCACAAACTGAAGCTGTTCCGTATGTCGGAAGGAATTCTTGGCACAGAATTGAAATGGTTGTCGTCTTACCTGCGCCATTCGTGCCAAGGAAACCAAATACTTCACCTGGCAGAATACTAAACGTCAAATTATTCACAGCAACCTTCCCATTAGAGTAGGTTTTTTGCAAATCACAGAGAGTGACAACCCCTTCATCAATCAACTGTTCCCTTGCCTTATAGACGGCATTTCGCTCGTCCTCGACATCTGTGTCTTCATCCTCTGCATAGGGTGAATCCGGTTGGCGTGAGGCCAAATAGCGTCCCCAGAGTGCTCGCCGTTTCGGGTGGTCAACGAGAAGAACCAAGATCACAAAAACAGGAAATTCAGCCGCAAGAAAAAGAATAGGATATCCAGTCATATTCCCATCAAATGCTGAGTTCACTTGTCCTCTGGATTTCATCTGTTCGTAATTACCAAGATTGAGAATACCCTCACCGATGGAATATGTTGGCACAAGACGGAAAGGCCAACGGAGGTTATCTGATGTGTCTTTCGTTTTATCAAGTATTGAGAGAACAAAGACAATCATTAACATAAGGAACCCTGTAGCAAAACCCCCTGCCATTACCACCATTTGCGCTGTAGAATGTTCATTAAAAAAGAAACTAATGAGATATCCAGCAGGTGTGCTCGTAAGACCATATACTAATAGCAAGCTGATCATGGCACCGGCTGTCTCAGGGCCAACGTATTCCTTGCGGCCAAAGATCAAAAAAATGATAATAACAAGGATCACAGTGGCAATATATGCAGCAAAGTCAAAGAGAAAATTTGATAGCCAATATATTGTGAACCGCAGGCCAGCAATCCTTTGTAAATGTAAAGCACCACACTCCCGTTCTTTTACAATCCAAGCAACCGGGTTGGATGGTAAAAAGGTAAAAGGAATCATAATAATTGCTCCTGTAAGAATCATTGAAAGAATTCCTTTATCTTCGCTTGGTCCATAGAGACTGCCGACTGACCACGAGATACTACCACTCCCCTCTGTTATATTTCGAAGTAAAAGTTCATAAAAGACTGACATGGTGATGGCCACTTGATGTGGAGCTGAAGTATTATGTAACATAATTACAGGATTTTGAGCCCCGGTCAGATAATAAAGGTCGCGGTCAATACAGGAAATACTGGCATACCGGGGCATGGCGTGCGTAAACCATGTATCTATAGCGTAATCTCCAAGTTCAGCTGCATTTGCGTAATGCGTCTCATTAATAAATACGCCGGAAGCACTGGCATTTGGCCCCCAAAAATCATTACACTGAGCTGTGTCCATCAATGTTTTTTTTTTGTAAAGATCGAATGACAAGTTAATCTCAGAATTCGCTTTGGAATTGACAAGACCAAGTAGCATAGCCAGTAATACACACAGGAATGGGCAGCCCAGTTGAAAGCACTGCATGCGACGGTCTAAAAGGGCATTCAACATACGCTTCTTCATCATGCAGCGAAACTGACACCAAAGTGGAGAATTAGTCAAATCAAAAGACCATAAATATGAATAGTCCGCATTTACAAGTTCTTCATCTTCAGCTTGACCAGACACACGAAGAAAGACATCTTCAAGAGATGTTGCTGAAATAGAGTATCCACGCACACCACACTCGGCACGGGATTCAACATCATCCAACAGCTGAGGAAAATCGTCTTCCTTGCCTAATGGTAAACGATACAACACTCCCAAACCGTTCCGACTAATTATCTCCGCCTCGGAAACATGATACAAAACAAGATCATGGATCAAACGGAAATCACCGTCCGGATGCATTGCTATCAAAAAACTATAACCCAATCCCAATCTTGACTTCAGAAACAAACTGCTGCCAGAGCATTGCAGAGAACCATTACTCATTATACCAATCCGGTGTCCCAGTAAATCTGCCTCGTCCATGTAATGCGTTGTCAACAGGATGGTGTGCGAGGAAGACATTCGCCGCAGCAGCTCCCAGGTGTAGCGACGGGCAGCGACATCCATGCCGGCAGTCGGTTCGTCAAGAAATACAAGTCGACTCTGACCCACAAATGCAACAGCCACTGACAACTTCCGCTTTTGACCACCAGAGAGACGTCTGGAAGAAAAATCCTCTTTATCCAAAAGATCTGTTTCATTCAACATATCCTGCACTGCATTTTCCAGCTCAGCACCCTTCAGACCTTTGATTTTGCCAAAGAACTCAAGATGCTCGCGACATGTCAGCTCCGGCCACAGAATATTGTGCTGTGGACAAAATCCAATCTCCTGCCGCACACGTGATAAATCATGCCGCACCGACATCCTGTACACGTAACAGTCGCCGCTGTCAGGTCTCACCATGCCTGTCATCATGTTAAGGGTCGTTGATTTCCCAGCGCCATTGTGTCCCAGAAGCACAGATATCTCCCCCTCACGCATCGTCCAGTACAGGTTATTTACTGCAGTAAATTTCTTCCCACTTCGCCGATACACTTTTCGCAGACCAACAATCTGAACCGCATTGCGCTCCTCATCCTCATCCTCATCATCCTCAAAAGCACCATCCGGCGCACGACCATCCTCGCCAAAGTCATCATCATGGTTTTCCCGGGAAAGGTACCATCGTATAGGGTCAATAATAAAAAACAATGGATGCTTAGGTGTGCCCCAATCCCGGGGTAATACAGCATCAAGGTACACCATGAGAATACCGTAGATGAAAAAATCAGCACCCATCATGCCCAATAGCACTGACGTATGTAAAGTATACGTGTCTTTGCTGAATGTTCCTGCGTTAAATCCACGTGTTACTTCCTCTTCGAGAATACGCTGGAGTAGTGTCACGAGACAAGAGGGAGAAAGTAGGGCAAACACAATCGTCAGTGTGTCGTTTGTTTTTGTTGAGGCAAGGTTTGGAATAGTGAAAATAAAGTAAATGATAGGTGATAGTAATGAGGCAAGTCGAGCTTTGCTTAAGAATGAAGACACAAGTCCTGATAGCGTAATAATCGTCAATGTGAACAGAAAGAATACAAAGAAGATGGTAAATGGATCACTTTGCGATATAAAGGTGCATTTAAATATAATTGTGATGATTAGACATACGGTAAAGTCAAGGAATATGGATCTGACAAACCACGTCACGTACAGTACGGGATCCCTCACGCCCATAATAAGCATTGCCTCACGAATACGCATTTCCTTCTCCAAAACAACTGCCTTTGTTCGGCTTGTGAAGGGATAAAGGAAGGCCAAGGCAAATATAAGGGGTAGGATATCGCGGGCATACATCAGCAAAGGTGTTTGACGGTACTCCACATATGGCTGTGATGCGATGAAAGGAGATGTAACCAGCTTTAATTTTGGGTAGAATTCATTAATATAGTACTCTGAGACTATTGACTGTAATGTCAGGTATCCTGAAACAACATACATTTCCGCCCTGTCAAATTGAAAACCGCCCGGGTACGCGGTAGCGACAATTTCATCCAGGGCTGGTAGGGCGTCAGAGTGGAGATAAATTATGGCGTCAAGTCCATCTGCATTAAAGCGACGCAGATGAACTATTCCCCAATTAAACTCATTATTTGACATCTCTTTTCTGGCATCCTCTACGGTATCAAAAGATCCACCGTTTACGTAGTGAAAATAAGTGTACGTGGAGTTAAGAAACTTTGTCAACCTCGTAATCACGTATTGTTCCCCGACAAAATACAAGTGACCAGACGCCATTATAGCAGAGTAGCGCGTACTAGGATATGCACCAAATGGTGATGCGTCCAATGTACTACCTTTACGGGCCAACCACTGAAAAAAAATTAGGGAATCCAGCGAAGGAAGCTGCGCAACACGCCCATTGAAACTATTCACGAACGTATTCACAAGTTTTGTGATGCCAACCGACGCATACACGCAAAGACCTTTCACTGGTATAGTGCTTTCATCTCCTTCGCAGTCAATATCTTCTTCTAAAGAACACACAGGAATGCCAGGGACTCCGTCCTCAATACTGCTACAAGCGTATTTCTTGTAAAATGCCGCATCGATGGCAGTTTGGAGTGCGTCGTAGTCCACAAAATTGGTATCTTGCATGTGGTCCGTGCCCCAAAGGGACCAAATAATAACGGTGATCAAAACAAAAACGATGGGCACCAACACCTCAAGCAAAAGTGACATCTTCATCCGCAAGCATTGACGCATAACACGTTCAACAACCGCAAAGAACTGATCCAAAAAAGACACCTTCCGCGCTTGTTTCACAGGAGGCTCAAACGATGGACGATTTTCTTCACGGCCCAGAAAGTCAACTCGCCGTTCCTGAATGCCGCGACGGTTTTCAAGCGACAGACGATAACTCCTGCCGTGCGGATAGTAAGAGGCCGCTTCAGTAAGCTCTCGGCTCAGATCGGGAACACTATAATCAATGTCTGTCGCTTCTCCCGCCCTGGACGCCCGGTCGCTCAGTGGGGCATAGGACCACTGGGAATCATCATACTGCATGGTAGGGGCACGCAGAACGTTCTGTAACCCTTCAGTCCTTCCTCTCCCGTTCACACACACACACACAACGGAAAGAAAGT
Source organism: Trypanosoma lewisi (assembly GCA_036321185.1). Taxonomy (NCBI): domain Eukaryota; phylum Euglenozoa; class Kinetoplastea; order Trypanosomatida; family Trypanosomatidae; genus Trypanosoma; species Trypanosoma lewisi. The sequence goes on along the minus strand of JAWVMQ010000159.1, from coordinate 414,674 downwards.
GAAAAAAAGGAGTTGCTTAACCACTCTCTGTATCCTCGTCAAACGAGAATCTATAGCAGCAATCCCCTCACGTCCAGACCTTGTAAAAAACCTAGATAATTTCCTTCTTTTTCTTGCTCTTATCCCTTGATTCTGGGACCCCTCTCTCCTATCGTCCTCAACTTCCTTTGCTTTGCTACCAAAACCAAGCACAAAGAAAGAAGCGAATAAAAAGAAAGAGAGAGAAAAAAGAGGAGAAAATATCAGGAAGCTTACAGAAACAAACGGATCAAAATGATATCGGAGAAGTCATCATGAATCCCACGGCTCTTCGCAGTCAAGAACCATCAAGAATGGATTCGCGTTACAGTGGCTGGTGAAGTCACGGTATTTAATGACAAACAAAAAGGAAATAAAAAACATAAAAATAGAGCAAAAATTATATACTACTAATAATAAAAATAATAATAGACAAATAGGTCATCAAAGAAGATGCTTTTGAGCTCCGTCCTAACAGAGGATATGACATAGAAGAAGAACAGGACATAGAAAAAAAACATAAAAGCAATAGAGAAAAAAGAAAAACCGATATCATTAACGAAATAATCATTGATAAGAATAAAAATAAAAAAACTTCGACACCTATTTCAGTTCTAAAACAATGTAGCGGAAGTCTATATACACTCAACAAGACAAGATGCACGAGGCTTTGCAGCGGGGTCATTTCTCCATTTGTCGCGTCACATCGCGCAAAGGTAAATTATGGTAGAATGGAGGATAGGGATTTGGTGGAAGAGAGGGTCAATATATATATATATATATATATATATATATATTAGTTCTCTTCGAGGCCGATGAGCACAACGTGCGACAAAATGAGTGCTACACTTCTTCAAAACAACGTGAAGAAAAAAGCTTTTGTTGAGGTTCTTTCACCGATAGTTAAGGTCAGTGACATAAAAAAAAGGAATAAGGAACAAAGCAGAAGGAAAGAAAAAAAAACTAACACCGACAAGCGCACACACCAAGAGAAAAAGAAAGATAAAGAGCAAGGGAGGGAGGGGAGGGAGAGAGAAGAAACAATAGGAATCACTTCCAAAAGAATGGAAACTGTTCACACAAACCGACATACGATGTAACCAAGGAGTCGCACATATACTGAGAAGAAATATGTTCTAATCAAATAAAACACTATCTAGAAAGAGATGCACCCTAAAAAAGAAAAACAAGAGATAAGGCTCCCACACACCAAGCCGTCAGTATCTCAACAACAATTCGTAGGTATTCCACAACAAAAGGAGCAAGGACAGTAGAAAGAGTTCTTCTTCCCTTCCACTAGCCACATTGCCTCATCCTCATGCCTACGTTCCGTCTCTTCACTAACACGCAAAAACACCTGCTCAATCGATGTCTGTGACACACTATAGTCTGTAATGCCCAGTAGCTCCTTGTTCTGCTGTAAAATGCGGAATGTGTCACTAAGACACGTGTCAGGGGGCAACGCATAGACAAACCGCTGCCCTTTAAATTCATTCAGTACGGCATTAGGGAAGGTGCGGCGAACAAAGCTCTCAACCCGTTCATACAAGCTTTCATCCCCAATGCGTATACTCACCTTGTAGCCGCTACCGAACTTGTTCTTCAGATGCACCTTGTCGCCAATGCAGCGCAGCTTTCCATCCACCATGATAGCGACCACATCTGCCAATGCCTCCACCTCCTCCAAATGGTGCGTCGTCAGTACAACAGAGCAGTACGAGGAGGCCTTCTGTATCGTGGTCCACAAGCCACGACGCGCGACCGGGTCCATGCCGGCCGAGGGCTCGTCGAAGAACACCACACGCGGCCCGCCCACCAGCGCCGTCGCCACGCTCAGTTTACGGCGGTTGCCACCGCTCAGTTCACTGGCTCGCGTTTTACGATACTCGGTCAGCCCACACATGCCCATCAGGCCGTCGACAACAACTTCCCGCTGGCTTTCCACTATGCCACGGATCCCCGCATACAAGTACAGGTGCTCCTCCACCGTCAGCAAATCCAAACACGCATCAAACTGCGGGCAATAGCCAATGCACTGCAACGCTTCGGAGCTCTCATGCACAACGTCGTATCCACAAACTGAAGCTGTTCCGTATGTCGGAAGGAATTCTTGGCACAGAATTGAAATGGTTGTCGTCTTACCTGCGCCATTCGTGCCAAGGAAACCAAATACTTCACCTGGCAGAATACTAAACGTCAAATTATTCACAGCAACCTTCCCATTAGAGTAGGTTTTTTTGCATAGGCATACTACAGTCACAGTAGAGTGGTCCTCACTCTCCGCCTCAAGCTCAAGAATTCTTCGTCTTTCCTCTTGTAGATCTTAATCGTCTTCGGACGGCATCTCATCTGAGGAGGAAGTCTTCTTGTATGAAACCCGCTGGAGCAGCATGCGTCTACAAGGATAATCAATAAAAATATGTACACAAAATAAACAATGGGAATTCGGCTGCCATGTACACCCACGGCCACCCATTCACATCCATGTCCTATGGTTCCCAGTTCCATCCAAGGATTGAAACAATATTCAAGAGGGCAAGATTTATTATGCCCTCATCAACGGTAAACGCTGGGAGAACACGCGCGTACCAGCGTACATTTGTCACTATGTTGTGCAGGGCAGCAAAATGGGGATCTGCAGAGCCATGCAGAAAAAAAAGCCCGTGATCAAACTTACGACTGTTACCACCATTTGCGCCATGGAATGTTCTTTAAAGGGAAAACTAATGATATATCCAGCATGTGTGCTCGTAACACCATACACTAATAAAAGAGTAATAGTGGGTCCTATACAATCTCCATCAACATAATGTTTGCGATCCGGCATAAAAAAAAAAAGATTGACAATAACAAGGATCACAGTGACAATACATGCAGCAAAGCCAAAGACAAAGTTTGTGCCCCGGTAAATAAAAAACTTCAATCCAGAGAATTTTTGTAGATGTCGCGCTTTATTCCGTGGAGAAATACTTTTGCTCCGGACTGAATGAGTGTCCAATAATCGCCCAGATGATGATAGCTCCTGCGATAAAAATAACAGGAATAAGGAACTCACAAGCAATTGAAAAAAGTGAGCGTCACTCTAACTGCAAGACACGCTGAAGAGTAGCCTTGAGTTGTTGACCAAGATTACTCTTCTTTTTTCGATAAGTGTACACCCGTTGGTTCAAGGAATTTTGGCCACTTTGTACATCATTGGGATTGATTTCTTCCTCTATATTCACCTCTCCTCTATTGCTCATGGGCATAGGGTTCATCAAGGATACAGATAAAAGGTATCAGTGGTTGGACTGTAGGGTTTTTATTTTGAAATATAAAAATGACGTGGGAAGTACTCTCACTTTTAGGTCCATTTTTTTTTTAAACAAGACACCATGGCATTTTGTGTTGGTTGAATTTACCGCTCTCATATTGTACATACATACATACATGCATATATATATATATATATATATATATATATAACAGAGAATGGCCTTGTTCTTTTCACTTCCCCGGCCCTTATTTTTCTTATTTTTTTTCCGTTGTTTCTACACCTTGGAGGAAAATAAAAAGAAGAGAAAAAGAAAAGAAAAGAGGATACAGGATGGGGGTCAGAGTAAGGGAGGGATGGGAAAAACAAATAGCACGCAACTGCAAAGCCGGAGAGGCTGTGCGGTGGCGAGCGACACCATATGTATGTATGTATGTATGTGTGTGTGTGTGTGTGTGTGTGTGTGTCGCTGTGTCTGTTGAATTTGTTGGTTGATAGTTAGGTGCTTTTTTTGTTTTTTTTTCATTTTTTTTGTCGAAGTCTCCGGAGGTTGTCCGGCAGACTGATATCCTGCGTGGCTGCAAAGAGAGAAAACAAAAGAAAAAAACAGAACGTCCAGCCGCGTAGTTCAGTTAGTCGGTTGGACGGCTCGCACATCGATCTCGTCTTCACCGCCCGTTCCGCTCGGTGCCCACCAGCAACAAAAATCAAAAGAAACGAGAAAAAGCACCAAAGAAAAACAACAAAACAACAAAAAGAACTGATGGCACCTCGCGGTCGGGGGCGCTGGGCGGGAAGTGGCGGCGCCAGCAGGGCGGGCACCGCCGAGAAGGAGAGGAGAGCGGGCGGGCAGACGGGCGGCGGTGCTCGAGTTCTTCCCACGCCACTCGTCCCGCCAGCCCGCCAGCACTCACACAGAGGCAGAGTTTTACCTTATTATTACAAGAGAGGGGAAACAAACAAAACAAAACAAAGAAAAACAAAAAAGAAAAAAGAAAAAGAACAACGCAAACAAAAAAAAAATGATAGATTTTTTTTCACACGAATCACAAAAGAAAAACCCCGAAGAAGAGATGTAGCGTGTAAGAAACAAAAGAAAAATTGGATTAGAATAAAGTTGATGGAGAGAAGGAAAACAATAACAGATAACTAAAAAAAAGCGTGGAAGAAAAAGCAGGAGGAGTGCACACGCAAAAAAAAAACACGCACATAACAAAAGGAAGAATATAGCTGTACAGGAGCAAAAAGACAGGGGAGGGGGATTGACATCAAAACAAAACAAACAAACAAATGGGTGTGTGGGGTAACGTTAAGGACAACAATATATGTACACATAATGAGAGATATTCACATACACATGCCTTACACACCAGCACAAAAGCAAGAAAAAGAAGGGGGAAATATATTCCCACTAAACTTCAATCCTTCATCCGTCCTTTTCACTTTCATTGTTTCTTTTTGTCATCCCTAACCCCTCTCCTCTACTTTCCCTTTAACCGCCTTCCATTCCTCTTCCTCATCCTTCTTGCATGTATCGCATGACAGGGACGGTATTCATTTGCACTCACAAAATTTGGACCCACACACTCACACATAGAAAAAGAAGAAGGAAGAAGCAAATGTAGTTGGGAATCCAAAGAGGCATCCGATACAACTACGACGAGGGAAAAAAAATCCGGGATGAAACATAAGGAATGCACAAGGGGGAAGTCAAAAGAAGAGAAAAAAATGAGGATAGAAAACAAAAACAAATCAAACACAGAATAAGAATCACATCCATATATATATATATATATATATATATATCCTCACTTATTTATTTTAGTGCATACATGCATACAAGGAGTCAGGAAGAGTCAGTATCCATCCTCCCCATCATCTCCTTTCTGAAGACGAAAACGAAGGAAAGAAACAAAACAAAAAGTTAGTGACGAAGAAAATGTTTTATATCTTGTACCAAAGGTTCTTCATCATTTCATCTTACTCCACTCGAAAAACATTTAACTATTATTCTGTCCTTCATTCATTATCTACCAATCTCCCCCTTGTCTTCATCATTCCTTCCATCCCTGCGACTTTGTTCCCTTCTCCTTCCCTCCTCCTTCTTTTCTTTCCTATGTATTTGTGTATTATTCCTCCTTTATACGAGTTCGTCCTCCACAACTTCATTCTCCTTGTCTCCTTCTCAGTGTTGACGCTGTTCTGTCGCACATCTACCCACTCGCCACCTCTCATGGTCAGCGCTATTGGGTTGGGTGTGGGTGGCGAGTGGGTTCATCAGCAGTCTCACAACTTTATCCACGACAAGGTAAATGTCTTTTCCAAGAATTTTCTTTTTCCCTCGTTCGCTTTCTTCTTTTATTATTTCTACAGCATCGTCATTTTTTTTCTTCTTCGGTTTTTCTTTCATTTTTCCACTTTCTCATTCCCACCCAAAGAAACAAAAACAAAACTCCCTTTATTGATTCCCCTTGTTTTCTGTCACGACCCCTCGCTCTCCTTCGCCCCATGATCATACTCCACACGTTCTATATCCTCCTCTATGTGGCATCGGAGAGAAGCGCGGTGAACATGATTTTTTTTCGTTTTTTTTTTTGCATAATAACAGGGACATTTTCCTTCATAATTTTTACGCTTCTTTTCTTTTTTTTTTTTACTTTCATCATATAGATATTCCTCACTCCTTCACAAACACTCCTCCCTGAATTTGTCCATTTTTTTTTTCCGCTTACCCTTTCTGACTGTAGATATGGTTTTACACCGAGCTTACTTTCATATACATATCGCTCCTCTTTTTTTATATTATTTTCCTCTCACATATTCCCTTACATGTATATATTTTTTCCTACTACGCCTCTTCACACCATTTATTTTCTTCACGGATCTTATCTTCTTCTTCCGGTGTGAAATCACTCTCAATGTTAAACAAGGCTCGAATCTCCTCTGCCGTCTTTCCACGAATCATGCTGGCTACGCACGCACATGTGAGATCTAGCAAGTCCTTTACGTTGAGAAAGTTAGCTGCCATAATGACATCAATAAGCACATCGTGTTGTTTCTCGTCATGGTCCTTAACAAGGTGTGTGTACAGAAAGTCCTTGTCCCATTGAGAAATCACGGCATCAATATTCGACTTTAGCGGCTTCTCAATGGTCTCAGCGGGGCTCTCGTGGTGGTGCTCCATGTACTCAATAACAAGCCGCAGCGTGCGACCCGAGACATTTGGGATAGGAATGACCGGCTCCATGTCGCCCTGATCTTCAAGCATATCTTTTAACAGACTGGACATCATCGCTGCTTTCCGAAGGACCTTAAACTCTTTCGGAGGCTCATCATTACTTTGCAGCACACAGTACTTGGTGAAGTCCACATCGTGCGAAGTTGTTTCCTCAGGCATTATTTGTGTTTCACCACTTCGGGTGTGCACCCTTTTCCCTTTACCACTTGATCTGCCCGATAGTGATCGTAGTGTCAACTATTCCGTGGGCAGCCCAGACTCTGTTGAGCCACTCCGTTCTACTACTAGTCAACTAAAAAGAAAAAAGGAAAAAGAACAAATTACAAATATGTATAGGCATCCAAAAGGAAGTATAAAACAAAAACAAAACAAATAAGGCTATTTCTCTCTCTCTCTCTCTCTCTCTCTCTGCCCTTCTCACTCACACAGTTTCTCACAAGACATATAACGTTTGCTCAAGCAAACAGAGGTGGAGAAGGATAGAAAGAGAAACTCAATAATAATAACAATAAAGATCCCTCCCCCCCTGTCAAGTCCAGACGAAATATTTTCACAAGGGCACTTATTACAACCACTGATGTCCTCATTTTATTTTTGTCTGTGTGTGTGTGTGCGTGTGTGAGTGCGCAACAAGACCTCTCAGCCACCTAAAAGCAACAACAAGAAAGAGAAGCACACACACATACACACGAAAAAAAAAAGAGTCAGTAGAAATAGGAAAACAAGAAGAGGAGGAAATGAGAAGGCAAGAACACCATTTTGTGTCAAGTGGCTGGCGGGGCTGCAAGGGACGAACCAGCTGTTTGCTCAAGAGTTTCCTGCTGGTAAGTGCGTAGCAACACTTTGCTCTTGACACCAATGCACTCCTTACATTTGTAGCCATTCTTCCGACGAACCATCTCGCGATCAAACCGCCCACAGACAACACAATAAATCTGTGGTGTATTTACTTGTAGCTGCATCTGGTGACTTTGCAGCAAATCCGTGTCCACCTTCACCGCCTCACTGACCTCCTCATGCCGCGTGCGGCGCAGTATGACATCTGTGTCTGTGAAGTTCATGTCTCGATTCCGCTCCTCCCGGTCGCTGTCCTCATCGTAGTGCAGCAAACCATCCGCCCGCACACCGTAGTCGGAGGCAATGGCGTGGTACACAAGCTCCTCCAGTGTTGGGTCCCGGCCGTACGCGACCACCGCCTCACTGAACCCCTCATCCGTTCCCGCCGCCGCCGCAGTTGATATTAGAACTCCACCACGACCGCGTTTCTTGGAAGTATTTACCCCGTCATCATCGTCGTCGTTGTCACCTTCAGCATTTTCTTGATCAACAAGCTTTCCACGTCTGTAGAAGATTGTGGCGATAGTATCTTCAATAACATCATTAATGCTGAGGGCGGTATCAATATTGCTTCGAATGTTTCGATTGTTCTCATCCTTCATATACATGGGAACGGCAGCCATTTCCTCATCTAATTTCTTACGACCAAAGGCAGCGCGATGCATTAAAGCTACGGGTAATGTTTCAAAACACATCAATAAATCTTGAATTGCTGAGCCGATAATCTCCTGCTCGTGTTCAGTCTCACCAGTGTAGAGTAATTGCATTTTGACCAACAAGCTCACCATGACACTCTGCCAGAAACTAAAGAAAATGATTGTCTTGATACACAGGAACTTTAAAAAGGGTTTTACATAGTGCAATTCCTTCTCTAATTCCACCTCAAAAAGAACTAGATAGTAGAGAGACATCGTGAGGCTAAAGTTAATAATTAAAGCAATATACGTGTAGGCATTGTCGTAGGTAAAGGCACCCTCGTTGTAGAGGCCTAGTGGAGCCAAAACCATCGCAAGGAAGGAACACAAAGGTTTAATAAGAGCGCATTGTAGCACCCAACGCTTGCATCGAAGGTAAAAGGCCGTATCTAATGGATATGTAGGCAAGCAACAGACGGGAAATATATGAACTCCCTTGTAGCGCTTCGCTTTTAGGGAACGAAGAAGTTGGCCCTCCCCCCCGCAGTACTTAAGCAGTAGAATAAAGAACATGTACAGTACGAAACTCTCGTATGTATCCCGAATTGTCTCCAGAAAAAAACGCATGTCCAGAAAGATCAAAGACAAGAAAGAGAAAACACCATAAATCGGAATCATTGCAATGATACGAAGCACCAGAACTTGGAGTTGTGGATAGTCGAACCTTGCAAGGTGATCCCGCACGTCCACGAAAGACACAATGCAGGCAATAGCAACACAGGCGCCTGCCGCATACGTCACAGTGGGGTTTAGTGTCCACATCATGTCAAGACCTTTAATGCCATCCAGTGGTGAGTGTCCTCCCCCATTGTGGGTTAGCTCATCCCCTGTCATCCTACACGAAAGTAAAACAATTTGAGCAAGAAAAAAAAACGATCCGCAGTTATATATATTCCGTCTCTTCTAGTTAAAATACTCTAACTCCTGTTTCCTCTTTATTATTACGTTTACTATTATTATTACGGTTTTGTTTGTTCTGCCTCAAATTGATTTTTTTTCTTTTTCTTCTCTTGTTATTCAAGCCAAAAAGATACAATCTAACACAGAACAAGAGAAAAAAAACAAGAATAGTATTAATAGCAGACATTAACAACCTGCACGACGGGCAAATACAAACAGAAAGAGAGAGAGAAAAAAAGGGAGGATCGGAGAAACCACAACGATATCAAGAGCATTGATTTCTGGCAGAAACGAGATCTTTTGTTGCGTCACGCAAAGTGAAGCAGCAATCACCCAAAAAAAAAGCGTAGAAGTAAAAAACAAAAGAACAAATAAATGTTAAAAGGCAGGGAACACCCAGCGCGCCTAGTAGAAGAAGCCAAGAACCTTTCCACCAGTGTTGCGTGCACGCGCCTCCTCGTGGTCCATGATGCCAAGCGACGTCGTGAGCACAACGAAGCCGAACTGACGGCTGGGAAGAATGTTCTTCACCCACTTCTCAAAGTCCGGGACGGTGCAGTCAAAGCGGGGGCAGATGGCACCGCACTTGTTGAGGCGGCCGTTGAGGTTCACCACAATTTTCCCCGCGCGGTGGTCGTCGATGATCTCGAACTCGCCAATGTAGCCGTGCTTCTGCATCACCTGCAGGAACTTCACAACGACCTTCGAGGAGGGGCGAATGAGAACCTGGCGCTTGCCGCGGCGCTCGGCGCTCGCAATGCTGCGAAGCGCATTGGCCAGGACGCTCATCATGGTCATTCTTGGGCACGCTTTGTTCCTTGACTACAAACATTTGGTCATAATGGTGTAATTGATAAAGACCAAAAGGAATAATGAATTAAAGAAAATGAGGGAGAGGGGAAAAAGGAAATATGAATGGTTCAACAAATAGAAGGGAACAGGTAGCAGCAAGGGGTGAGAGAACAACAAGAGGGAAATATAAATTATTAGTATCATTATTATTATTATTATTATTATTATTATTATTATTATTATTATTATTATTATTATTAGATATATGTATACGTACACTTCCGTCTAACTTCAGATTTGGTTTAGAGAAGGGAACCACGGAAGAAGATAAAGGCAAAACATCTTCGAGGTGTTCGCCCTCATCTCCAAGCACTCCCGCACTCACACACTCTTTTTGCATACCAGTCCTTTTTTCGTGGGGCTTAAAAATACTTCTCACCTGCGGCTCGATCGTTGCTTCGCCCGCCGCTGTGGATTTGGTCTCAACCCGGCATGCACGTAATGACCTTCCTCCAGTGCGTCAATTCCGTGCACAACATCTGGCGCCAGCTGCCGTTGCTCCACTGAATCCTCACGCTGCATACGGGCGAAAACTACTTTTGTTCCTCGTAACACCTCCGCCGTGCGCTTCCCGGCCCACACAAACCACATGGAACGAAAGTGCGAGTGATCGTTTCCTACACCCTTCGGGTGTTTGAAGTCGTAGCGGCCACGCGGAATCACATAAAATGGCTCCGTGCCAATGATGAGCTCCTTCTCATTTCCACACGCAACACTACTATCATCCCCATTATTATTAATATTATTATCATGTTTCAACTTCTCGTTTTCCGCTGTATCCATCTTTAAAAACGGCGGCACCTGGAAAACGGCGGCTGGAACCTTTGGCCGTGTCCCTCGAAAGGCATTGATATCGCCTTTACCAGTAGATGGTGCATAAGTGAAATGCCGCCTCACTGCCGTCCTGTACCATTCCTTTGTAGCTATGTAGTCGGGCACTAAAAAGGCAAAGGGTTTCTTTGCCGCCACCAAGTATTCGAACAAGCGCTCAATGTGGTCACCGCTGAACGGGGGATTTGTGACAAGCATGTCGTAGTCCAGTGGCACCTTCCCGTTCGCAATGTCGGCGTAGAAGTCGCGGTTCTCGTGAATGACACGTTGGACGCCAAGCGCGTTCCAGTGGCGCACGACGGCCCCGGCGCAGTAGTACGGGTCGTACACAACGAAGTTCTCCGGCGCGGACGGCCGCAGCAGGAGCCGCAGTTGGTCAACAACAACCGCCACGTCGCGGAGGGCCTCCATCGACGTCTCAAAGTGATCGTTAAACTCCGCGCGAAACGGGTGTGAGAGGCGCCCGACCGCGGCCTCAACGTCGTGCTCCCCCCGCGCCTGCCCCACACCACCACCAGCAGCAGCAGCACGTGGACTGGCAGTAGTGGCGTTACTATTATTACTTCTTCCATCGTCACCAACACCGTCGTCATCACGCCCCCGTCGGCGGTTTACAGCACCGTTCATTCCACACCACCTGCCAGAGAAATGTCACCGCTCCCAGAAATGAAAGAAGAAACAAACAAAAAAAGATGGAAGGTGCACTGCTAAAACAACAGCAAATTCCCAAGAAAAAAATAAATAAATAAATAAGAAAGACAAGGAAACAAAGAAACTAAAAAAAAAAATTAAAAAATAACAATGTTTTAACACTCAAAAGCGCCAGTTATACTTTAAAATGTGAAAAAAAAACTCCAAAGTCAAGACGACAGACATCCTGGGTTTCAATCATCCTCTCCCACACCTCTCCTTTTCTGTCATCCATCTCTTTTTTCTTTTGTGTTTTTCTCCTCGTTTCCCCCTTTTTTTGATTTTGCTTCGGCTCCCCTCTTTTAGCTCTTTCTTTTTGATTTGGGGAGGTCTCCATCTTCGTCGAACACAACATCGTCGTATTCCTTCACCTTTTCAAATTTCCTCTTGCTGCGCTCTTCCCGCAGCGCCCGCCTCTCCTCCTCGCGTCGGGACTGTTCTTCTTTTGAAACGAAGAGTCGCTCCACAAGTGAGGGTCTCTTTATCTCTGCAATAATTTCTGACTTGGCGGCCTCTGGAGGGTCTGGAAACTTGAAAAAGTCACGAAACGGTTGCCAACGCAGCAACACCGGCTGGAGCAGGCCAGCAATAGACAAACCAATCCAGTAGGCAAACATGGCAGAAGGTTGTGACGCAAACATGTAGACGCCTATAATAGACCCTGCACGCACTGCCCAGCGAATATAAATACCAGAGGAACTCCGTCCTCCTCGCTGCATTCGTTGATTCAACTCAAAATTTACTAAAAACATACATGCGCACACAAAGGGCAATCCATAAGTCGGGTCAGGCATAGTCAAGTCCTTCACCCAGAGGAAAGGCGCCATCTCCAGATCCGCCTCATACACCGCCAAACGGCGGATAGAGAAGAAAGCGGACATTGTAATAGGTGCCGTTAACATTGTAAGAAAGCTTTTCCATTGTGCACAGCCGTGCTTTTTCATCAGTGCATATTTCATTCTATTGCACCCATCCTTTATTACTCGTTTCTCTACACTGCTAAGTGTGCGATCATTCTTGATACGATTTTGCTTGTTTGTAATCTCTGAAATCTGAGGGGCAATGTAACTCATTCGAAGTGAATTCCGGTTGCTGTACAGGGACGGAATAAGGGTGAACAATCGCATAACGATACCATAAAACAAAAACACATGACCCCAGCTTCCAAAATCAAACCCTAGAAGACCACTGTGTCGCAGACTCCGCATCACTTCTACCTGCTTCTCCACAGGCTGCATAAAAGTCACAATCCAATCCCAGAAATCCTCAAGTCGTTCAAACACGCTCTTTTCTGGTTGAATAAAATCGTCCACCTCCAGCGGCTGCTGCGCAAAGACGTCTGGCAGTTCCTCCTCTATATTTTTGTGTGACTCACGGCCCACTGTGGAGCCACTCATCCAATTCGCCGGGTTCCAACTGATACAACGCACACTTATCATCATCGTTTCCGCACCACAACGACAACTACCGCCAAGAGCACCAACGGTGGTTAACGGTGCGACGGCAACACATCCCACCATTGCCGCCCCCGTTGTACCACAGAGCGGGGCGACACGCCGAAGTGCCATTCTGCGCAACGCAGAATGAAACAGCATTCCTACAAACACGCTGAACGGCCGAGCAAAAAGTAAAAGAACAATAAAACAAAAAAGAAAGAAGACATTTTTTTTTTTGACGAGCAATAAGCAAACAGATGCAGACCGATTACTTAACATCCCTCACGCAGGAATTCAAATGGCGAACACCACCAACACCACAACAAGCAAATAGATAAATAAATAAAGCAGGGCATCTCACGCCTTTTTTCTCATCTCTCTCCAAACGCTGGCACATTTAGAGGATGCCACACACCCAGACAAGCAGACAGACAGACACAGAGAGAGAAAGAGAGGGCGAAACACGCGTATACGGCGCACATCTCAGGCAAGGAAACAACCCTATTTTCGCTTTACACGCTGCACGTTTAAGGGTCACATTACAAAAAAAAAGAAACAAAGAAAAAACAAACTCTTAGCAGATAAGAAGAATGAATGGAACAAACGGACAAACAAAAAAGAAAAAGAATGGTAGTGAAAGAGACACGAAGAAGGGAAGAAAAAAAAAAGTGAATAGAAACGGCATAAGAAAGGCAAATCCTAAACACACAAAAAAAAGGAGGGAGAGAGAGTTGGTGAGAGAAATTGTATATCCCACAAGCTCACTCATGCCCTCATCATTCTCATCTCCAACTTCACTACCCCCCTTCTAATAGGTTTCCCCTTCCTTATGTTCTTTTCTGTCCTTTTTCCCCATTTTAGACAGCCTTTTTCCTTACGTTTTTACTGCTTCTCTATGCCTTGGAGGCTTTCGCGAGTGACTCTTTTGTTGATTCGTAGAGTTTCATTACGAGACCAATAGCAATGGTCTTCCCATCCTCACGTAGCATAAATCGGCCCATTTTATCAAACTCCTTATGCGGCACTAACACCACAGAACGTTCTAGCTCCATGCGTGCAATCACCACATCACCAGCCTTTGCGTGTGTAGGCTCCTTCTCCAACACTTTCCCCGTCTTTTTGTCAACCTTTGCCAGGAGTTTGTGGAATGAGACTTCTTCCTGTGCGGCATGAGCGTGCAGCATGACCCGTGAGCCCGCACAAATGATATTCTTGACGTCAAGTATCACCACACGCGCCTGAAAGTACTCCACTGCACGAAGGGAGGTTGGGATAGAGGTGGCAACATAGCCTGCATGAACGTCGTTTTCATCCAGCCCACGCACACGCACATGCACATTGTCACCCGGATAGCACTTTTCAAACTCTGTTGATTCAATCGAAAGGCCTTCAACGAACGCCTCCAACTCTGTCGGAAGGATTTGAACCTTTTCACCCACAGCAATGGAGCCAGACTCAATCTTTCCGTAGATGAATACACGCCCATCGTCTTTATAGGAGCCGACTAAAGGAATGCAAAGCACATCATTCTCACTTTTGGTCTCCGGCAAAACAAGGTTGTCAATAAAATTCATCATTGTAGGCCCAGTATACCATGGACAGACACCTTCTTCAGCATGACGGATAAGGTTAGCACCAGAAAGGCCGGCAATCGGAATAAAGATAAGATTTTTTGCCTTCTCCTCGTCATAGCCATTCTGTCGAAGAAAGGGTCTTAGTTTTCCAACAATTTCATCATATCGGTCCTTATTCCATCCACCCTCATCCATTTTGTTAATGACACAAATCATTTGTTTTACGCCACATGTACGCACCAGCATGGCATGCTCTCGTGTTTGTCCTCCCTTTTCAAATCCCGTCTCAAATTCACCTTTACGACTGGAAATAACAAGAACACAAATGTCCGCTTGCGTTGCACCACCAATCATGGATGGAACAAAAGCCTTGTGTCCAGGGGCGTCAAGAATTGTCACACGACGTTTATCTGTCTCAATATAAGCCGCACCAGTCTCGCGTGTAATTCCCTTCTCCCGCTCATCCTCTGATACATCCATAACATATGCGTATTCCCAACCCTCACGGTGGTGTACTTCAGCTTCACGACGTAATTTGTCCATCTCACGTTGATCCACCAAGCCCTTCTCCATCAGAAGATGTCCAGATATCGTAGATTTACCAGCATCCACATGCCCACAGAAAACAATATTAAAATGAGGACGCGGATCTCTTACAAATTCTTTTTTATTCTGCTCACGTTGCTTTGCTATCTCTCGTTTCACATGTTCACGCAATTCCTCAGGGGACATCTTGGAGGGGGCTGAATTGCCTTCTTTCTTGTCAGATGTGGCTGCCGCGACTGAGGTGCTCTCCTTTTCTTCATTGGCCTTTGCATCCTCATTTTTTTGTTTGGTCTCTTCTGTCTTCTTCTTTCCAAGGGAAAGTGTACCTCCCTTCGTTTTTTTCGGGATTACGACAGGATCTGAGGTGGCGCCACCAAGAGACAACTTTCCACTGTCAACTTGAGAGACCTTTTGTTGGTCATTTTGCCTTTGTGGAGCAGCGTTCCCAACACCACCACCCTGTGCTTGAGAAACAGAACCGTCTGGTTGACCAACATATGCACCACCACCCCGTTGTGCTTGTTGCTGGTATGGGTAATAGCCGCCTCCCTGTTGGCCACCATATGCACCACCACCTCGCTGTGCTTGTTGCTGGTATGGGTAATAGCCGCCTTGTTGGGATTGCTGCTGAGGTGGGTAGTAACCACCATAGCCACCCCCTTGTTGCTGAGACGGGTAATAGCTTCCTGGTTGACCACTATATGCACCAGGTTGTTGTGGATCTTGTTGGGGTGGATAGTAGCCGCCCTGTTGGATTTGGGCATTCGCGTAAGGATTAAACCCTCCAGGTTGAGCCCAGCCAGACATTTCCGCTACGTTGAGTTTTCTTGCAACAGACTGGATAACAGACAAAAGGAAAACAAACAAACAAACAAGAATATATATATGTATATATATTGTTATTGTCAAGTTTAAAGACGAGAGTGCAGATGAAACACTATCATAAAAACCAAACAAAAACCAAAATGGAAGAAAACACGATCCACCCATATTCCTCAATATGCCCCCCCACAGACACCTACGTGCCAGCACATAAAATTCAACAAAATCAATGCGAAATGATTTTTGTCACAACGAGCAGAAATTCGATAGTCCTAAAATGGGACAAGCACAGCCACACACAAATCTAAAATATTCATCCCCCCCAAAAAAAAGAAAAGACATGCATATGCGTTCCGAGAAGGCCTGAAAAACATCCGACCAATACTGAGGCAGGAGAGGGTGTATAAAGTGCTTCCGACGACGGTCGGCAAAAAGGGTGGACGAGTAGGGGATTGAACCCTAGGCCTCCTGTATGCAAAACAGGCGCTCTACCACTGAGCTACACGCCCACGTCGGCGCGCGTCCGGCACATGGGGTATGAAGAAGGTGAAATATGTATACCGTTCACGCATCATACTTGCACCGCACCGCCGTAAAGTCCGAAATACCCCTCTTCAGACCCGGGGAAAAACAAGAATCTCCAATTGTGTCACTATCATTTCCTATTTCTGCATCTAAAACTCGCCCTCCTGAGAGATCCTCCAAACACACACAGAGACAAAAAAAGGGGGAAGGAAGAAAGAATGGATTTGATCAAATGAGTGGAAAGAAACGCGAGCAATAAAGGAGCAATTCCCTCACACAACTGAGAGGTTTAACTATTATAATATTTGTTTCATTGCATCCAGTATAATTTCATTCTATCAAAAGACATCATGATACCTAAGGGGTCACACACAAAAGAGAGACCAACAGAAACGACAGAACAAAAAAAAACATCAAAGAAACAGAAGAAGGACGAGGGAGTGAGATCTCTCTTTTTTTTTTTCCTTTCCCCTCTCATTCCTCTTCGTGAAGAGGCGCACAAACAGAGTTATAGATAGATAAAATGGATGAGAAGGCGAAAAGATTTGGAAAAAGAAAAAAGAGGAAAAAGGGCACCTGATATCACACTACTACTACTACTACTACTATTAACAGCAACTGTAGCAGTACGTATGAATACTGGAATGCCCTTAATTAGATGCCCCATTGCTCTAGGACAAGAATTTGAGATTCAAAAACGGCTGGACTACATCAAAGTGGGCATCGGACAGTTTCCTCCATGCATTCTTTGCTTGAGGAGTCCCCGTTGAATTCACACAGTTAGAAATTAGAGAAACCACATCTGGGGAAAGTGCACCTTGCTGGAGTAATTTAAACAGTTCTAAAGCTGCCTTTGAAATTACCAAACGGCGTTGAGCATTACTAACCTGCTGGATATCTGCGCACAGTTTCTGTGCGAGCGCATGATATGCAGGGTTCAGTGAACTGATATCAAAACGTGACAAATTGGCATCATCTGCAGTACCGGGGGTTGTGCCGGGGGTGGCGACGAACGGCACAGTAGGAGAACCATGCGTATTCATTGCGGATTGGAACGTACCGCCAGCAGCACCACCATATGGACCTGAAGCAGTAGGTTTCTGTGCATTGGATGGCGGGCCATAGGCAGAAGGAGCGGGTGGTGGGGGGGGCATCATAGCAGCTGTCTGAGAACGAGGCGCAGTATTCTGAAGTGGAATTCCGTTGTTTGACGGCGGCACAAAAGACTGATACTGTTGTGCATTCCCCATACCACGAGAATTTGTCTGTGTACTACCCAACGAATCCTCTTTGGGGGCCAGACCATAGGATGACGTATTGCCAGGGCTTGGCATCATCTGTCGTGGTGCTGGGGGTGGAGGTGCGACTGAAGTGGATGGATTTGAGTTCAATGCCGCCGTCGTTGCGGAGGTGGTATTCCCGTACATTGACGGTGCGCCTCCTTGAAGAGGCATAGTATTCATCACCGGTGCGTTTTCTCTCTTTGTTGGAAGATACGCGGAAGCAATTGACGAGCCACGTGAGCTAGGCTGCTGGTTTCCACTATATCCGCCACCAGTCTGCTGTTGAGGGACCACTCCTCCTAATGATACTCCGGGTGGTAGTGGTGGTGGTGGCAGTGGTTGTGGCTGCATTACCGCACCGACTCTTTGGGATGTCATGGGTTGCTGCTGCTGTTGTTGTGGGGGTGGAGGTGGCAATTGTACCCCAACTACCTGAGAAGCACTTGCCACTGGTTGTGCCGCCCCAGGCATAGGAGGACCCCGGGAAACAGATGGCTGTGGGGGTGGCGGTACCGGCCTGTTCGGATCGACGTAGTTTTGTTGTTCTGCTGAGTAACCGCCTGGCGCTGATAACTGTGATTGCTGGCGAGGTTGTCCGGGTGGAATACCATTGCTATAACCATCAGAAACTGCCGCCGCCGCTACCGAAGGTCCAGAAGAAACAGGCCCCCCTTGCTTCATTGATGAATACGCAGATATGGGGTGAGGCATAAGACGAGGGCCAGCAGGGGCGGCCGAAGAAGACCCAAGAGTAGTAGTAGTAGTAGTAGTAGTTGGAACATGATTTGGAACTGTGCCGGGGGCGGGGGGCATTCCGGGTACACCCGGACGAGGTCCTGTCACACCCTGCAACGGTGAAAAAGGTTGCTGCGGCTGCGGCTGCTGCGGTTGCTGTCGGCTGTAAAGGTTTTGAGATGGCATGGGTGACTGTCGTTGCTGTTGCTGTTGCATGGACATTGGGAATTGTTGCTGTTGCTGCGACTGCTGCTGAGGCTGTACCCTTGGCTGTTGTTGTTGTTGTTGTTGTTGTTGTCCTTCTCTCATGAAGTTCACACATGACGGACTCGGGGAATCTGAGAGCGGCATCATGGTAAATGGAAAGGGAACTTGCCCGACAGGAACCTGAAACTTCAGGCGGTCCACCATAATTGCCGCAGCACGGTTGCCAATGCTCGCCGAGCGCTGAAGGATGGATGTTCCCTCTGTCAGCAAGCCGTCTCCTACAAGCCGCATGCCATACTCATAGAGAGAATCGGCAAAAAAACTGGATGTCACACGACGTCCTGTAACTTCCTCAAGGAGAAGAGCTTCACGCATCATTTTCCTTATAGGGGTGTTCTCCTCACACCAGATCTGCATCACCGCATCCACATTCCCACTGCACACAAAGCATGTTATCGCCCCCTCAGTGTTACCCTTCTTTTTTAACGCAGCCCCCAACTTATCACACGCATCGGAAAAGCCATCGCCCACAAATGAGATGATCACAGAAAGTGTCTCCTTCCAAGGAACATTTTCGCCTGCGGTTAGAGAGTCAAAATCACCAGAAGCTATCGCCGACGCATAAACCACATGTCGTCGTTCACGGCAGTGATTCAAAATATAATGTGAGTACTCTTGATGAACTCGCTGTAATAGGGCTCCACCTTGTAAATAGGCAATTGCAAAGGCATCATCATAACGGCCATTATCAAGACAAACTTCCACCGCCTCACGAATTCGACCTGCTGCAATGTGAGCAGCCGCGATATCTTCAAGTGATTTTTGTGATGCCTGCATGGTTTCAAATGGATCTTCTCCGTCATCATGGGATGATGTGTCCTCATTGAGGTACGCAAGAATAGGAGTACGATCCTCTTTGCACGCAGCTGCTGCTGCCAATAGTTGGTAATTTTGTGCCTTCAACCACTCCACACGCTCCTCTGAATCACGAGGAAATCGTCGCAATGCTTCACGAAATGCGAGATCTAGTGACGTTGTTGGACTCACAGCGGAGCTCTCAGTAAGGTGAGTGAGACCGACCTTCGTCGTTGAGTTTGGAATAAGTGAGGCAACAAAACCACCCAGACTAACTGACGCCCCACGTCGTTTCTTGAGCCACTTGGGCACCGCCGTCCCTGTAGCAGGCGTACAAGAAGCGTCCTCAGCTGTAGAGACACAAAATAACGGTTCAAAAGAGGAGGTTGCCAAAACCGCGGGAAGCACAGGTGACCACTGAACATCAATTACGTAGCTGTTTTCTTGCTGTAGTGCACCACTTCGCTCTCCAGTGGAAGGATCCCACCAAATAGTTTTACCATCAGTAGAACAAGATGCCATCATGGACGCGTCCTCTGAGTTCCACGCCAATCCTGTAACGGCACCTTCGTGGCCTCGCAACTCCCGTAATGGTACCATAGACTTTTTCAAATCCCATATTTGAATTGCACAATCCTTCTCGTCCAGTGCAACGGCAAGCTGGGTTGCAACTGTAGGATGCCATGCAATGGCATTGGCACTTAGTCCAGATTTGTTTCCCTTTGATACATTCAAAGAAACGGCCAGAGTTTGAGACTTTAAGTTCCATACATTAACAACACTGTTGGAAGAGGCTGTGGCAATGATATGTGGGTACTTTGGATGCCATTGGAGATGTACAATGGAGGCGGAGTGAGCCGCGTTCGACATGACAGGAACTCGCTGTGGTTCCCTCGGGTCCTCAAGCGTCCATACATCCCATTCGCCATCGTCTGCTCCAATTGCAAGAAAATTAGGCTGAGATGGGTTAAACTGGCAGCCTCGCACCGCACCACGGTGCTCGGAAATCGTGCAAAGCAGCGGTTCCTCTGCATCACGGCTGGGGTTCATCTGATAGTTCTTCATCATGACACCCGCATCATATACATAAACAGCGCCATTGCAACAAGCCACGGCAATCATTCCACACTCTCCACCAAATAGGCACCAATCGACACGAAAAGCCCGATCCTTAAGTAATGTGCGACCAACCACAGGCATGTCCGTTTCATCCGTTTGTGTGACATCCACGAGACGAATTTCCAAGAACGCCTCGTTGCTGAAGTCGTCATCCATCGCCCCCGCAAGTGATGCAGCTGCGAGGAATGTTGGGGTTCCAAGACCGCTCGGGGCCCACGCAAACGCGCAAGACAACGGTGTGGTCTTCAGGCGCATGACACTCAATTATCCCCTCTCCTTTTTTCCCCCCTTGGCTTTCCTCTTCGTTAATCCCTCTCTTGTCCTTTTTTCTCTTTTTCACTCAACTTTATTTTTTTTTCTTGTTTCCTTCTGCTTTGTCTTTATACGTTTTCTCTTTCTCTTTCCACTCAGGAAAACAGTAGCACAAATAATCCTATTTATAAATTCGCTTGTCTCTTCTACTATTACAGTTAGTTGCTGCTTCTACTACGGGTATTGTCGTTGTTTAGATTTTACCCTCTTATCTTTGTTATTCGATTCCTTTTTTTTTTCGTTTTCTTGCTATGCTTATCCTTCTAATACTCTGTTAGACAATTTGATATTCTCCTGAGTTCACCCGAAGCACCAAGGACAAACAAACGTGTCAGTCCCTCTTAGTGCTGTGGACTAGTATACTTGCCGTACGACTGAGTATTGTTCTGGGGAAATCTCTCAGTCGCCAAGAAGAAGAAGAAGGGACAAAAGAAGGAAAAAAGAAACATGATTCAAAGAACAGATTTGAAGGCACTCAAAAACAACAAACAGCACTGGTAAAGTAAATCCATTTACTTTATTTAATTATCTATTTATTATTGAGATTTTGAATGACAAAACAAAATAAATAAACTACAAACAACAAAAAGATTGAAGAGTACAGGGTACGTGTTGCAGCATCCCGTTCTGTGAAGCTACCCTGGGTCCAAAGCCCTGCCGTGGGCGTTTCTCAGTTGCGCTTGGGACGAACCGCCTTGCGCTGGAACGTTACCTTCGCAGAGTGCTCCTTGCGGGCGGCGCACACCTTCTTCATGCGATTCACTGTGAAGGCCATCTTGCGCGCGCGCCGGAACGCCACCTTGGCGAGGTCGGGGCGAACGGCGGCGACTGCCTTGCTCACCACGGAGGCCTTCACGCCGGCGTCCATCACGGCCTTCTTGTACATCGACTTGGGCCGGTTGCCCGCCGCGCCGTCCTTCGTCGTCACGACGATGCGGTCGCCCTTCGTCTTCACCACGGCGGCCTTCGCGTTCAGGAAGCCGGCCTGGCGCTTCGTCCAGTTCGCGTTGTTGTTGAAGGGATCGTTGCTCAGACGAATGCCATTGCGCTTCTGAAGGAACTTGCTGTTCTGGCGCACCACCAGCCACTGAAGATCCGTGGAGTGTGTCATACCTCCTCACTCACTACAAAATAGAAATGAAAAAGAATAGGAATAATAATAAAGAATGTGGTTTTCCATAGACATCCCGTTCTTTACAGAAAACACATGATATACAACAATGGAAGTGTAATATAATTGAAAGTATCATGCTGACTCCTCATGGTCTTCAACATACGTAAGGAGAAAAACGAAACAGGGAGAAGGAAAATTAATATAAAATCTATATATGATGTTCAAAATCATCGAGAACATGCGAATGAGCAGTTTTCAGAGTTTCGTCTTTCCAAGAAAACCTTGCCGCGAGTTGGGTGGAAAGGAAAAGTCAAGAAGACCCAAAGGAATCGAAATAAGATTCCACCTAAACACAAATGTAAGCTGGAGTCAAATACAAAAACAAGAGAAGGATGAATAACACAGATAATAAATGATGAATTAAAACACCTCAAGGTAATATAGATAGACTTCCCCTTCGAGCACATTCTTTTCGCAAGCCCCTACACACAAAAAAAAAAAAGAAACAGGCAGTTGAGTATATAAGTGAAAAATGAAAAGAAGAAAGCACTGCCAAACACGGAACACCTCGCATGAACTCTCCAAAGTCATTCGCATTCTTGCTCATCATCATCACTTTACAAAAACGGACACAGACTTAGAGGCAGCACAGGAGCAAGCGACAACAACAACAAACGCAAGCCTAACAAACACACACACGCACACTCTCATCGCCTAAGACACATCATCAAGAAAAAAAACGGACGAGCTAAATTCCTATCCTCCTGACTTGCACAAAGAAACACAAGGAACGACAAACCTTTTTTGACGTAGTAGAACCATCTCTGCTCTACAAAGCCTGTTCACAATCTCTGCTGTGTCCTCTTGTATCATACCACAATCATCAGTCATGTCTACACCTTCTGCCTCAAGAAGAATGTCGGTCACCAAAGACAGCATAGAAACACGATGAGTGGAGGTGCCCCAAAATTTTGCCGCAATCCAAAGCGCCGCCAAATGCTTGACAGCCACATCACTCACCTCAAATTGTGGAGAAAACAAGTCAGCCACCATCACTTCAGCCACGCTGTCAGACGACTCAATCAAATCATCAGTCATGTTGGAAAGAAGGAGAGCGTCTGCTGACTGCACAATGTTCCGCTGCGAAGAAGTCCCTTCTGGCACAAGTACTACCTTAAAGAATGCTTCACGCAACCCCATGGGCATGTTGATAATCTCTGTTTTAGCCCTCTTCCTCCTCTTGGCGTCAACTTGGGTCCAACAAAATGTGCGGAACAACCACAAAGACCCAGAGGCAGAGAAACACACAGACAGACAATCAAAAAAAAGGTGGTGAAAAAATGTATTTGATAAAAGGAGTCCATTTAGCGCGACTCAGAGATGACAGTAGTGAGAAAACAAAAAAAAACACTTGGAAGATGCACGTGTATGGGGATGAGAGCAAAAAAAAAAAGAAATAAATAAACTACAAACAACAAAAAGATTGAAGAGTACAGGGTACGTGTTGCAGCATCCCGTTCTGTGAAGCTACCCTGGGTCCAAAGCCCTGCCGTGGGCGTTTCTCAGTTGCGCTTGGGACGAACCGCCTTGCGCTGGAACGTTACCTTCGCAGAGTGCTCCTTGCGGGCGGCGCACACCTTCTTCATGCGATTCACTGTGAAGGCCATCTTGCGCGCGCGCCGGAACGCCACCTTGGCGAGGTCGGGGCGAACGGCGGCGACTGCCTTGCTCACCACGGAGGCCTTCACGCCGGCGTCCATCACGGCCTTCTTGTACATCGACTTGGGCCGGTTGCCCGCCGCGCCGTCCTTCGTCGTCACGACGATGCGGTCGCCCTTCGTCTTCACCACGGCGGCCTTCGCGTTCAGGAAGCCGGCCTGGCGCTTCGTCCAGTTCGCGTTGTTGTTGAAGGGATCGTTGCTCAGACGAATGCCATTGCGCTTCTGAAGGAACTTGCTGTTCTGGCGCACCACCAGCCACTGAAGATCCGTGGAGTGTGTCATGGCTCTTGAAAAGAACGGGACCCTCTTATTGCGTTTGAGATATTTGTGTATACGTGTTTATACATGAAAAGGAAAAAGAAGAATGGGGAAGAAAGTCAACATTTAAAAAAGGAAAAACAAGAGGTACTCAAAAAGATCGATAAGCAAACTTCACTCCATCGACTGCAGTCATGGAATAAGGTGCGTCCCTGACGAACGTCTCCTTATTCACTTTTGAGGAGGGGGAGAAATGAGTGAAGATAAAACTGTTTTCGATCAATCAGCGACAGGAAAGAAAAATAATGTCGCCCAAATGTCCCATTCGTGCTACCTGTTTTATTTCTACATCATGTCGACGACACACACGGTTTGATGGAGAAGAGTTTGTCACTATCAGCACAGAGAACAAATTCCACATAAGTAAGGAGCAAAATCAAAACATGCAACAAAGAATCAAAAAATCCCGGAGGAATAAGATCAGAAAAATACATCATCAAAGCTGCAAACAGCAAACTAACAGATGAATTCACGGGAGGGTCTCATATACCCCACACGCAGAATGAGAGAGAGATAATCTGGAAAAAAAACGGCATCCAAACAAGGGGAATAAAGAGTGGGCCACAAAAATAGTTCTTTTTGTCTATTTTCATCCGCATTTCTTGCTTCTATACACACCTTTGTCAGTGCGCCAGTCCTTTGCAAATAACACCCTCATGTCATTATCTACTATGAAGACTCTTCACAACAGATCTCTTCCAGAATACGGCTTTGGTCCGTTGACGATGTTGCGGTTGCGGACGCCCACAAAACCATCTATCCCGTTCTTTGCATCTTCTTCACATCATCTCCACATTACAGTATGCTGATGTGCTTTCCCCTTTTTTCCCTCACCACCCCAACCGTACCTGCCTACTTCTTTTGTTGCTCCTTTTTTTTTTTGCTTCTTTCTTTTGTTTCAAATTTGTTACACTTTCTTTCTTCTTCCTTCGTGCGTTTACTACAGTCAACCATATTATCTTTCTGCTCGTAACGTAGTAAAAGACACTTCTTCTCTTCAGTTTTACCTCCGAAGTTCATTCCCCCCCTTTACCCCCCCTTCCCTCACTCCCTACACACACGGAGAAAGAGACAAAAAATAAACAGACATACACAATTGCGTTTGTTTGTTTTTCTTCACGTTGGTTCCTTTATTCTCCCCTATCCCGCTTTTTTGCCGGGTTATTTTCACCGTTTTCGTCTTTTTTCCCCCCGTTTTTCATTTTGTTTGTCGTTTCTGTACTTCTCTTTACCATCACATCAAAATGGTTTACTAGGGCTTAGGAGCATAATTTTTTCTTGCGGATATACTTCACACGGCATTGAGCAGCCGTGGGGCCCACGACCATCGTGTGGTAGTCAGGATCGGGGATCTCATCCCGCAACAACTCAAAGTCGTAGTCGCGGAACGCCGTGGCAAGAATCGTTTTGACTTGCAGAAGGCCAAATTTCTGGCCAATGCACTTATGCACGCCAGCACCAAAGCCAATGAAGGCGCCCTCAATCTTCTCATCACGCTCTGGGTCCCACACACGTGGATTAGGGAAGGCGTCCTCATCATGGTGTGACAGTAGCGGCGAGCAGACGATGATGTCTCCTTTAGGCACAACATAAGGACCAACCTTAACCTCTGACTTTACTTTGCGCATGAGCATCACGAGTGGTGGATCCCGCCGAATGGATTCCCGGGCGCATCGCTCGGCAAAGGGCATCTCTTCCATGACATTATCATAGCTTAAGTTGGCGGGAAATTCGTCAATCTCCTTGTGCAATTTCTCGAGATGCTTCTTATTCTTTGGATGCATCAGATGCAGCATGGACCAGGTGGTTGTGATAGTTGAGGTGTGCTGACCCGCAAACATAGCTGCCACAATCATACCACATACTTCGTGAAGTGACATGGGTGTGCCATCACGGTATACCGCCTTAAGAAGTCCGGCCAAAAGGTCAGAGGTGTTGGCATCTTTGTTTGCCTCTTCCTTCTCGCGGGCAACAATAATGTCGCTCAAAATACTTTGAAGTTCCGCGCGGGCCTCGCGGCAACGGGCTGATTGGGGAAGAGGCAGACGCAGCAGCCAGGGGATAAAGACGGCCGCAGGGATCAGACTGCTTTCCATTCTGCTAAGAAGTTGGGCGAACTGCCGGGCATTCAGGCGCTTGCGGAGATCCTCACCAAACAGACACTGGCACGCCGTGTTAATTATCATGGCGCCGCAATCCTCCAGAAGGTTAATCTCCCCCTCGTCTTTATTCCAGTTTTCCGCCACGAACTTCCGGACCTCGTGCTGAATCGCAGGGACAAAGTTCTGGAACTTCGCGATTGTCAGTTCCTCCGCAAGAAAGTTCAGCTGCTCTCGCATCCTCGGGTACGGCGCGGCATACGCAACGCCCTCGCCGAAGACAGGGACCATAAAACTGTACACCTCGCGGGGAGAGAGAATTTCATTGCGCGGCAGGAAGAAGCGGCTGTGCTCGCGGGGATCGCACACAACGGTCACACGCTTCCCCGCAATGTTCATAGTAAACGCGCTGGATTTAAGTTCACGCTTACATTGCTGCATAAATCCAAGCGGGTCCTTGCCAAACTGAACTAGGTGACCCAGAAATGGGACTGAGACCGGATACACAGGTGGGTCAGTTGGCCGGGTTGTATTGAATGACTTTACAAAATACACCGAATACAGCACAAGGGCTGTAACCCCAAAGATAAGAAACTCAAAAAACATTTTTTTTCTTGTTTTTCTTTCTGTTTTTCTCTTCGATTTAGTTTCCTTGTTCTATATGTTCTTTTTCTTACTTTTGTTTCACTTTTGAAGATATAATCTTGAACAGACCGTTGATCACCTACCTTCCCTCTTCCCTACCCTACTTATTATTATGATAGTTATTACGTATACAGTATGTATAGTATCCTTTTGTACGTTTTTTTTTTCGTTTCCGAAATGGAAAAGTGAAAACTAGCATAGAGGAAACAAAAGAGTACAAAAAAAAAAACACGGTATAAAAAAAATAAAAAATTGCCATTAGAATGAAACAGACATACAGAGAAGCACGTATATTGGAGATGCGTCCCCGTGAAAAAGAAAAAAAGAGAGAATGAAGAAGAGTCTCAAAAGAGAAACAAAACTGACGCAACGACGGCAAAATGACAGAAAAATCATCGAAGATTGCAAATAATCCCGAAAACACTTCCCCTACCACTCCGCCCATGCAAAAAAAAAAAGAAAAAAAAAGAAACTCAATACACACAGACAGACACATATACGTATAAAGCGAAGACGTGCTAAAAGCATGCGCACAAAAACAGAGTAAACTACAGCTGTTTCATACATCAATGTCCAACAAGCTACAAGAGAAGCAGCTCACAAGAAAAAAAGGACATATATCTGTTATTCTTATCTATGTACCGTGTTGTTGTCGGTGTTGCCGCTGTTTTTATTTGTCTCCTTTGTTTTACTTACTATCATAAAATCGCTCTCTTTATTCCCTTTTCTTTTTTTTCTTCTTGCGTTGGCTTTTTCTAGTGGTCTCATGTCAGGTTCCCGTGCCCTACGAAGAAACGGGCCACCACACCACACTGATGAGGGACATTTCTTATTCTGTATACTTTTCTTTTGCTAGTCATTTGAAACCAAATTACACCAAGAAGAACACTTACACTCCACACACTACCCTTGTTCATCAAACACAAAAACATCATATACAAAAAATATAAATAAATCAAAACGTATGGAAACGTACACCTATCTCTTTCTCTCTCCCTTTCTTTCTTTCTTCATGGGCCCGAGCCTTCATGGGTCTGGAATTCTTTGCCATCGTCGGGTGGAGGAACTTCTGCATGGGGATCCAGAATCACCCTTCGCCGCCGCTTCATAATGTATTCAAATGTTGTTAGCCCCAGACAACGTAATCGTATGTGGAAAGCAAGCAAATGCATGAGAGGCGCCATTCCTGCCAGCAGCATCACAGAAAGTATTATGGGGCCAACACGAAAGAACCATGAGAATGCTGAGAGACCATTCCACCATAAGGCTAAAAGGACAATAGAAGACATCAGAGAAAATGTCATGCTAAGAAGCGAAGAAACGACAAATCCAATAAAAAAGCGGTAATTTTTTCCCCCAATACACACATTTAACCATTTACAATGATGATCAAATCCAGTAATACACTTATTACAAGCCTTGCAGTGTCTAGAATCCAAACTTGTCAGTCGGTGACAGTAGACACATGATTCCCCTTCATTTGAGTAGTCCCCATTTTCTACAAAGGACACGACACACCAGAGAATGCATGTTGATAAAATAGCAGAGCCTGCGAGCGTAACGAGTATAACCAAGGCTGGCAAGGTGTTCGAGTAGCCACCACTACGATAGAGTAGAATATAACCAGGTACAACAGAACACCAAAAAAGGATTGCACTAATCCCTGTCAGAGATAAAGCTGTTATCTGCAAATTATGAAGCGGGAACTGAAACCCGTGCTGACGCGGACGATTATACTTCCAGCTGTCCGGATCAGAACGATCGACACAGCCTGAAGCACATGGATATGAAGACGGCCTCATCAGGAAGGATGACAAATCCGTGTCAGTGCCACTTTCAGGCTCGGAGTCGCGCCATGAGTCTTTTCTTTCATTCTCCCTTGGGGAGTAATTATCGTCTGTAGATCTAGGCGTGGGTTGTGGCATAATTTGTGGAGATGTTGGAATGCATACTGGCACCGCATCCATTGGATCATCCCCCTCAGAACGAAAAGCATCACGTTCATCATGTTCTGTGTTAATAGCAAGTTCCCGGGGAAGTTGTTCTTGTTGCAGTTCTAATTCCGGAATAGCCTTAACTACGTGAAGGTTCTTCTGAGCATGCTCTTTAGCCTCGTCATGGTGTAAAAAAACACTATTATACGCCTCAGCACCACTATCCATATGGGTAGATTCGTTTTCCTTGTCATTCAATCCCATTTCCCCTTTTTTGCGTACATCGTTTTTCACTATTTTTTCTTCCTTCAAACTTAAATGGTTGCCTGACATTCTATGGGAAGGAAGCACTGCAGGCTCATCTGTATTCGCCTCACCAATATTCAGGGACATTGGAAGCCGGACTCTACTCTCCTTTCCATTAACAATAAAGACATCATCTGGTGGTTCCGTCGACTGTGATACATGCCTCCCCAAAGGGCGTCTATTAATAGATGCCAGACTAGTTAAATCGGACTCTCGGTTATCAAGATCCGTCGTCTTTAGAGACATTACGCTATCACTTGGATTCTTCCTTATCCTTTTCTTCTTCTTTACCCTTTTTTCTACCCCATTCCGCACAGTGTGTGACTCCACTTCACCTTCAGTCGTGCGTCCCTGCCCATCAGCAGGAGCCTTTCCGTTCTTCATTACAGAGTTTAACCGAGTGCTTGTTACTGTGGCTACTGGCTGCGAAGGCACCACCTCCTTTGCGATATCTTTACTGTGCCTACTACTAGGCCCACGATGGCCACCCAGACGGAACTCACATTGTCTACTGGCACTTTCACTGGTGCTCAAGTCCAGTGACACGCCACCGTCGCCCTCTGCGCAACTGCGTTGTCTTTTCGACTGCCGCCGGCGATGCCCACGTCCCCGGCGTCCCGCCGTCCCAGACTCCGTGGAGGACGACTCCGCGCTGCTGCCCGACACCCACGACGCCACGCCACCATCGACGTGCGGGGGCCGCAGCGCCCCGCCCAGCAGCACCAGCGAGGAGGAACGCTGCTGCAGCGGCCCCCTCTCGCCGCCCTCCGCCGTCCCCCGGAAGAGCGCCACCGGCGACGACAAGACCCGCCCCGCCGCGCCACTCTTCCCCGGCATGGATACAGACACACACGGAGGAGCTCCCTGCCTCTCTGGTCCCTCTATTTTCTTCACGCCGCACGCAGTGCGCTACGCCAGTCCCTATTCCCCTTTTCCTCTTATCCGGCTAATGCAGGAATGAGGGCGTAGGTGACGAAGAGACTGTGCCAATGGCAAAATGCCTCAGACAACTTGCTGTATGAAAGACAAGCAATAAAAGAAAACAGGAAAGAAAGAGAAGAGGACAAAAGAGATTAATTTCATGATTCCTGCATGCAGCACACAATCAATCCTCAGAGAAACACATAACTACAGAGTAAGCAAAAGCGCACAGGCATAATGACATCAACCCCAAAGACAGGGGACAAGAGGGAGAATGAAGAAATACGCCATCACCACGACAACAACAACGGCAAAAATGCACTCCCCTCAATGTGTAACAAAGGGAATAAGCACAGAGAAGACGCACACGAGCAATAATAATAGAAGAAGGCAAAAGAATCCACTCCCTTACAATCCTTATATATATGCAAATACAAATGTAAAATAATGTATGTTATCACACACCAAAAAAAAAAAGGCACAATTATATATTTTAGGCATCATAACGATTGCATCGGATATGGTGGAAAGTCAAATAAAGAAGCCCGAGCTGTATTTCCCAGAGAAGATTGAACTCTTCATTGCTAAGAATGTATGTTATCCTCTGCTTATTTTGCGTCTGGTGCATCTCTCAGTCAAAAAGAAATCTGTCAGTGATTTATCACAGTCATACCCTTTATGACAACAAAGGCACAGAGCACGCCAACCTGCAATGGGAATCAACTCATAAATCCCTCCCCCCTTACTCCTCCCCTTTTCCAACACAAGGGTTCCAGTCTCTTCACTCCAGCAAGAACTACTACCGCTATACCTATGGTCTGCAAAAATAGGGCTGTCAAAAATCCAATAAGAGGTTGAAGCTTCATCCCCAAACCTCCGTTCTCTACATACACTCACAGGATTCTCGCTCTTCGTATGTACATGAACTCTAAAGATCAATGGTGTCCAATTAACAACATCACCATTGTCACACAATTGAGAGAGTAGCAGTAAATGAGTGCGAGGCGATAAGTCCATACGAGGTGATGCCGTTTTTGGTTACCAACGGTGACGGTGAAAAAAATATCCAAAAGCGTTGATGAATTTCCACGACCTCTGCAATTCCCCAACTCATCAAAGTCACCTTCGAGCACGGGTGAGAGCCCCATCGTAGAATTTATCTTAGAGTGACTCGCCGAGTTATTGAATTTTGTTCAACGCGAATCCAGAGAAACCCCAGCAATATTATTATTATTATTATTATTATTATTATTATTATTATTATTATTATTATTTCCCCCTTGCAGTGGTAACAACTAAATACAAATCAGATCCAGTAGATATCACGTTCCCCCAAGATGCACGAGACGGTATTATGTTATTCAAAGATAAGGGTAATAAAGCACGTGGAAATATTAAATATGGGGTTGAAGAGTGGAACGAGGAAAGTGGTCGTGAGATAGCAGGTAGTGCATACAGTGCAAAGTGCCTTAGTGTGTCATGCCATACAGGAAGGCCTTCAATGGGTAAGGTGCCCCACCATATGAATACCTGCTCAAACACATTCTGCAAGCCACACTGCTGCTGCTGTCTGTCTGTTGAGAACTACATCACTATCACCACTCGGCCATCCCATAACAGAATTATTTCGGCTTAAGAGATAAATTGGAGAAACACTTTGCCGTCGTCACAATTCGAGGCAACAACTTCATCCTCGAATTCAGCAGGGTTCCCATTGGGGCACTAGAGTACATAAAATGTGGTTCCTGGAGTCGAAAGGATGTATTCATAACTGATGCAAATGGTCTTCTGTCATACACCAGCAATTTTACCATCAATTTGCGGAAGATAGTCGTAATATGTTTAAGGCAACGACCTGTGGCACTGCACCGCACACAGTCCGACATGCAGCACCCGAATGGCGGCAATATACAGGAGTCTTGAGTCCCCTTGTGGATATCGTATTCTTCTTTTATGCACCAACACCTTGCCTACCCTGCACCCTCAACACACACTTCTCACCCAAAAGATTCAAGATGAATATAATCTCCAGAAGAAAACCCCCGCGTATCGCACAGAGCTTAGAAATACGTCCAGTAAAGGATCGCTCTCACTCACACATCCCTCCTCAAGATATTCGCACGCCTTGGTAACAGCCTGAGCGAGGGCATAGAGTACTGACAAGCTTCGGCCGTACTCCTCATAAGATAACTGTGGTGATGGTTTACCTTCCGAGAAATCTCCGTGTCGTGCTTTGATGGAAGTGTCCATCTCAGTTTGTTCCCCCCACACTCCTTGAGATATTTCAGCTAGCCCTTCTTCAGGGATCAACCCGCATGGCGACGCGGATAAAGAGACAGCATTCGTCGATTGATCTCCCACAAGCGATTAAGGAAGAGGAATAGATTCACCACGAAGGTGCACGGAAGGAGTTGTGTCAAAAATGCGGGGTTCAAAGGGGCATGACAGACTTTACCCGGCCGTGCACCCGCACACCCATCGCACGACAGCCAGCGTAGTGTGGGCCCCGCCCCCTTCCTTCCTTCCTTCCATCAAACTCCCTGATTTATCGGTGTGAGCTTCCTCTCCCCCAAAGCCACCCAGTCCGAACCCTTGCGTGTCTATAGGCAATAGAAGAAATGCAAGAAAAAAAAGAGGAGAGGGAAAAACAAAAAAAATAAAAAAGCATGATAAACAACAGGGAACCGCACAAATGCATAAAAAGCACCAAGAAAAAAGGGAAAAAGACAGAGCAAAGGAAAAAAACAAAAACAAAGCATGGTGGTATGATAGCTCTCTCTCTTTTCCATACGGAAATGTGAATCTCAGTATAGTAGGATCAGCAGTGTAGCAGTTTTTACCCAAGGAACAATGAGCAATACTGCAAAGGAATAAAATCAAGAAAATAATAATAATAACTGAAGAGTTTGCACATTGAAAGCCCACATCAATAGGAACAACAAAAACAAAGAGAAGTTGTATGAAAAAAGCACCGTCTGATGATGACAATGATGGTACCAATCGACTGGAGAAGTCTGCATTAACTCAAAGTGAACCGAACACGAAGCAAAATCAAAACAAAAAAAGGAAAAAGAAATTTAAAAAAAAAATGTATTAGTAGGGATGAATGTAAGAGAGGTCAAGAAGCAGAAAAAGAAAATATCATTCTCCCATTTCCGTTATCGTTTTCTTGAAATTACAAAACAAGCGCACAAACATACAATTTTTTGTTGTTATTATTGTTTCTTTCTTCCTTCCGGTGTTTCCATTTCCCCTGTCGCCGATGTGACTATCCTTTCCATGAGTCGGTACAAATATTCAAATTGTCTTTCAAGTTTCTCTCTCTTTCTCAGTCTTTATCGGGTCATTTTTTTTTGTTTTTACCTCAGACACTCCTTTTTTTTTTTCTTTCACTATTGTTTAGTCTGTTTAAATACCTTCTCAGTCCTTCCTGCACCTAATTACACCATCTCCTTTAGCTTTCCACCTCCTTTATTTTTTTGTTCTTCTTAATTGCTTTCGTCTTATTAAACTTCCTCTTTTGTTTTGCTTCTTTTTTTCCCCTTTCTGCTGGTCTTTCACTCCACTTTCCCGTTCCTTCTTATCAACAATATTCTAACAGTGTACGTCTTTTCTCATTTTTTTCCTTTTTGTTTTCCTTTTCCTTTTTCTTCTTATTCTTGTTCTTTTGCTTGTTTTTTCATATTTTTTTTTCTTTTCACGAAAAGTTTACACCCCCACCCGGCCCCAGTGCGGCACTCCCACGCAGACACAGTCTCCCAGGAAAAGTGGGAGAGAATTGTGCACATATGCAACACTCTCCAGAATATATGATCGTCAAAGATACTTTGAGTCCTTCGTGGCGTGTACATATTGTTGCCGTTAACGGTAGAACCCACATGGGGGATAGTAATGCTGAAGAATATACAAACATACATTGTCATTCTTTGGTCCAAAATTTTTTTCTTGTCATCCTTGCCTGTTGATGTTGCTATTGTCGTTTCTTCCCTCTCCCTCACACACACACATACACACACGCACAGTGACAGACATAGGTATATGTTCTCCTATTACCTCGATCCTTTTAACTTGCTTGATCTCTCACAACACAACCCTACCGACTTCCTCAACATCATTATAAACATTATGAAAGTTATTGCGCCAGAATTACATTATCTTTTGCTTCAGAAACCCATAGCCCAAATCCTTACCCTCCTGCTGAAGGATTTCAAAGTACTGGTTGATCATGGTCACAGCCAACAGGATGCCCGTGCCGCTGCCAATGGCGCCAAGGAAATCCGCAAAGATTGTGAGTGCCCCCACACAGAGTCCACCAAAGCTTGCCGCCACGGGGATGTATTTATCCAGCAGTCGTGCCATGTCCTCCTCCGTCTCACGTGCCTGCGCCAACCAGCGCCCCTCCGCCGCAAGACGCTTGGCCACATCGCGTGGGCCAGTGTGGCTGATTGTCACCCACAGCTTGGAGAAGAGAGCGCACGAGAAGAGGATGAATACAACGTAGAATATACCGTGAATGGGGTCACTCAGCAACTCATACAGAGTGGCGGGAGGAGTGAGGTAGTACGAGAGACCACCAACAGGAAACATCTGGCCACTCTGGCTGTACCCACGTTCCTCCCACCGGCCAAGGAGGTTGATCAGGAAGTTGTGCTGCCCGAAGCGACGGGAGAGAATCTGTGAGAAGAAGTTGATGTTGGCCACAACACTAGCCTGCAGAATAATGGGCATATTACTGGTGTAGAAGAGTTTGATCATGTAGGGCTGGCGGTCGGCAGTGGAGTGACGTGACTTCGTCATGAGAGGAACACGAAATCCCTGGAAGAAAACAACGACAGCAAACACCACAAGTGTAGCAAAGATATTTGTAAGGTTTGGCAGCTGGGGACGGTAAAACGCCTCCTTCAGCGCCCGCACTTTATCTGAGCGTGTCACCAGTAAATGGAAAAAGGCGATGATGGCACCTTCAAATTCTGGACCACGACCCGTGTTGATGGTTGAAGGTGAAAAGCTCTTCCAGATGATTGTATCACATATGTTTGTGGCTATGAAAAGTGACGTGCCAGCACCAAGACCCCATCCCTTTTGCAAGAGCTCATCAAGAAGAATACAAATGAGCGTGGCCACCAGAAGTTGCAAAACAATGAAACAGCACATAATCGCACCAATCTCCCGTACATCACCGTACATGCCGGATTTCACGTATGCTATAGCCTCAACTGCAGTGATAAGAAGAGCCAGAATTTTTTGAAGTCCCTCAAAAACGGCACGTTCCTTCAGATTGTTTACGTCATAGCTTATAATCTTCACTCCAGAAAGCAACTCCATGATAAGCGAGGCGGTAACAATTGGTGAAATGCCAAGCTCCATTAGTGTTCCCTTGTTACTAGCCAGCACCACACGCATCCAATAAAAAGGATCACTTGTTTGACCGGGCCGGGCACCAAACACGGGAACTTGGCAGCAAATCAAAAATATAAATAGCGCTACTCCCGTCCACATGATGCGTTCCTTGATGGGTGGGATGCGTTGCGGCCGGGAAATCTCCGGAAGAAGTGCCAAAATAGGTCGTGCCATCATCATGTAGTTGGTCATAATTCCTAACTACAAACGCTGCCTTATCTCGTTCGTTGTATTATTTTCTTTTCCTCTTTTTTTTTCCTTTTCTTTTTATTTTATTTCTAGTTGCTTACTTTGTGTGTATGTGTGAGCTTATGACTATGTGGCTCCCACTTTCCGCAAAGCAAACGAATCCGCCTTTATGCTCTTCGTGGTCGTTGCTGGTGCACACATCAAGTTCAAAATAAAAATTAAATAAAAATAATACGAGAGAGAGAGAGAGAGAATGGAGTGGGCGCATAAGAAAGGAGAGTGGCTCAAATCAAACCACCATCCACGGGAGCACAACTTCCCTCTCATCCAGTAGAAAGACTGCAGGACCACCACGACACATCCATTAGCAAGGAGAAGACCTCTCATCCACCAAAAATAATAAGACGCATGCATGCACAACACATAATAAAGAGAGCAGAAAAGAAAAAAGGGGGCCGCTCACCCGTCAGAAAAATAAGAATAAAACCTGGCCGCCTTCTTTCTCCCCACTCCCCACCTCCCGCGGCATAACCACAAACAATAAAGACAAAGAATGCACGCATGTCATTTTCAGTTGTCTCTTTCCCCTCTAATCTTCCTTTCATTTGGTCATCCGTCTCTCCCATCACAAACACAAGCAGATGCATACATACAAAAGCGACGCTTTTTTTTTTCTTTCTTGGTTTAGAATCAGGAGAGCGTGATAATGTAGGAGTCCCCATGGCGTGAGACAGAGGTAACAAAAAAAAAAGTGAGGGGCTAGTATTTATTATTGCTCTAAAGGTATATTACGGACAAATGTTCCGGCAGTCGTTTTTCTGTTTTTTTTTCTTTTCCGCTGTCGGTTTTCCTCCTTTGACCAGTTGGGACTGATATGTGGTGGAAAAAGACAACGCCCCACACCAACGCGGGTGCAAACTGAAGAGAAAACACGGGAAGAAAATCCGAAAAAGAAAGAGACAACGAATCATAAAAAACGATAAAGTAACCAAGAGAGAGAACAATCAATAAAAAAAGGGGAAAAGCAAGCAAAAAAAACAAAAACAAAATACACATCCAGTATTCATCAGAATCTGTTCATGAACGAAACATGGGTACTAGGACCTCCACGCTTCGCAAAAGAAGGCATGGGTAAAATCAAATACAAACACGGAAAAAAAAATTTGCGTTTATGTGTTAAGAACAGGCAGTGAAAGGGGGCCCACAGTGATAGTTCTCCGTGAGAATACTTGTACCCAACCACATACTGACTGCGGAATGGGGCAAAGAACTAATGGGAGAGAAAAGAAGAAAGAACGGGAAGTCAATAATAATACAAATAATAATAAAAGAATAAAATCAAATCGACAAATAGAAATCCACGGTCGAGGGAAGGGAAAAACAAATAATTAAAAAAAAAAACATATTTGGTGTTATAGAAAGGAAACAAAGTAAGATAATGTGATACCGCATGTAATAACCAAAACCACCCGGAATCAATACAATTAGTATCACAAAGCGATTTGCATGAAGACAGGGGAAGAAGAACAATGAGAGATGAATCCCCTAAAAACATCAATTGTACCTAAGTCGTTTATTGGCTTCTTCTTTCATTTTTGTTTGTGTGCTGTGCATATCATTGATGCACTCCTATTTTCTTTTTGTATCTTTTGCTCTCGTAATAAATATAACTCACGGCGATATGTTGCATGTGGTGCTACGTCTGTCTCGTCTTGAATACTCTTCACATACACACCACACACACGTTCCTTCTTGCAGCATGCAAGCACATGCATTTAAGTCATGCAGGGTAGAAAGAAAGGAGGAAAAAAGTCTTCAGAAACGAGCAAACAAGACAGCAGAGGATACTTATGGTCCTTTCTCTCTCTCTCTCTCTCTCTCTCTCTCTCTCTCTCTCTCTCTCTTTCTCTCGGTCTCTCTCTGCCTCACCCTCATCATCACATCATCCTTCAATTGCCACATTCTTCATGTTTGTGAAAAAAAAAACATATATGTGGTGGTCCTGTTGAACCCCCACACTCCCCCAACTGAGTGAATAAGTTCCTTCAATTGTGTTTTCCTGCGAAAATCTTCACACCACCTGGTTTTTCTAATGGCGACGCCGCCGCGTATCTTCACGTGCAAACTGTACGTCCACCACTTGGAGCAGCTCTGGCTGTTGCCTTAACCACCGGAGACACTGCAGAGCATCTCCAGACCTTTCAAATCGCACAAAACCAGCCCGCCTCGAATATGCCACATAGGAACGAAATCCGGCAAAGCGCTCAGAGAAAAAGTTGTTATTCAGCACTGTCCTGATAACCGAACCCTCAATGTCACCTCCTTCAGAGTCAACAGATGACAATAATGAAGTAGGGGTCAGAGGCTTTGTCGTTGGTGTTGCATTATCCACCTCCAACTCACCACCCACTGTCTCTCCCTTACCAAAAGAATGAGGTGGTGATACTGTGCATTCCAATGACGTGTTGCCTGTCGTGTTGCCAACAGGCAAACAATCAGTTATCGCTTCTTCCATGCAAGAAATATCATGCCGATGGTGAAAACGTGACCAGTATTCTGACGACAAACGCATGTGCCGCACACTTCGCTTTTCCTCTTGCCCTTCATGTTTGGAGCAGAGTGAGTGATCAAAACCTTCCATTGTTTCACCAAGTTTAACTGTATCTTTTAAGGAAGAAGACATTGGACTCATAGATGACGGTGCACCAACCTGCCGCGGACCCGAATCCGTATTGGCCATAACCCTCACGAACAATGTGCTCCTAGGGGGATCCTTGTCATTCAGTGTCGTGGGCGTGAGGAGAGAACCCAAAGTATTCCTTTGAGAAACCTCACTCGGCGACGATGGAATGTTGAAGTGAGTGACGGGAATTTCAGCTTCTCCATGAGCACAACGCTGCCACGCTCGTGGCCCTCCCGGAGAATGGTTTCTAGAAAACGTCATTTGCTGCATATATCCCTCATTACCTGGGGGATACCTGGATCCAAATTCACTTCCTTCATTGGCATTATACTCCGGTTTATAATCACTAGAGTATGTGGGAAGCACATTCGTGTGCGCAAGATGTGCTCTCATTTGAGGTGGAGGTTGGCATGTATCTTCATGAAAACCCGCGTGAGGCATGCGTGGTGAGTGAGCTTTCACATTTGTCGTTTGAAATTTACGTTGGGGAGTACATGCAGCCATCATGGTATTATTATTATTAAAATAATGTTGGTGCAACGAGGACTGAGAGACCCCGGCGGAAGAGTCAAAACAAGGTCGGTAAGTTGGGGTACTAAACGACCATTCAGCTATGAGGATAACGCTGTTTAACAGCAACTCCGTAGAAGATACAGGGTCCCCGGAGCAATGGTTGTATTCATCGTACGGGACTGGGTAACGAAATTTTGGTGGAATTTGAGTGCGTTTGGGCATCATTTGTAAAAAGCAATTAAGTGCAATCCCTGCTGTTACTTCCAATCTATAAAACCACTGCAGTGCCTGGTAGGCAAGCTCCAGTGTATTGTACTCGGCAAACCCAACATCACGGCCACCAGTTCGTTTAACCCTTAAAGAAATAAGTCCCTCACTCGGTACAAACGGTAATAATTTCTCACTGTTATCCACAATTGATGGCACATTTTTAATAAAAATAGTGCGAACAGGTGGTAACCGCGGATCCTGCAGCAGTTGTGGGGGACGCGGCCTTGGGGGCTCCTCGTTGTAACAGCATGATGAGGATGAGAACGCCGCAGAGAACTGAATCCCAGCGTCTGCTGAGCCTCCCCTTCCCACGCCCAGCGAAGACGTCACATCTGTCCGTCGCGCAGTCCCTCTCGGCCACATGGCGCCAGAAAGAGTCCTCGCAGAGAGAACCCCTCCTCTATGCCGCCGCCCTTCGTTGCACGCCTGCTCCCGCCTCCCGCACGGAAATCCTCCTCCTCTGTGTGTATGTATGTCTCCGTGTGGCCTCTCGCCGCGGTGCCTCCAGAGAAAAAAAATGGAATATTCAGAACCGTCTCAAAATGATGTCCTCCGTAACCCTCACAACGAGAAGCACGTGGTGCCTCAAAAAACCTCTCCAATGAAGCGCAGCGTAGAAAAGTAACAGAAAAAACAAAAAGTCAACAAGTCCCCCCCGTCAGGTCCAGAATCTATGCACACAGAAACGACGTTGCCAACACAACGGAAAAAATCGAGACTTGTCTGCTTATCTCTCTCCCCCTTGTTCTCTAATTTATTTTTATTTTTATTTTTTTGTATGTGAATAGGTGTGTGGCTAGGTATAACAAAGACGAATAAAGCGGGAATGAAACGAAATTGAGTTTTGCTTCCCAAACACCCCTCAAATATCCTTCTCCCTTTCCTTGCTCCCCATAGGAGAGAAAGAGAGATACGGTGTTGGGGGGGGGGGGCTGAGAAAGAGTATATAAATACCAAATCGTTGAAATTCATTGGGGCACAAGCGTACCTGGGCATGTTCACAACAAGAGCACCTACAGACACGGACATTGTATATATATATGCA
Source organism: Trypanosoma lewisi (assembly GCA_036321185.1). Taxonomy (NCBI): domain Eukaryota; phylum Euglenozoa; class Kinetoplastea; order Trypanosomatida; family Trypanosomatidae; genus Trypanosoma; species Trypanosoma lewisi. The sequence goes on along the minus strand of JAWVMQ010000159.1, from coordinate 374,788 downwards.
CTTACCCCATGTCAACATCTCTCGCCTTCTCTTCCTATCTCATCTCGCCCCTCCAAACTAGTGAGGGATGATGCAACTCCAGACAAAATCATCGTGATACTTCTTCCTTTCCATATTTCCTCATGTCTTTTTTTTTCTATTTTTTCCTGTTAATATTCTTCCTCTCTTGGTTTATACCTCTCCAGTTATCCTTCCAGCTCTCCTCAACGAACAAACAAATACAAGCACACACACACACTCACGCACGCGCACCCCCCTGAAAGAGAGCGGGGCATCCTCACATGAATTTACTATTCTACTACCCACTGCTAGAGTCTCACATCAACTTTTTCCCTTAATTTTCTTAATTTTCCTCCCTTCAATTTCTTTCCCCCCTCCCTTCTACACACAGAGACACGGAGACTCATCACAGGGCAGACACGACTGCTCTGGGATTCTTTGCAGCCGCAGCCTCCACCTTATCGGCTTCACTTCCCATTCCCAGTACTCGGAGTTCCTGCGCTACTGCCAGGGCCACAGATTTAAAACTGTGCCCGGCAGAGACCTTACCGCCGCTAACTGTGTGGTATGTGCGGCTCGCACCTCCAAGAACCCCAGCGTAGGCCAATTCAATGTTTTCCGTTGACGGAACGTCATTCATAAGTACCACGCCAAGTGATTCAGGATGCATGATAAGTTGATTTGCGGCAAAAGCTGTGCCTTGGACTTCAGTGGTCATCCCCGCAGCCTCAATTACCTCTGTGCACACCTTCTTGAAGAGCTCATTAACATTGTTGTACTTCGTTGCCTGTTTAACAACAAGAGTCACACGCTTCACACCTGTCGCCTGGGCCCTTGCAACAGCCACCTCTGCGGTCTTCTTAAAAGACTCTGTGGCAGCCTTGACTTCTGCATCCACGTTAACACCCGCAGCCGTAAACACGTCAAGCGCATCACGCAGCTGCACCCTCCCAGGGGCCGTGCGGGGCAGCACCGCTCGCACAAGAACCGTCTTCACACCCGCGTACGCAGGGTCGGGCGAGGCGGGCGCAGCAGTCACGGCCGTGTGCACACCAGCCGGTGTTTCCGCCCCCACCACAACCGCGAGATTCTCCGCCGTCGACGCAGTTGCTGTGCTAAGCTTCCCCGCCGTGGCCTTCTGGACGATGGCGGTGGCAGCCTGCAATAGCGCCGCAGTGGCTCCAGCAGAGACGATGGAAAGTTGCCTCGACATGAGAGAAACAGGACAAGAAGGAAACCAAGCCGAAAAAAAGTTTTTTTCTTTTTTTTTAAGCCTTTAAAATGACTTTCCTATGCTCAAAATAACTGCCAGTAATAATTTCCAAGCACAGGAAAAAAGAAAAAATAAAACGAAACAATCGCGAGGAAAATAATAGCAACAACAGCAACCACAACAATAACAAAAAAAAAGAATCCCACGCTCTGCCCATTATCACCCAGTCAACGATGTAACACGACGAAATGACGCCTGTACAACATATTGGTGATCAGGTAACAAAAAAATAAAACAATATACACACAGAAGATGGCGTGGGAGGAGGAGAAAGAGGAGAAAGAGGAATGTCAGGGTTTAACGCAAGCAGCAGAAAGTGAAGGAAACAAACAAAGAAAAAAAGCGGACAATCAGCAAGGGAAAATATATGGCTTATCTCATATTCGTTGGCCATGTGGGTGCACCCAGCACCTTCGTGACGAAATGTATGGAAGCAAAATGAGTGGAAGAATTCCATAGTAGTAAGCCTCTATAACTTTTTCCCTTCCCCCAATTGTAAACATTCTCCTCCCTTTTCTTTTGATTCCTCTTCCCAGTCAGTCAGTCACATCTCTGTACGTAGTGGAGCCCCAGAAATTAAAACCGCGTGAGATGGAAAATGTAGACGGAAGACGATCACTTGCCATCAACTGGCATTTCTTTTCTCAGAAACTCATATGTGTCCCACAGTTCCAAAAGGGTCAACACCGTCGGGCACATCAGCAACGTATGAAGTGGGAATGCAATTCCTGTACAATGCGAAAGTCTCTGCGTGAATTCCACTGCGCCTCGCGTCAAGGAGTTTTTAGACTGCATCTCGTAGTACAGAATCATGGGTGATTCCTGATAAACATTCAAAGCAAGAGACTTTTTTTTGTTGGGAAAGGCAACGTAATTAAAGGGCTTGGTGGCAGTAACTGCACGCTCATTACCAGTGTTGCAAAGAAATTCATTATCTTGTAAATTCATGCTTGCATCTCCACAGAATGTCAGTGGAACGTCTGTCAAGGTAGCAGAACATTGCGGGCATCGTGTGGTGGAAGGGTTGGGAAGATTTTTCCCCTGGGAGGAGGAACTCCCTGGTACGGAGTCATTACTACCCAAAAGGGGGCCTCGAGATCCATTAGAAAACTCTTCAATATTCACCAACAGGCCAAGATCAACAAAGCTCATGGTCAAGTACAAGACATGCGCTTGATGAGGTTTACCTTCCCATTGCATACTCTGGAGAATTGTGTTGATCTGGGCACATTTTGAGAATATTGTGCAAAAAAAGGCATTTTCTGAAGTTTTACGTGGCGTTGGAAGAATATTCATACTGGCACAATCCACAGGCTCAGACAACACCGTAATCCCCCTACGAGTCCAGGCAATAAGTTGACTCATGCAAGGAACAGAAGTCGAGAAATCCAGTAATAGATCGCCTTTATGCATGTGCTGAAAGGAGAATGTTAAATCCTGTAACGAAGATGTCAGTGCTAATGCAACTCGATCTGTAAGAGAAAATGTACCAGAGCTCTTCCAAGGTACACCATCTACAGGGGAGTACAGGGTTAGTTGAAGTGCGGAGGCGTCCAACTCTATATTATTATCCTTCCACATCTGCAATAAGTCCAAATGTTGGCACTGATTGTAGAATGGATTATTCTCAGGCACTGTTATCGGGAGATATTCCATGCAAACCTTCACCCCCGTAGTGTCCGTAAAACAAACGAGGAGTGTACACAGTCTATCCAAATCTAAAGGGTGACCAGAAACAATAGCTGCACGAGAACTAATAATCCGTGTCATCTCCAATTTGGATAATGGAATAACATGGGATAAGTCCTTATAACCGCACCAACTCTCACTTTCCTTTGTTTCCGAATTCAATTTATTTACATCATCAAGAAGTAGCTGTAGTGTTGCCGTTGAGAGGTTGACAACTAGTAGAGAGCAGTTACGATGTAAGCAATTTCCCCTATGCATCTCAATCTGCTTCTCCAATTTACTATACACCAGTCCAACAAAGAAGGATGCACGATACATCTTCGAAGCATGATACACCAAATCCTCCTCCGTCGGTGACATTGCAACTGCCACTGCCGCCAAAAGGCCCTTGCCGCTGGAGAGCAACCCACCCTGCTGGCGGATGGCCTCAAAGGTCTCGTGGTAGCCACGCAGCTTTGTCGTGGCGTAGAAACACGACACGGCGTACAATAAATGAACGGGCCATGAAATGAGAGGATCCATAAAAAATTGTTCGTCAGGTGCCTTGTGCGGGTGTCGAAGAAAATTCATAATGTCAACTTCCTTCGGGTAAAGGTCCTTATTGGAGTACAAAATACGTGCAAGGAAAGCTTCCAATACCATTTGATTGTGTTTCAACAAATCTGCAAATGCCTCGAAGTACCGTCGCTCAACGGCTCCAAAAAGACCAAAAACCCTACGTCTTTGTTGGTCTTGTTGTTGTTGAGGCTTCGCTCTCCTTGGCACAGTCCTAGGAAACAATGGTTTTTCCTTTGTAAGTGGGAACACCCCTTCAGAAGATGTCGACGAAGATGAAGGCATCACAAAAGCAACATCGTTTAAAACCTCTTGTGTACAGGGCACACTATTACATCCTTCTTCCTCCCTACGAGAATCCAGCAAACTCCCATTTGGGTTATCTCCATCCACCCCCCTCCTCGTCGGGGCACATTTCGCTGAAATTCCCGTAATAGCAGACGCATTATCAAATCCAGCTGACGTGCTTCTCGTCGTCGAGGATGGTATTATTTTTTTCGACCCGAGGGACGTCACAGGTTCCACCCCCGCGTCTGCTAAGAAGTGCCGTCCGGCGTGCACAGGCACATGCACATTTACCCCTTCCTCGTCTAATGCGGTGAGGATTGAAACAGTAGTTTCTTGCCTCCGGTCATCGAACTGACTGCCAGCACGAAAGGCAAACGTTTCACCCAAGACATCCTCCCTGTCCAGCACGTCATGCGTCCTGTTAGTCAGGTTTCTAGTGGCTGGGGTAGTGGAAATAGTGCGGTTAATAAGGTCGGTAACAAGAACCAGGTGTGAGTCCAGCACACGCCGCACACTCAATCCTTGTTGAGCTGGAGAACACTTAACTGCGTCAGAGTTAAGGTTTGGCTTGATTGGAAGGCCGAAGGGAAGCCAGCCGGCGTGGGATCCCGTGGAAGAATTATTTGTATCAAATCCCCACGGCTCTCTGGGCATGGCCCCCGTGATTCCCACGCCTAGTGACGGCTTGTCATAAACAACGCGACGGTCGCAATCAATATCATTGGCGTTGCCGCATGATGTGTCCGCAGCGTCTTGGTTTGGGCGGTGATGGGAATCACTCCCTTCATTCGCATTCATTCCTTGCCTTCAGCACCGCAGCAGCAGCAAAGAAGAAAACGCATTGAAGGAATAATAAAAATAAAATCAAGAAAGAAAGAGGGAAAAAAGTAAAAAAAGAAATTCATAAATAGAGAACAGACATACACACAGAGGAAAAAAAAAGACGAAGTATTGGGAACACCCCTGTTGCTCTATTTATTTATTGCTGCAGAGCAGGTAGCGACCATCATGCAATTACGATGCACCAGCAAACGTGCTGGTAAGTCTTGGGGCAACCTCGCCCTGCCACCTCAATTTCCTCCCAAGCAACTATGGTCAACAGACTCTCCACATACAATTATCTACACTGTACCAGTATTGTTCTCTCCCCTATGGGCCTTGGGGCGAATACAGCGAAGAAAGAAGTAGGGGAATCAAAGCATATCAGCAAGAAGGAATGTAAATATCTTCACCTGCAAGATGAACATGGAAAAGGAAACTGATTCAGCGAATTCAAAATGTCTGACAATTTCAGTGTGCAATCATGTATACACAATGCGTCTCTGTCTGCGTGCCGTCCCGCACTGCCTTCATTGTATAATGGGAAAATGTGCCCACGTCATGTCATGTCACGTCAGGATGCTTCTTCTTCTTCTGCGTTCCCGCAACCTCAGAGGAAGCAGAGAGGAAAAGCAAGAAAGATAAAAAAAATGAGCAACAAGAAAACAAAGCAATATGACTTCATTCTCATTCATCAATGGTGTCACGCAAGCACACGCCCACACACACACACACACACACTCGGCCCTTCGCTGCTGCTCTTCCTTCGCCACCCACCACATACGTCTTTTTTGTTACTATACTTTCATTGCAGGAAAAAATATATCATCATCAACGCATCACATCAGCACAAGCTGAAAGAAGGCACGTTCAAAACAACAACGCCACGCAGTCGTGGTCCGTGTGTGAAAGAGAAAAAGACCGGTATGAGTATCGACATGGCACGTCCGTGGAGGTGTCATTCTTGGCTAAAGCAGGCGGTGAAGACGCTGATCCAGATGAAGATCGTCGCCCTGTCATGAGCTCCAACCCGGCCGGATTCCAGACGACACGATCACACCAAGCGGGGATGCGTTGACGGGCGTATCCACGTGCTGGAACTGCTATGATGCGTGGAAGGAGGAGCGATTTATTTGCCTCATCATTTTTTTTTTCGGTTCTGGGTGCCTTTTTCTTACTCTCAACCGGCTCTCTTGTATTATCATTGTTGCCACTGTTATCATCTACAGTTTTTTCCATAGCTTCGATATTATTGTTTTCTGTTTTTCGAGGTCCTTCGGGGCCGGCTTCTATAGAGAGCCGTGAGTACGTTGGAGGAAAACGAACAGCAAACTCCGCTAGCTCCACATGACTCTGCTGTGCAACCACATCCATCAAGCGCTGCAGTTCCACATCAAACTTCTTTATCGTTCCTACATGTCGTGATTCAGTAAAAAGTTCCCAAAATTTGTCTGGTGCTTGCACGCCTTTTGCTGTAAGCTGGACGTCCATTTGTTGCGTCTCTTTGAGGTGCTGCAAGAACTTGTGGGAGTCGAGCCTGGTGTTAAAATCACCAAATATAAAGAGTGGATCTTGAGGAGAAACGAAAACCATGCATTCTGCCATGGCCTCCAGCAGTGCCTCCTGCCGCTGCATTGCGTACAAACTTGGGCTCTCCTTCGCTGCATCTGTGTTCCGACCATCATGATACAAGTGGATATTCATGAAGTTTACCACCACCGTGCCGAGGCGAAGTGATGTCAGCAGATAACCCTTGCGCGCCGACCCCGCACCGGTGAACGCACTGCCGTGAAAGAGAAACGTCGGTGAGCTGCCGTACGTCGCAGGGTCATCGGTAACACACACAAACGTGCGGTGCCGAAATGAAAGAATGCTGCTGATTGGGCACATGCGGTGCGACAGAAAAAGAATCGACCCCAAAGCGGTAAACTGATCAACGTCGTTCTTGGTCTCCATAAGAAGGCCAGACGACCACGCCGCCTCTGGGAGAAACGCCTTGAGGGCCTCCGCGAAGAACACATTGAAGGCCGTATTTAATGTCTTCCCCCCAATCTCCTGGAAATGCACAACGATGACGTCAATCAGGGGCGGCGCCTCGTCCTTGCCGCCGTCGACCTCGGCTGGCGACGTTGACATTAAACCATCCGCACTCGTCTTCTCTTTTCGAGTATGCGAGGCAAATTCGCGACGGCTCGCCTCGTAAATTAAAAGACGAAGTTCCACCAAAAAATCCGCCACGCGTTTCTGGATAAAATCCGACACACCTTTCACGCGCCCCTCCTCTTGAACACCGTCAGGCACGGCATCCTCCTCTCCATATTTTTTATCAGAAGGGGGGCAGATACCACCAATGTTCTGCGTCAATAAGAGCATTGAGAAGGGCAAGTCCGGTGACTTCTCAGATGTAAATCTACCAGAGACATCACTACTGCCGTACAGTGCAGATCCCAAAACGGAACTCACCGTCTTATTAGCACTGGTAGTGTCCTTCTGATAATTCGACTGAGAACCAGTCGCGGGGGTGGCATTGGTTCCACAAGTTTTGGGAGCCACGAGTTCCTGGCCCTGCTGCTGCTGCTGCTGTTGTTGCTGTTGTTGATATTGCTGCGGAATCCGCAATGCAGACGTAATTCCATCCAATAAACTGCGCATGTCTCAATAAGTTCTCTCTCTCTCTCTCTCTCTCTCTCTCGGACAACACACAAAGACACAGCACTCGTTGCTAAACAGCAGTTACCCTTATTCTGGCAATGATAGTAGTGCTATTCCCCCACCACACACAGAGACCACTACAAAAGTAACAAACAATTAACTATTATACCAAAGTAGCCCTTTCTAAACCAACTAAACCAGAAAAATGAAAATTAAAAAAAAAGAGAATCATGAAGCCAAATATTTTCTATACATGTACACTACAATGAGAACATCAACGTAATAATGGGTACATTACATATATACACATCCCACAAGAAAGCAATGCGGGAATCCCCTCATCGTTAACAATATCCAAAGAAAAAAACAATTATGAATTTTCATATTTTATTCGTCGCCCATCTGCTGCTACTCATTTTGATGGTTTTTCTGCGGTGGAGTTCCCCAGTCTTCCCCAAATCCAAAAAATCGCGAGGTTGACTATGGCACTTCCTTGTTACTCAGCACCCCTCCGCTTCTTTCACACAAAGTATACCCAAACAACCACAAGGAAAAAAAAAATCAAGAAAAATTTCGTATTCCCGCGTCGCAAGAACAGTGATGGTAATATACTAATGAGAGCGCTGCCCTGCAATGTAAAGCACATCAAAAGAGTTTTGCAACAAGAATAACAACAGCGACCGAAAAGGGGAGGGGAGGCGTACGAAAAAAAAAAACAAGAAAAAAAAGAAATGGCAAGCAAATACGGCGAGTAGGGGAAAAGGCAACGAACGAGAACCATAAAACAGCATACAAACGACCTCACCCATCATCCTGCTCAAAAACAAAAACAAAAACAAAGAAAAATTGAATTGCCCTCTGAATGATAACCACGTAGAGCCACAAGAATGCGCACAGAAGCCAACGTCACGTACCTGCAGCACATCCGCACCAGAGTCCCAGCTCAAAAAAAAAGAAAAAAAAACACTGACGTCTTATTTACACAGCCTCCGTTCCTTTCCTCTCCTACCAATAAATTGCTTCCCATGGTGATTTAAAAAAAAAAGAACACTCCTTTCGCATTAATTTTTTTCTCTGTTGCGTTTTCCCAAAGCGGAAAATCCATTCTGGATAACATTCACCAAATGCTCGACAACTATAGTCTGGCAGCAATTTCCTTGTATTCTGCCTCCATGCGCTTCTTTTCCTTCAGGGCGGCGTGCGCAGCGGCCACAATAGCGACAGGCACACGGAACGGTGAGCATGAAACGTAGTTCAGACCAACCTTGTGGCAAAAATCAATAGTGTTCGGGTCGCCACCGTGCTCACCACAGATACCCATCTTCAGCATCGGCTTCACACGACGGCCCTTTACCACGGCAATGCGCACGAGTTCTCCAACTCCCTCCTGGTCAAGTGACTGGAATGGGTCCTGACCGTAGATGCCCAAGTTGCAGTAGTGGCTCAAGAATGAACCGGCATCATCACGTGAGAAACCGCAGCCCATCTGTGTCAGATCATTTGTACCGAACGAGAAGAAGTCGGCCTCCTCCGCAATCTGGTCAGCTGTGATGGCGGCACGTGGAACCTCAATCATTGTGCCCACAATGTAATGCACACGCTGACCCGCAGCCTTGATGATGTCCTCCGCCGTCTTCACAGCCTGCTGCTTCGTGAAGACCAGTTCCTCCTTCTTGCCAACCAATGGGATCATGATCTCTGGTACAACTTCACAACCCTCCTTGCTCACAACAATTGCCGCCTCAATGATGGCCCGTACCTGCATGTTGTAGATTTCGGGGTACGTAATACCCAGACGGCAGCCACGGTGACCAAGCATGGGGTTCATTTCGTGCAGCGACTTCACACGGTCACGGATCTTCTCCAGAGGAACGCCCAACTTGTTTGCAAGTTCCTCCTGTGCTTCATTGTTATGAGGCACAAACTCGTGCAGTGGGGGGTCAAGCAGACGAATTGTCACAGGCAGTCCTTTCATTGCCCGGAAAATGCCCTCAAAGTCACCACGTTGCACAGGCAACAGCTTCTCAAGAGCAGCCTTTCGGCCCTCCAGCGTGTCAGCGAGAATCATCTCACGGATGGCATCAATGCGTGTCCCCTCAAAGAACATGTGCTCAGTACGGCAAAGGCCAACACCCTCCGCACCAAAGCTACGAGCCTTTGCACTGTCATGTGGTGTATCCGCGTTAGCACGTACGCCCAGTCGCTTTACAGCACGGCACCAACCCAGAATTGTTTCAAAGTTGCCTTTCAGAGTTGGCGACTGCAGCTTCAGCTTGCCTGCGTAGATCAGACCCTTGGAACCGTCAAGTGTGATATAGTCACTCTCTTTGTATACACGGCCATTCAATGTGAACTGTTTACCCTTGATCAAGAGATCGCCGCAGCCGGATACGCAGCATTTGCCCATACCACGGGCCACCACAGCCGCATGAGATGTCATGCCACCACGAGCAGTCAGAATACCAGATGCGGCATCCATACCGGCCAGATCCTCTGGAGAAGTCTCCAGGCGAACCATGATTACCTTCTTGCCATGTGAGGCCCATTTCTTTGCTGAGTCAGCATCAAAGACAATCTGTCCAACGGCAGCACCAGGGCTCGCTGCCAGACCCTTACCAATCGGCTTATTCGTTTTGGTCTCGCTGGCATCAATTTTCGGATGCATAAGATGATCCACCTGCGCAGGATCGATGCGGAGAACAGCCTCTTCCTTCGTAATAAGACCTTCATCCACCATATCAATTGCAATTTTTACCGCCGCATGAATTGTGCGTTTGCCATTACGGCATTGCAGCATCCACAGGCGGCCCTCCTGGACAGTGAATTCAATATCCTGCATATCACGGTAGTGACGTTCCAGCTTCTCTCGGATGTTGCACAAAAGTCGGTAGTTCTCTGGCATGGTCTCCTCCATTGATGGATACCGCTTACGGCGCTCTTCTTCACTAATGCCATGGTCCTTGGCCCAACGAAGTGAAAGCTCACGGCCAATCTGCTGCGGCGTGCGAATACCAGCAACAACATCCTCACCCTGTGCATTCACAAGATACTCACCAAAGAAGTAGTTCTCCCCAGTGCTAGGGCTGCGAGAAAATGCAACACCAGTGGCTGAATGGTCATTGATGTTGCCAAACACCATGGCCTGGACGTTCACAGCAGTTCCAAGAAGCCCAGTGATATTATTGAGTCGGCGGTAGATCAAAGCACGAGGGTTGCCCCAACTGCGGAACACGGCACTGATGGCGGCAAACAGTTGTGTCATGGGGTCCTGTGGAAACGGGAGTCCTGTCTTCTTCTGGAAGAGGACCAAGTAGTTCTCTGTCAGCTCCTTCAGATCCTTGGCTGTTAGGTCTGTGTCAAACTTCGTGCCACGCTTTTCCTTCATTTCTCCAATGGCCTCCTCGAAGTCTTCACGACCAACCTGCATTACGATATCGGCGTACATGGTGATGAAACGACGGTACGAGTCGTAGACAAAACGCTCCATGTGGGGTGCACGACGGATCCACGCCTCCACCGTCGCCTTATTCATGCCAAGATTCAGGACAGTGTCCATCATGCCAGGCATCGAGGCGGCAGCGCCGGAACGCACTGAAAAGAGCAGTGGGTTCTCCACATCACCAAATTTTGAGCCCATCTCAAGCTCCACGCGGTGCACATTCTGCTTGACCTGCTCAACCACCTCCTGGGGGATGCCCTTTGTGGCTTGGTAGATGCCGCACACCTCCGTGGTGATCGTGAATCCAGGCGGAACAGGGATGCCGAGGTTCACCATCTCCGCAAGGTTTGCGCCCTTGCCACCGAGGAGCTCCTTCATATCACGGTTTCCGTCGGCCTTGTTCCCACCGAAGTAGTAAACATGCTTTTTGGACTCCATCACGCCTCTCGTAATGATAATAAATTATTAGAATGGATAGTTAAATAAAATAGCTTGGATTTGACGGGTTTGTAAAACCTTTAAAAGAAGAAGAAATGAAAAGGATGAGGGAAATTAAAATGGCAAAACTTCAACTTGGCAGTTGTTAGTAAAGTGATGTTACTATCAAAAAGAAAAGAGGGCATATATATATATATATATATATATTACTGGGACGATTTTGATGAGGCTCTGCCAGAGGTACGTATATCGCGTTCAGTAAATTCTTCACATTACACACACACGCACACACGCACACACGCAGACAGAGAGAGAGAGAGAGAGAGAGAGATTTCTGCAATAAAAACATCCTTTTCTTCTTGTTGCTGTTGTCAGATATCTGATGCTCATCAATTCTCGATGTTTTTCGTGAGAGAAAGGACCTTTAATGCATATGCACCAAAAACCGGTGACACCTGAGCGTCCTTACACCTGACTGCAAAATACACAACGATGTTGTTTTGGACAACAGCTTCCATGTAGAGTTTTTGAGCAGCAATGGTTTCTGCAAACAAGAAAATACGCACAATACCCGAATCGCTTAGTTTTCCAGAGTAGACGAGACTCAAGCCATGAAGACGCAGAGCGTTTACCATGCACTGGGTTGGATCTGTACGCACTGAAGTGATCATCGCTGGCATTATCCATGAGGGTGTTTGGAGCCGCTGAAATTCCTCAAAAAAAATCCCACTGTCCACGCCCGTAGCAGGGAGTAACAGCATGGCGGGAGGAACTGGCGGCGCGAGGAAATAACGGGTGCCTATAGGATCGGCATTTACTGCAACGAGGAGATCACGCACTGATGATTTTTCGTTATTGGTCCCAGTTAATAACTGGATTGTGTCTGGTTCTTTTTGCCCCAGCTCCAGCCCAACCAGAGGGCACTCCTCCGCCAGGCCAAGTGCATATATGTTCCTATTGATTTGAAGTGCTTGTATAACCACACGCCGCGCGTAACTATCACCAGGTAGAAGTGAGAAGCGGCAATTGAGCACAAGTTTGTTGCCGAGCTGTGACCAAGCCATACGCACCTCCAGACCACTACCCTCTTCCGCTGACAAGACCAGCTGCATATCCTCCTCTCGAACAGAAGAGTGCCCGCCAATATTATTACGGCCAGACTCTATACATGATATAGTATCCTCATTGTATAACACTGTGGGTTGAGCAAGCTGCTGCCCATTATCATTATCATTTTCCACATTCTCTTCTTCCTCTTCGTCATTCTCGTCGATGAGTACCTGATTGTCGTAAATGAGATGCAAGGGGCGATGTAGCACGGATGCAAGACTCCCAATGTTCAACAAAAAGCTCTGTAGTCGATGTTTATCCACGGCACTTACTACAACAAATGATGCATTCTTCGATGTTCTGAGAAGAAGTTTTTTCGCCGCCTCACCGTCGCTACTAACAAGACGCCAATACATAAAAGCACGATCCCGCACATCTGGGATCGGGGATTGTGTCGCCATAGACAATACACGCTGGAGGTAATTGGTATTCCGCTCCTTTTCTTTTGGATCACTTTGAAGATAAATCTTCACAACAGCTGTGAGCAATGCAAACTGCATAATCCTCGCCTGGGAGGAGAATGATTCTATACATAGGTCAAGTATCTCACCGAGATTTTCCACACACCCTGCGTACTCTCCAAGCACCCATGCAACGGCTGCTTTAGACTCTGCACTATGCAGATCCTCCAAAACAGTGCATACTTTCGTCACCACGCCGGTAAATTGTTTAGGGTAGCGACGGAGAACAGTTTGTACCACGATTGCGGTGTCCTGCACGACATGACTAATACCGGTATCAAAAAGACTTAGAAGTTTTTCAACACACTTGGCTGCGAGAGGCTCCACCTTCACTGCAAGGAGTCCAATAGAGCGTATTGCCATTTGAGCCATCTCCTTATCAGTGTCGGTGGCAAACTCTGTAAAATCCGAGAGAATCATCTCCCCCACCTCTACATCTGCAAGCTCAAGGAGAACTTCAGATTTTTCCAGTTTGATATAGATGGGATCATCATACTTGATAAAGAAAAGACCCAGGTAACGCTTAAAGAAGCGTTTTAATTCCGTCTTAAGCAACAAACGAATATTTCGATACACTGCATATCGCACTTCAAAGCAAGGAACATATAGCAAGGATACACATGTCCCTACCAATTTAGGACCATATCGATTTTGTATTTGAAACAGATTATTATCTTCATTGTCATTATCGTTTCTCAATGCAGGTAAAGCCAACAGACCAGAAGACTGCAAAAGAAATGATGTGATGACTTTCACTGCAGACATAACAGTAGCGAGATTAAAGGAAGAAAGGAAAGGCATTACACGGTCAGCAATTGCTGTAGATTTTTCTACATCTAACCTGGGTGAGCTACCCTTAAAGACAACTGCTGCTCCCTCAAGGAGATAGTGCTGATACCAACCTGCTACCTCACTGGCACACTCAATCACATGAGAGACATTGTCTACAATAGCCTCTTCCAGCCAAATTGGAGCATATCGCTGACGAAGTTCCAATATAGAAGCTACGGCCGATGCTACAACGCATGCATTTTCATCCTGAAGTTGATTCTTAAGTTTATCTAAAAGTCCAGCTTCTTCACATACATTTGGAGCTATATAGAAAAGCTTTAGAGTTCCAAAGGCAGCGATACTGCGAACATATGGATCACTGTCTTGTAAACAACGCTGAAGTGGAGCAATAATAAAATCCACCATAACAGGAACAAGTAGTGAGGTCATTGTACGCAATGCCGCCCCACGAATAAGTGGTGAATCGTTAAGTGTATCCTTCACAAAAGTTCCCGCTTGTAATACCGCTTTTTGCTGTTGAGAGTGACTATTGTGCATGAGGTACAAATACACAAGCCGTTTGATCGTCAGATTAGTGGATGAGCACAAGGGAGCAATGTCACTAAAGTACCTCGACATGTCTCTTCCAATAGTCATAAATGCGAGCACCTGCTGCAGCGCAGAGAGCTGGCGTGGCTCATTTTGGCTTAAGAGGTCCTCACGAACTATCGTCGAATCAAACGCCCGGCTAAAGAGAGCCGCCGAGCTGTTCAGGTGATCGATACTGATCATGTCTTTTTCCTTTTTTCTTCTTCGTCTTAATCTTGGGCCAACGACATTCTGTCAAATATTACACACACACACACACACACACACACAGAGAGAGAGAGACAGAGAAAGGGAAAAAACAGTTTTTCCACCCATAATCAGGACGACAGTGAGTCAATGGAAGAAAAAAAAACAGCATATATATTTATATAAACCCATACCAAGCAAAAAAAAAAGCACTATATATACACACACACTTTGCATTCTCTCTTTTGTTTTTTCTTTGACTTGTTTCCTGCGCACAGACATTTCTCATACAATTAATTTCATACACCGCGTCGCATCATGTATCACGTGGCATTCGATGGAGCAGAATAGCGCCCGGCAGCAGCGTGCACACTTGTAGTTTGCCGGAAGGAGACAGACTGAGCACAAATGATATCCACCCGTATGTGACGGTGGTGGAGCTGTCATTGCCATATAGCTCGGCTCTAGCAATGTAGACTCCTGGGTAACAAGCTGCCGCGAGTGGAGCCACCCGTTGAGGCTCCGGCACTCTCGCCCCACCTGCTCAGCAATCTCCGCCTTGTCTTCGGAAGCCCTAATGGTATGGTGACCACCGCCCCCATCCTCCTCACGTAGCTCCCCGCGCACTCGTTTCCTCTTCGCACCGGCTTGTCGTTTGTTCTGACGAGAGCGTTTGCCACGGCCTCCGCCCATTTCCACGATGCCGTCAGCCCTCGATGACACTGAGGAGGAAGACGATGAGGAGTAAGAAGAAGAGGAAGATGAGTACGGGGGCTCATCCGCTGATGCACCTCCCGCCTTCCTTTCATTGCAGCAATCATCATCCAGTGCCTTCATGTAAGCACGATGTTGGTCCATCAGGCAGCGACTAAGATGAACTCGGGGTGGTGAGAAAGAGGAAGATGCGCCCGGTTCAAAGAAGCTCACATCAACATCGACAGAACTTGCAGGTGCCCCGTCACGACGCCGCCGCTTCAAAACATCCGCAATATTGACAAAGGCGTTGTCATCACAAAGCTTTGCAAGGCGCTCCTCTTGCAGCTGCTGAGCAATGGTCTCCTCTGCACGGACAAAAACCATTCCGTGGATTTACTACCCACCCACCTTATATTCATCAATAAAAATACCAAAGAATGACCCCCCCCAAAAAAAAAGCGGGACACAAGAAAGAAAAAATCAAAGGACAAAACCCAAAAAAGACTTTTGTAAGCCACACAGTGATCTTTGTGCTATCACCCAGGCATGCACGCACACAAAAACACATCTTCAGGGAATACAAAACCAAAAAAAAATTGAGAATGGCAAATACCAAATATTGAAATAATTCTGAGAAAGAAAAACTGCTGATGGGAACAAATAAATGAAGCATGTGATAGTATTGAACCCACACTCTTGGTTTACCGATTGGCCTTGGCAACACGCTCCACCTCATCCTTCTTCTTGATGGCATACGAGTTGGAACTGCCCTTGGATGCGTTGACAATCTCATCGGCAAGGCACTCAGGGAGCGTCTTCAGGTTGCGGAAGGCGGCCTCGCGGGCCCCCTTGCACATCAAGTAGATGGCCTCGTTCACACGGCGCATCGGCGACACGTCAACGGCCTGGCGACGCACCACACCACCCGATCCGACGCGGGTGGAATCCTCACGCGGGGCGCCCTTCGACACGGCATCAATCACCACCTGCAAGGGGTTCTGGTCGGTCAGGAGGTGAATAATATCAAGCGTGTGCTTCACGAGGCGCACGGCCTGAAGCTTCTTGCCGTTGCCGCGGCCCTTGAACATGAGGCCGTTGGTCAGGCGCTCCACAATAGGGATGCGGGCCTTGCGGAAGCGCTTCTTCTGCCAGCGACCAGCAGAGTGAGGCACATATGTCGCGGTCTTTGCAATGTGGTCGCTGAGGGCAATCTCCGTCGTCTGGAGATTCTCGTACGACCACTTGTTGAAAAGCTTCGGGACCTTCGCGCTCATCACTTATCCCTTTTTGTGTTTTTTGTTTTGTTTTGAAAGAAGGGGTAAAGATCAAACCCCAATGCCGAAAAAAAAAAAGAATACAGCAGTGGTACGAAAACATAGGGCAACGCAAGAAGAAAGAAAAGAGAAAAAACATCCCCCTTTCTACCAAGGAATGGTGGGATGGTCTTAGCATAGAGCACATGCACACAAGACAAGGCAAACAACCAAAACAAGTAACACATAGAATTTTTTAAAAAAAAGAAAGAAACAAATAAATGAAGCATGTGATAGTATTGAACCCACACTCTTGGTTTACCGATTGGCCTTGGCAACACGCTCCACCTCATCCTTCTTCTTGATGGCATACGAGTTGGAACTGCCCTTGGATGCGTTGACAATCTCATCGGCAAGGCACTCAGGGAGCGTCTTCAGGTTGCGGAAGGCGGCCTCGCGGGCCCCCTTGCACATCAAGTAGATGGCCTCGTTCACACGGCGCATCGGCGACACGTCAACGGCCTGGCGACGCACCACACCACCCGATCCGACGCGGGTGGAATCCTCACGCGGGGCGCCCTTCGACACGGCATCAATCACCACCTGCAAGGGGTTCTGGTCGGTCAGGAGGTGAATAATATCAAGCGTGTGCTTCACGAGGCGCACGGCCTGAAGCTTCTTGCCGTTGCCGCGGCCCTTGAACATGAGGCCGTTGGTCAGGCGCTCCACAATAGGGATGCGGGCCTTGCGGAAGCGCTTCTTCTGCCAGCGACCAGCAGAGTGAGGCACATATGTCGCGGTCTTTGCAATGTGGTCGCTGAGGGCAATCTCCGTCGTCTGGAGATTCTCGTACGACCACTTGTTGAAAAGCTTCGGGACCTTCGCGCTCATTGTGGATATCTAATGAATTGTAAACAAGGTTAAGGGGAAAAAAGAAGGTAAAAAGACAAAAGAAATGCGTGGAAACGATTTGTTGCCTACACATGCACACACACTCTCTCACTCAGCTCCATAAGACAACCACAACCAGAGAAAATGTTTTGATTGAGTCAATCATAAGGGGAATGACCAAAAGCTTCGCAGCTTCTCTTCTGCCTTCCTTTTTTTCTTTTTTTTTATGCATGCAATTAAACGGAAATAAAGCAAAGCGAAATGGATTTGTCCCAAAGACATGCAATTGCAACCCCACCTCCACCATACACACACACAGGAGAGAGAAGAGAAAAGAAATAGAAAAAAACAAGCTGGCGATAATCAGTGCTCAAGAAACTATCGATTCAGAAAAACTCGTCCTCGCCCACGCTTCCTTCAGGCCCATCCAAATCACCACCGTCGTCATCATCATCCATTTGATAGGAGAGCGACGCTTCATCGTCCTCCTTGTCGTAACCAGCACTTCCTTCCTCCTCCTGATCATCATTATCGTGCTTTACCTGCGCCTTTTTCCCACCCTCAAGCTCTTCGTCATCACCCATATCCTGCCTTAATCTTTTACGTTCCTGAGTGTCTTCGGAACCAGATAGAGGAACAGCTAGTACCTTTGCTCCATGTCGTTTTGGTTTCAAAATTCGCTTTCGTTTGACAGCACGAATTCGAAGACGATCCAGTGCGGCTATTGGCATATCACCAGCATTAGGGTTCGTCAGACCGTAAAATCTGAGGTCTGGAGGAAGTCCCAAAGAACCCTCCCAAACACGTACTTGTGGATCTCCAGTTCCTCCAGTTTGTGTATTTTTTTTATTTGTGACGAGCGACTCCGTATCCGCAAGTTCCTTATTAATACCAAGCAATGTTGGATAATGAAGAATATTGAGAGGCTCTTTCCCCGATTCCAAAACACTAAAGGCGCGAGAATTGGGAATGCATTGACTGCCATCAATGAAACAGTCAACAAAATCACGGAGTAATGGTGGAGCCCGTTTATCCATTACTGAGGAAACTCCTCCCTGACGGTGTGACTCCCGTGCACGGAAGTCATCAACGCCGTCGTCTATGCTTGGGATAATAATCATTGCCGTGGAGGATACAGCGGCACTAGATTGCTGAGTGTAATAATGATACACACGAGATGGATAAACCGCCTCCGAATAGCTGCTGACCGAACCAGGTTGTGGAACCTTGTCAAATCGCCCCCTTCGAAAACCACCACGCATTTTTTTTTTCTGTGTGTGTATATCCGTGGGTGATATCCACTACTTGATGATTTGATGCAATTGTGTATTAATAATAATAAGCATAAAGAAGAAAAAAAAGAAAGCAAGGAAAGAACGAACCCATTATCAGCATCACCAGATAGGCTTATTAGACTCTCATACATTCATTTACAAGCTCAACTAAATCCCTTTCTTATTATGATAAGTCATTAAGGAAAAAAAAGCAATAAATACTACTCTCATCAAAAATAGCCAAAAATTATAAACGGAACAGCCATGAATCATTAACACGAGGAGGGATTTACCAAACAAACACACACACAAAAGGGAAACGAAACAAATAATCACGCCTCCACCAACAACGCAAAAAAAAAAAAGTGTCGGAAAACCACCACATATTTATGCATATGTATGTATGTAGAGAGAGAAAGAAAGAGAGAAATTCCCGGCACTAACAAATCCCAAGTCAACATTAATGAAATTAAAAACAAATTTATTCACCCCACTAAAACAAATTTCAATACAAAAATTCAACCACACATTCGCCAAATATATATATATATATATATATATATAACATCAGTCATCAAAACAAAAACAAAATAATAATAATAATATTATTATGTTGTGATTAACTGGAAAACATGCAAAACAGCGTGACCATTGTAAACAGAAATGGATAGGCAAATAATCAGAATAATAGTCTTTTTTTTATCGTGCACATTTGCACTTCGTCCCTATGGCCCTCCACGATTCACATTTCTCTCACTCTTTTCAGATACGACTCAGGCACAAGGGCAGAGCCATGCAAATAATAATAATAACGAGAATAATAACAAAAGGGCCCCGTAATTCTATATTAAAGAGATGCTTTTTATTTTTATTTTTTTGCTTCTCAATAGAAAAAGGTGCATCACCACAGTAAAGTAACTGAACTAAAGAAAAGAAAAGAAAGAGATATATCTAATGTAATGCATATCCATACTCATATATAGTTCTTACTGAATCAAGATTAGATCCAATTTACAACAACATAAATCACAAATATACACACACAGATAAAAAAAAAAAGAACAAATGCACATGTGAATTTCGATAGTGGTTAAGATCATACAAATAGAAAAGTATAGCCTAAAAAAAAAGAAAAACATTACTCTTAGCTTCCTTGAAACGACAATCCTTGGCACTTATTGGCACCCTTTCTCACTCTATCACTCTAAGCTACCAAATACAAGAGAAAAAGTCCAATTTCTCACATAACCCGGGTAGCATAGTTGAGAGGCATTGTAAGAGCCCAATTACACATATATATTTTAAAAAAAAACACCTAGAATATTCTATACCTAATTGAAACAAAAAAAAAGAAAAAGAAATATGAGAAATTGTTCAGCTATCACAGTGCAGAATGGCAAATCACTCAACCAACCAAGAATGGTGCAACACACAGAAAACAAAATAAACAGTAACGACAAAACATTTAATACACGTCCAAGTTTTTCCTATTCTGCTCTTCAAAAAACAAAAGGAAAGCACGAAAAGTGTCCCTATTCACACCGTGGACGGGAAGTAAAAGATAACGATTAATTTATTCGTTTTTGTTTCATTTCACTTCCGAGACAAGCTTCGCAGATGTTGGCAGAAAGAAAATTATGAAGCACAATTCTGCGTCGCACACCTAGATACAGATGCATAGAAACAAAAACTAAATAAAGAATTAATTCGTTCATAAAAAAAAAGAAAAAAATTTATATAGGAACAAACAATGTATTTCCGAGGCTCATATGTCCTTACCTTCGCCGACGATGGCGCTCAGCAGAACCACTACGATCCCTTCTGCTTCTACGTCGACTGTGGTGACGCCGTTTGCGGCTTTCCTCACGGCGATGTCTGTCACGGCTTCTATGGCGTTTGTTCCTATCCCTTTTACGTGAAGGAGGGCTTCGGCTTCGGCTTCTACCATGTTGTGACACATGCTGCATCATACAGTCCGATCTCGTGCATCGCCCTCTCATAAAATCACGACATATTTGTCGCTCTTTAGGGGCCATGGCTAATTTTCTTTCCTGTTCATTCTTTTCAATACAATCATCCACGCTATGTCCCTGTAAATAACAAAACGTGCATGTCAGATCATCGTTAATGGTTTTTGTCAAATTTGCTGTGTCGTTTACCTTATTTACTCCCAATCCCCGAATGCCTTTCGGTGGTTTTCCTGGAGGTGGTTTGGGAATAGGGCCACTTCTTTGTTTTACGCTGATAGTTACGCGCATTCCATTAGAAAGTCTATATTCTTCCGTTGGAATAATGAAAAAACGAACTCCAGCATCATCTTCAGGGAGAACATTTACTGAAGCTTTCTCTTCGTTTCGTTCAGCACCAATAAGCTTTAATAACTCCTCTGTTGATGGTTCTTTATTTACCTCATCCATCGCATCGATAACTTCTTCAACTCGGCCAAAAGAACTTTCATCTTGAACCTGTCTTAAGAGGAATTCCTCCGTCTGTTTTGGTAAAACATCTGGAATAGATTTGACAACGGGTTTAGAGATATTCTGTAGTTCACGTTGTTTTGCCTCTTCTGCCTCCAATTCCTTTCTTATTTTTTCAGATGCTTCCTTCGCCATTTGTTCTTCTGCTTCTCGCGTAGCTTCACGAAGAAGCTGTCGTGCTTCCCGTTGAGTTTGAATTCGCTGATTCCACCTCAGAAACATGGGATGCTCCGCAGACAAAAATCCATATCGAGGAGTTGTACGCAAAAGCTCATTGATATCAAGATTATATTTCCCATTTTCATTTTCAGATTTTTCCTCCTCTTCCAATATTTTCGCGATCAACTCGGTCATGGCGTTAGTTGTCTGGAGTTTGATTATTAATGTTAGGGATTGTGTCGCAATATCCTCAAAATCATTGCGGGATCCAACAAACCGATCATTGACAAAGGTAATCATAAAGTTGGGTAAAATATTAGCCTTTGCTGCCGGAGAGTTCGCTTCTATCGATAAAATTTCCCCATCATCACTAAGTTTTAGTCCTAGCACTGACAATGGTTGTTTCATGTTCTCGCGCTCAATTCTGCGAATAATGACGCCATCACTAGTTGGCGGGGCGCTGTTATCAACTAATGCAGTAACTGCCCCACCGTTCTTGAGTCGTTCAAGAAATGATGATGAACCACACCCTTGCATTGCTACACATAAGCTGACAGCAAAAAGAAAAAAAAAAGAAGAAAAGCGAGAAGCAAAACGATTCATCCATATCTGTATAAGCATTTTTTTTTTTGAGCAGCACATCATGTTAAAGTAATAATAATAATGATAATAGTAATAAATGTAAGAAGTAAGAACAAAAATATGAACGAAAAACAAAAAAGAACGCTACGAATACAATGGCAATAATAATAATAATAATAATAAGGACATCAATTAACTAAGCAGCGACAAATGCATAAAAAGGAAAAAAAATGCGACCACAAAAAGAAAAAGCTTGCTAGCTCTCTCTCTCTCTTCTTCTTCTTTTCTTCCTTTACTTTTTTATATATTATCATTATTCGTCTTCTTCAGGGCCGACATTCCTTCCCATAAGCACCCGAATCGCGTCAGCAATCGGGATGCGCTGCCTTTGGCCTTGGTGCTTCTCGGGCGAGTTTGCATCCTCTAGCTCCGGGGGAGCCTGCCGCTGCTGCTGGCGGAGCCGTCGGAGCTCTTGTTCTCTCTCCCGGTGTGCCTGCGCTCGCACCGCCTCCCGTGCCTCCTCCCGCACCCGTCGGTCCGTCTCCGCCCGTCTCTCCCGCACCGCCGCCCTCGCCTCCTCCACCAGCTGCAGGGCGCACCGCAGCTTCCCCTCCGTCACGGCGCCCTCGCGAAGCACGAGGAATCCCTCCCCCGCCTCGTCCATCACCTCACCCCCCGCGCACTCCGCCAGCAGCTCCATCCCGCCACGCTGCTGAAGGACGGCTGCGTACACCGCTGGATTGCTTAGCCGCAGTCTCCGGTACTTTGCTTCCGATGGATAACGAAGTACATTTGCTAAAACAGCTTCCAGCTTTTCTAAATTTTTCAAAGAAGAATACAGCCCATCACCCGCATCATCAGAGCAAAACTCCTGCACAATGAATGAGCGCAACTCTCCAACGGCTTTCGCCTTTTCACACCGCTCACGACGTACTTCCAGACTTAATTCACGGCGTAGCCGCATGTATTCCCGCGCATTGGCTTGTTTATTCTGATCCCGACTTCTTAATGAGCGAATTGCATTCATACCTTCGTCAAGTAAGGATCGATGCGGCGCTTCTGGAAGCTGCATCCACTCACCATCTTCATTCACCCCACCCCCACTCTCAGAAGTGAGTTCCACAAAACCAAGAGATTTGAGAAACTCCTTAACTCCAGGAACTGAAAACAATTGCGAATGCAAAACGGGATTTGTAAGCCGCAACCGTCTGTATTTTTCATGTGTGGGAAACTGAATAAGGTTATTCAAAATCGTTTCCAGAATACCATACGCCTGTTCCCGTTGTGTTTGACTTGCAGCATCGTCACCAAATTCTCGAGTGTTAATCTGTGAGGAAACAGCAAAATCTTCAGACTTCTCCCTTCCATCTCCCAGTTTCTCTGCATAAGGAGTTATTGTCGCTGGAGGTGTGTAACGCTTGATTGTGACCTCCTTGGCCGCCTTAAACTCCTCCTCGGAAAGGACACCATTGGCGAACAGCTCAGACAACTTCAGAATCTCCTCTGAAAGAGAAGCCATGTCTTTTCCCCACCCCACTTCACCTGGCGGTAAAAGAAAAAGGGAAGAAGAAGATATAGAATTAAGATGGAGATGAAGAGGACGTTTATAATTATTATTATTTTTCCCCTCCTCGATTGGAATGGGGCATAAGGCTTGCTTGAAGAGGGTGGCAATAAAACAGAAAAATGAATGAGTGGGTGAGGAGGCACGCTATGAGTAAAGCAACAAGTCTAACGGCACCACCTCCATCAAAAGAGGAACAGGAAAAAAAAAAAGACGCGAAATCAAAACTGAAAATGTAAACACCACTATCACCAAATTAAAAAAAAAGGAGTCTGTGCTTGCCTGTGTGTGTCTTCTCTCCTGCTCTTTTTTTTCTCCTTTAATCCCACGAGTTGTCTCCAAATACAATCCGATTACCATTCATATTGCGTTCGTTATCACTAAAGTAAGCCTCTTCTTCTTTTTATTCTTGTTTTTCGTTTCTTTGTCCTCCCCTCCTTTTTTTCCTTTCTTCTCTCTCTCTCTCTCTTTTACGCGGGTTTTTGCATTGCCTTCCTCAGCAGCGAGTGGAAAAAAGGAATGTTTTCATTCACATCTGCACCCACCAAAGGCAGAACATGGACACCTCCTCCACCACCTTCTTGTTCTTGCTGATGCTTCTTACGGCGGTTGCTGACCTCCTCCTCAAGCAGAGACATCACGGCCTGAAAGACGCGATGCAGATCAAGGAAAGAAAGACCCCGTAACAACCGCAGAGAGGCATCAACAGCATCAGTCGGTTCTTCATGCGGATTTGCAGGTGTAACGTCGTTCTTTCCCTTGGCAATGGAAATGTCAACGCCATCATTCACCAAGTCCTTTTCTCTTTCCACAATATTCTCGGAAGCCAGGGACTCCACCTTTACCGCTTCTTTATTATTATTAGTAGTAGTATTTTCTAATCCCTCCTCTTCATCATCCCCGTCCTCCTCTTCTTCTTCTGGTTTCTTAATAATATTAGGAGTTCTCTGAGAAACGGGGCGTCGCCGTCGCCTTCGTCTACCGTAGAGGCGACGCTGTGGTCGCTTGGGCTTCATTGTGGCATCCCGCGACTGCATGGTTTCTGACGCCCTCACAAGATTAATCTTATTCCTCCTCTTCGTGCTTTCGTCTGAGGAAAGAGATGATGCAGACACGTCAGGCTCTGCTAGATCCTTGTGTTGTTCACAAAATTGTACAATATTTCTATTTATTTTATAGAGATTCAGTACCGTAGCCTCCTTCAGCTCAAGAGCACGAGATCGGTAGCGTTGGTCTGTTGCAGATCGCGTTCTGAAGAAGGTTCGTACATTCCCCACAAGCATGTCAATGTCATCATGATACTGCGAGAGACTTGTGTACTCTTCATTCTCAAGTTTCTCCATTATATCAGACATTCCAATTCGACGTCCACGCGTGTGTTGTCGCCATTCGTGGTAAAGTTCATCACCCGGTACGAAGTCAAGGTCAGCATTGCAAAATATAGAGAATTTACGAGAACTGATATATTGACTCACCCACTTCCCCAATACATAACGTAATTGACGCCGACGGTATTCCACACGTCTCCATAATTCCAGTGTACCATGACGTGCTGCACGGACCTCTTCAATGGAAGGTGGGGGAGGAGGAGAAATGTCATCAACTAATTCTTCCCATCTATTGGGCACGGATTGTAATAACGCCAATTCCACCACGTGAAACGTGTATTTTATAAAGCGAAGCAAATCATCTTCTGAGGGCGCACAAGGGGGATTAAAAACAGTTTTAAGTATTTGCACATTTAAGTGAGCCCCATTAAAGAAATAAGTGCATGCATCTGTGTGAAATGTAGGCACAACAACTAACACATCTGAATCTCGAAGAAGAGAAAGATAATAACACAATGACTCCATCCGTTTCTTTCGCTCATGCTTCTGTTCATCCGTTTCATCGCTCTCACCATTTGTACTAGTACTAGTAGTAGTACTGGGATAACCGAACTCTTCCAACCAAACATCTAAACCATGTAAGAGAACCAGCGATGGGCCAGTAGAACGTTGAAGGGCTTTTATACAAGAATAAATGTGTCCAGAATCAAAGTTATCATTTAGTGGATTGGCATAGTCATCTATAACATTGTCCACACCTCTCTCAGATGTGGTAAAAGGCATAGCACCTGACGTTGTTGTCGTCGACGACATCATCATGGGCGCACTCCCGAGGTCGACGGCAAGGTTTGGTAAATGCAAAGTAAAAACACGAATGGATGGAAGAGCCTTCCTCAAAACCAAAGCAGTCTTCTCCAGGGCAAACTCATAGGCTTCGTGACTAAATGGTTTTTCCCCGAAAGATGGAGTTAAAAAGAGCAAAATAGGCTGTGCTATGTGGGGAATAGGAAAGCTACTTAAATCTCGTACCGCCTCACTAGCATTACTACAATCTCTACGCTCCTTTGCAAGAACAGCCGCTGCGCCTGGCCATTTAGTTTCCACAAAGGAAACTAATTTCTCTCGGGTGCTGTAAAATAAATGTTCAATATATTCCTCAAGAACTTTTGAAACAGAAGAAGCACCACGGCAAATTGAAGTCTTGATACGATGGGCAGCTATAAAAAAATCCTCCTTTTGGATGGTAAGGGCGGTTTTAGGAACTTGTAGTCTTCGACTTGTAACATAAAGCTGAGGAAGGGTTGTTCGCAACCGATTCAATCCGGCTTCTGTACATAGAGCTTGTATCTCTGCTCCAGACCACCCCTCACAACGCACAGTGAGTTCTCCCAGAATCATCTCTCTATCCGGATGATCCGATGGAAGGATAGACTGTGTTACAATGGAAAGAATATGCCGCCGCGCTGCCGCATCGGGAAGAGGAAAGTACAGCTCCCGGTCAAGTCGACCAGGCCGACGAAGTGCGGGGTCAATTGTATCGGGTCTATTTGTAGCGCCTATAACGATGACTTGTCCTCTGTCATCTAAACCATCAATGAGGGCGAGAAGGGTTGAAACAAGGGCCGCCTGCGATTGCTCTGCCTTGGCGTGGCGTACAGGTACCAAGCCGTCAATTTCATCAAAAAAGATAATACTTGGTTGTTGTCGTCTTGCCTCTTCGAATAGAAGACTCAACTGTCGCTCACTCTCACCAACCCACTTTGAAAGAATATCTGAACCCTTACGCATAAAAAAAGAAATCTTACGCTGGGCACAATTTGTCGCCTCATTCGCCAATGCACGAGCCATAAGTGTTTTACCAGTTCCAGGTGGACCAATAAAGAGTACACCTCGTGGTGGATTTAAGTTCAATGTTTGTAACAATTGTGGATAAAGGAGAGGAAATAGGACCATTTCCCGCAGCAACACAATATGGCCAGGGAGGCCACCAACTTTTTCAAAAGAGACAGACTTATCAACATGGAGAGGGATGATATCACCGAATCCAGTGGAAGGCTCCGTTTGCGACTGACCCTTACCATCACCATGTTTACCTCCCCGTGCGGGTCCATCACCATTCATCTCATCAAACCCGAGAAACATATCCTCCAGGCGGCGACGATGACTTTTGCCTTTCCGCTTTTCTTCCTTCTTGATGTCAACAGCGGCAGTTTCCATTACTTGGTCTAGATAGCGATTTATTGGAAGATGTTTTAATGTACTCTCTTTGGCATTTTTGCAAACACGACGGACTTCACCCTCACTCATGCACTCTGGTGTGGAAGAAAGTGATGATGAAGAATTTACAATCAATTGCTCATCTTCACCATTTCCTTGTCCATCTGTTTCCGCCCGCAATGATTCATTTGTAATGAAGGAGTCGATGGATCCCTCACGGGTTCTCTTCTGTGACATAAGTTTAAATCGATTCCCATTTGGTTTTTTCCCACGTGGTTGAGAAGGTGCCGTCCCACTTCGTTCGCTTCCGTCATTTGCACTACTTCCGTCATCGTCATCGTTCTGGTCCTCCTGCGATCCAAAAAAAAGCAAACTGTCCTCATTCAATGAATTAAAAGTTGAACTCATTCTGAGAACAGCCCGCTTCGCCGCATCTCGCTCAGGGTAGCGAGAGTTGATTTGAATCTCCCCCCCATCATGTCGCTGCCTATTCGCTGGCAGCAGGGCCTTCGTAACGTACATTGAATCATACGATGCGGGTGGATTTCGTGGAACACGGCAACCCCTCCCAAGACGCTCGAGGGGGGCGCTGTGGCTCGCATCGCCGTCCATGTCGGGCGTCGTGTTGCCGCTGTTGACAGGGCGCGCGCGGGGGGGAGCGTGATCGTGTTGTCTTGACTGCGAACGAGTCAAAACCATTCCACCACTCCCTCTCTCCCTTCTATTGCTAACACACTCCTTCAGAATACTCACACTCACACTCAAGTATACCCGACTAACGCAGGGCAGTCAGAGTATGTGTGAGAGAGAGATAAGAGAAAGGGAACCGCCTTCTCCGTTACGCTGCTTGCCCTGGTATATGTTGGAGGGAAGGAAAACAGATGTGCGGTGAAAACAATAAATAAACGAAAAAAAAAGGGGGGAATGAGATGCTTGTGCTGAGGAGAAAACGTAGCAATAATTTAGATACAGAAAATGCGCACACACAGAGAGAAAAGGTGAGGGGAATATATATACATAGAATCAACATCTCAAGTTTACAAGAAGGGGTACAGCCAAAACCACGTGTACGTGATAATTCCTTACCTATGTTTTCGACTCATGCCTTTTTTTTTAATAAGTACTTATTCGACTGTTGTTCTTCTTTAGACCATATTCCTCCTTTTCTTATTTCTTTCCTTAAATAATAATAATAATAGTATAAAGAAATGGAGCATTCACCCGCATGTGCATATGCATGCATATACACACACACACACACACAAACACCCTCTCTTCTACCCCACTTATCCATTTTTCTAGGATTTTTTTTTCTTGGGTTTTCCTTACTCTTTTTATACGACCTGGAAAGATATATATGTGTATACATACCATTTAATATTGGACTTTTCTCACCACCTCATTTTCTTCCCTCTCTGCAGCCATTTACAGACCTTTTTTTCACCCTCCCCCATTCATTCGTTCCACCTACTTCACTTCTTCACTCCCTCCTTAATATCGCTTCTTTACTGACACGGAGGACGAAACCCCCGCGGCCCGCTCCATCTCTCTTTGCTTCTGGAAACGTTTGCGGGCGGCATCCCGGCGTTGCTGGCGCTTGTTCTCTACCTCCTGCTGAACAGCCACCAGGTCATCGCGCGCCTTGTGCTTCACCTCGCTATCTTCAATCCAGTCGATGTTGTGCTTCAAGGCCACAGCAGCATCACGGCGCTCCTGCACGCGGGCCTTATTCATGCGCCGGTTCCACAACGCCTCCTGCCGCTTCTCCTTGATCTTCTCCACACGCTTCATCACCATGAGGGTGTCGTGCAGCAATTCGCGGTTATACTTCACAGGAACGTGGCGGCGCTGCTCAAAGTCCATTGTGCTATCCACTGCAAGCTCCTTGCCGTTTGCCTTGCGGAATGTCTTTGTCCACTTGAGCTTCATCGGGTTGCGTTTCATGCCAAAGTTCTTGCGGCACTTGGAGGCACAGAAGCGGAATATCTTGCAGTCATTGCGCACAAACATTTGGCCATGCGCCGGGTAGATCGGCGCCCCGCAGAAGGAGCAGTGTTCAATCCTCATCGTCAAGCTATTCTGTTCTCTACACACGGTCGTGTATATATATATATATAAGTACAAACAAGGGGGAGGGGGTAAAGAAGTAAAGGAAAGTGAAAGTGTGGATCATAAGCTACAGGGAAGAGAACTCATCAACACAGAAAGGCATAAGAGGAGCACAACACATCTCCACCCCTTCTCCCTCCCTCCCTCAAGTGTCTCTTCAGCCCTCCTTACACGCAGTCAAACAAGGGAAGTGAGATGCGGCATCCTTCCCTCAAACGGGGAAAAAAAAGAAAAAGAAAATACACTTTTACAGAAAACCAAACGAATACACACAAATACATGCACAAAAGACGAATCCTCTTTTCCTTTTAATTGTTGTCGTGCGTTTAAAATTATCAATGCGCTTTCTGTTTCTCCTTTTATTCTCTCCTTTTTTAGTGGTTGTCTGACTTTTTTGCAAAACCCTTTCAGTTTTCCTGGTTCAGTTTACATATATTCATTATGACACCTTTTCATCACTCCTTCTCCCTCCCCCCACCCCATCGGATTTTTTTTTCTTAACGACCTGCTTCTTCTTTACCCACATCTAGGAAGAAACTATATAGGTATGAGAACGCATGGTTCTCTTTCTCTCACACAAACACACACATTATAATGCCAGGTATATACATATTTCTTTCAATGCATGCGTGATTGTTCAACGTCAATACTGAAAAAAAAAACACAACAGATTACATGAATTGAGAAAACAGTGAAGGCATATTCTGCCACCTCTATCGAAGTACCGTCTCTTCACTCTGTCAATGATTCCAAAAAAAAAACATACATAGAGAAAAACAGAATAATAATAATAATAATATTAATAGTATATATATATATATATATATATATATATATATATATATATATTATTTCTTTGAAGACATCATAATCGCATTCAACAACAGACGTCGTCGCACCTCTCCAATCACGTCGCCTTCACAAGTTCCACTATCCTCTTCGGACAGAACACCCTTCTGCAAGTCACAGTTTATATCCAGCAATGAGGAGCTCTGGTAGACAGTCTCTCGCAAAAGCTTCAAGAGCTGCACTTGTTGAAGATGCTTGGCCGCTGGATCCAGTACGGCGTCTTGACCAACCGGTCGCAGGATCCCAATCTTTTCCACATGTGCCGGGCACGAGGAGGAGATGTAAAAAGCCTCAATGCCAGGCTTCACACCCACCTGCTGCACCATGTGATCAATGTCTTCTTGATTAATTTCCGGGTTTCCACTGAGATCAATCCGCCGCAGGCGATTGTTAGACTTGCTTCCATTACAAAGCTCTGCAAGAAGAGGTCCGTGTATAGCCTCAAAGTCATTGTAACTGAGGTTTACATTTTCAAGTGAAGGGTGTTCCATAATTACATGCACCAAATCATCCACTCCCTTTACTTGGGCTTGTGGGTCTTTACAATATTGTTCTTTCAGTGAACCCAGCTTATTATGAGAAATATCCAATTCCAGCAGACTCTCATTTGCAGCTATGCCCTGGTGCAAGGCAGGGGCTGTTGTAATACTGTTGTGTGCTAGAACCAGTCGCCGCAGCACCGGGGAGTTAATCAAAAGATGATTCACAGCATCCAGATCATCACGGATATTGTTCCGACTAAGATCCACTTCACGAAGGCATGTTGGCATCGTGGCAGGGAAAGGGAACAACACACGCAAACCGGCTGCCTGAATATTATTTCCGCCTAGACGTAAGACTGAAAGCGATGGACGTTGGTGAGAGAGGGGTCTTGCATAGAGTGCCAAAGCCAGAAAATGCATCACTGTGGTATCATGCAATGATGCCACATCTCCACAGGCATCATTACTTTCAAGGTCTAACTCCTCCATTGCAGAGGCTGTACTAATAGTACAAAGCATGGCAGAGCATAATTTGGATCCAAGATAATTTCCAGCAACAGAAAGGCGACGTAATTTTGTGTTTCCATCTAAGGCTACAGCCACAGCATCCATGGCAGCCAAAGCCATCTTGTGTTGAGACTTACTTCCTTTTTTCCCGGCAAGATTATTTCGTCTCAAGATGAGGGTGTGAAGAACGCTGTGGGGGGATGACAATAAAAGTTTTGCTATGTAATGTAGGCCACGGAACCCAATATTATTGTCTGTTAAATCCAATACTTCAAGAGAATGATTATCTGCAAGCGCAGTAGCAACCATACGGGCACCTTCAGCACCTAAGAGGTTGCCTGATAGGTCCAGTGCTCGTAATCGGTGGTAGTCACGTAATGGACCAACGAGTCTCCAGAGAGGCAACTCCTGCCAGCTCTCCACATCTGGTGTCGAGGCATCATTCTCAGGATCCATTTCCGTTGGATCTGTTGTTGGTGCCTCGTCCCCCTCAGCGCCACTATGTATTTGATTATGACCCAGGCGCAGGTAACGCAGAAATTTGTTCTTTTTGATTACTTCACTGATAGCCTCTAGACCCGTGTAGGGTTCTCCAAAGACGGGATCGTCTTCCCGGTACTCAGGATCCTCATCCACTTCTGGTGTTGGCCTTCCAAGCTGATTGTCTGAAAGATCAAGTGCGACAATACCTATATTCTTCGTGAGAGCCTTACCAACAATACCAAAACCATGAGGACCCAATTCATTTTTACTGAGATCCAATACTTTGATGGTTTCATTGGCATCAATCACCTTCGCCAGGAGACGCAATGGAATGAGAGAGACATGGTCCTCTTCGTCAGGTGCCCCGAGACGATTCTGACCAAGAAGCAGGACTTTAACCTTTGTGTCCCGCATAAGCATCTCACAGATGTTGCGAAAAGCATCCAATTCAAATGCACCACGAAGACGAATCGCTTGATCATAGTCTGTATACTCCAATTGTTGGCTTTGGCACCACTGCTTTAATTCCTCATTGGTTTTAAGATCAACATCTTCTTCCTCTTCTTCCTCTTCCTCATCTTCCCCATTATCAGAATTCTGTTTCTTCTTCGGTACGGGGAGTGGGAATCGCTCCTTCAGTTCTTCTAATTTTGCCATCACTGTTGCAGGTGAGGCCTCTGCGTGCTCATGAGGCATAAGAGCGCCATTTCCAAAGTCGAGACATGTGACATTGGCGCCATGAAGAGACATGAGCTGGAAAAGTCGCCTGACATCATCAAAGTTCATTACAGGATGGGGTTGAATATGATGTATGAAAGGGACCACAGCACGCAGCTCCTGCATTTCCCCGTCGTCGGGGATGGCAACGGCAACCTGCTGCAGGTACTCCGAGATCGCCTTGTCGCCCCCGCTAATTGCCTCGAGTATCTCCCGCGTTGCGTGATCGCAGAGTGAATGGGCAGACCACTTCTTCGGAGGAATGGCCAATGCAATACTATTCGGGTTAATCAACGGGTTTCCCCTCACGTGCGGGCGTATCGTCGCACCGCGCAGAGCGCGTGCCAGGCGAGCGGCCTCAATGGCGGCGTACAAACCTTCATCTCCGACCTCCTTTGACTCGTGCGACGTGGACACAAACATGATGATTCACAAGACGCTCAACAACTTACTTCCCTCTTTTTTTTCTTGTTGTTGTGTATGTATGGTGTACTCTCTCTCTCTCTCTCTCTCTCTCTCTTTTTCCTTTTCGTTTAATTCCCTTCCTCTAAATCTGGATCGCTTCACCCCCTGAGGTGGCGGCTACACGAAACCAAAACAAAACAAAGCAATGAAAGAATCGAAACCGACAGCAGCGTCTTGCAAATTACCCAGAATGTTTATTATTTTCTTCTTTCTTCCGTGTCTTTTTTGTCTCACTCACGGTTACACAAAAAGACACCCAAATACAACACACAAGTGAGAGAGAAAAAAAGTTGGAGAGAGAAGAGAAAAGGGTATGCTTCACTATTTTTTTATTCTTCCGTCCGTTTCTTGATTTGGTTTTCATTTTCTCACCACAACCACCGCCCAATACCAAATTCCTTCACGGTTTTTTTTTTTCACCCTTTTCTTTTGCTTTATTGAATGTACAATGAACACAAGGGACAGTAGATAATCTTTTCTAGTCCGCATATAATTTCATTGGGTGTGACACTTCCAGACTAGCACCCAAATTTCCAATTCCCTGTAACACAACGCAGTCACGACGCGGCATCCTTCAAGGAAAGCCACATAACGCCCCCATCGCACACTTTCCCGGCTACACGGGACGAAACAAGACCTTCATCACAGGCCAAAACATCAGGCATTCCAACATCGTAGTATGCCGCCGACTGCAGACGCCACCACGGATCGGGGTGCATCCGCTGCAGCCGATAGAGTGCCCGCCTAAAACTGCAACGGTGCTCCTCCTCCAGGCGTTGCATTGTCTCGGCATGGGGATCCACGACATGAGTAAAATCGTGCCTCCTTGACAGGGGAGAAGCGAAATGCAACTCCAAACGGCACCCCGCTGGAGGAAGAGAAAGGTCAGACCGTTCATGATTTACATCGCCCTTGGCTTTGGGCATGCTCTCTGCGTTCTCGGAAGACAATTTCGTCGTCTTCGTCACTATGCCTGCAGTATTTCCGCCAGAATGGGATGAGGAAACCCGCCATGAGACTCCAGTCGCACCCACCGTGTCCCTCGCACTCTCCGGCTTGGCTGCCCAACAACTCTGGCGCGGTGGGGGCTGAAAAATCGCCCGCGAGTCGGTGATGCGGGTGTCCCCCGTCGACGCCGCCAAGCTGCTGCTCCCTGTCCACACCGCGGGGGACCCGCAGCCGGACCCCTTGTCGATACTCAACGCGCCCTGCCGCGGCACGGCACCAAACACCGTGGGCGACGTGGAACCCTCCACCGGTGAGCCCTGCGGAGACGAGGAGAAATTATTTCTGTGGCCCTGCCTCACCCCAATTCCACCACCACTCCACGTCGCCCAGCGAGGGGGCCGCTGCAACCCACTTCTTTTCTTTCTGCTGTTGCTTGGGGTCTGCGCGGTTGCGGGGGTGTCGCCCCGCATCATTCCCACGTCAATGATACAATTCTGATGCCGTTATTGGGCACTCAGCTCCTCTACAACTATGTACACGTATACAGGTAATGTGTTCATGTTGCGTTTTCAGTTCAAGAAAGGGGGTCAAAGAACGAGAGAAAGAGAGAGATAGAAAAGAGTACTACACACATCACTGAAAAAAAAAACAACCATCCAATACGTATATACAGGAAAAACACACGCACAAAGAGCAAACAAGATACATGAAGAAGTCAAATAGGAATGAGAATAGCAATGACCAAGAGAAAACACACGAAAAGTAACAAAAAAATATATACAGGAGAATACTCCATAATATGACGTTGAGAATCCGCGGGTTCTGTATGCACAGACCTGAATTGTAATCCTCAAACCAAATGAACGATTATCTCTGAAACAAAAGACGAAAAAAAAAGAACAGGAAAGAGACAAATCGCACTACACTCCCCACATGCAAATCCTCCACCAGACCTCACATGTGTTTCCTTAATTAACACGAGTAGTGGTAATAATAATAATAATAATAATAATAGCAATATATATATATATATATATATAATTGGACCAAAAAAAAAACAGTGGATTTCTTTCCTTCACTCTCTCCCCACCCCACACTCCTC
Organism: Trypanosoma lewisi; assembly: GCA_036321185.1. Classification (NCBI taxonomy): domain Eukaryota; phylum Euglenozoa; class Kinetoplastea; order Trypanosomatida; family Trypanosomatidae; genus Trypanosoma; species Trypanosoma lewisi. The sequence continues at coordinate 340,395 of JAWVMQ010000159.1, read as the reverse complement.
ATTCTCTCCGTTTTACTGGGACAACATCCTCTCAAATACATCCTGTATGAAGAAGAGTCATGTACATATATGCACGTAAATTGTACATCCTGCATAGAAGAGGAATGGGGAAAATAGAAAGAACAAGAATATTAACATAACAATAGAAAGCAAAGAATAAAAAGAAACGTCAATATTAATACACATTTACGAAGTACCAAGAAGGAATAAATGAATTGAGAGAATCAGGGGAAAAAAAAAGATGAGTCCATAGCGGAAGAAAAGAATCGACAATGACATTTGCTTCCTCTGCAGAAGAATATCCCACCAAGATGCACCTCAACAGAAAAAAAAAAAACATTTCATGCTAGTACTCCTCACCCAGAATTTCCCTTTTTTTATTTTTATTTTGCGTTGTTTTCCCACCTGTCTCCCAGAAAATTATGAATGACTCAGATTCAATAAGTTTCTCCAAACTCTCTTTTTTTGTCTTTCTTATTCCTTCCTTCTGATGGTCTATTGGTGGTGATGGAGAAGGGGAAAACACTTGAGAAATATTCATAAGGGACGGTAATCAGTTCTTCTTTTCTTCGCCACTATGCGCCTTCTCTCTGCCTGTATTTGGCCCCCACTTCTCTTTGGCAAACGCAATCGTCTTGTGCTCTACTGGTGTATCATACGGATCTGCATCGGAAGACCAATCCTTCACATAATTCACCTGCTTTGGTAGCCACTCCACAAAGTGCACTGCCGCCTGCCGAAAGGTCTTCAGTGTGTTGGGGGCGAGTTTCGTGCTCACAAGGTTTGTCAGGAAGTTCGGAATCCAACCGCCAGGGTCACATTGCGTAATGTACGTCACGCACGAGCCGCGCTCACACTTTTCATCGGTCCAGGGCCGAATTAAATACCCCGTGATCTTGGAAATGCCACGCACAGTAGCATCATTGCTGATCTTTTTTGCCTTCAAGTAGTTGAGCGGCACGTCTCGATGAGGAACAGATGTGTTGAAAATGACATATTCACCATTTCCTGCATTAATCCAGGCACGCTGATTAACAAAGTCGCGGTTTGCAACTCCCGGAACAGGGCTTCTGCCTGCATAATATCCTATATCATTATTATCGTCAAGTTTCACAATGCGAAAGGCATCCATGCGATAATTATCCCACACTCTACGGTATACGTCATCCTGCAGCATGTCGTACAGTGTTTCAGGGAGCAGATTTGGTAAGATGCCGAATACCTTAATAATGTGCATGGGCTCACCAGGGACTTTTTTGTTCCACGCGATAGCGTCGTGCGCAGAGTTGTATTTTATCGCGAAGCCATCCAGGGAATCTGCAAAGCTGCGGAAGGACAAACAGTCTTTCTTTGTTATGAGGCGGTAGGTGCGGCCGCCGTGCTCCACCTCCGGCCCGGTGATTGAGAAGGGCGTGTGGTAGACGACAGGCGACAACCCTGCGGTCTCGCCGTTACTTTCGGATGCGCGGCTCTTCTTGGAGGACATGAGACTCGTTTCTTCGCGGGATGAGGAGATGACTCACAACGGCGACGAAAGGTGGATGAGGTAAAAAAAAAAGGAGAGAGAGAGAGAAAGCATAAAAATAAAAATAAAAAAAGGCAGCACACACCCACATACACATCAACATCAACAACAACACATGAGCGGTTTCAGCAGAACACAGATGACGTGTACGCACGCAACACTGTCCTAAACACTAGAAGAGGTAAAGGTGCAAGAGAGTTAACAAAACAACATTGTGATCAAGCATCCCTCTCATGAAATTACAGAGAGAGAGAGAGAGGTTATATATAACATAAATTAGATGAAATGGGAAGTTCACAAGGAACAGGGAAAAAAACAAAAAAAAAAACACTAAAGAATTCTCCACATTCCCCTCTTCTTTCTCTTCTTGTTTTGCCCCATTTTGTTTCCTTCCTTGTGACTTTTACTCATTTTCCTTCCAGTAAAAACACGATTCCTTATGTGTTTTCCCGTTTCACCATAAAGGCATGCACACTCCATGCCTCAACAAACAAACAAACAAAAACATCATCAAAAAAAAAAACACCCGAAAAGAAATTACCAAAGCAAGGCCATATGTATACATAGTGAACGACTCATCATGCAGAGACACACACTTCCATCTCCTTGCTTCTTTATATTGAGCTGTGCCGGTGATACATGTCTTTTCGTTTTTTTAAACAAGAATAAACGATTTAAGAGTAGAAACAAAAACACAACAGAGATTTCTTCCTTCTCGTTATTTTTTAGTTTTTTTCTTTTGCGTTCGGAGCATCAGATCTCAGCTGTGCTTGGGAATTATACCTCTCTGGGACATACATATGTTTTTTTGATTTTATTTTGAAAGGAGGAGGAGGAGGGGGGAGGGGTACAGGCGGATGTAGGCCGCAGATGCTACAGAAAAAAAAAAAATAAAAATAAATATTGCGGTTCACGCGTCTCCTCAGGGCGTCACACACAGGCGTTCCTCTTTTTCTTATACTTGTTATTTTTTTAAGGTTTTGTTCCCTTTTTTTTCTCGTATTCATGTGGGTGTGATGACTTTACCACAGGGGAAATATGAACAAAAAATAGATACGTTTTCTCTCAACCACTACTACTAACAGCACAACGAAGCACAAGTGAGTAATTTTAAGAGAAAAGTAAAAGCAAGAAAAATCATGAAAATCACTGACATACGGAGAGATATTCCTCTAAAAAAAAAAAAAACATGTTAAGTGAATGTAAAGCTGACACGCAAGAAGCAAGGGAACACCAGCGATTGATGGCGAGTTCCGACAAAGTCATTTCCGACACGTATAGCTCATTTGAGGATGCACCATACGTGCACCGAATAATGAGCTAAAAAAAAAAAAAACAAGTCAAATGTACAGCAGCAATAAAAGCAATAGAGGGAGAGACGGCCAAATAACGTCGCTTATTCCCAGGACGCACAGAAACACGCACACGCTCGAGAGAGAAATAAACAAAGTGAGAGAAAAAATTTTCAGGAGAATAATGAAAGTACATGCAGGAGAAGGAATATATTTTTTCTTTTTTTTTTTCTGCGCGTCTTTTGACACATACTTTTTTCCCTTTCCACCACCCACTGAAACTTTTGTTTTTTTTCCGTGTTTTATTCGCCTTTTCTCTCTCTCTCTCCTCCTTCATCTTGTCTTCCTCTTCATTTTGGTATCGTTATTTTCCTAAACAGACGCACAAACTTCATATATATCTTTTGTCATGCATATGAGTCTTGTCTGTTTTTCTCTTTTCTTTTTCTTTTACTTATTTATTTTGTTTTCCTTGTTTAAATAAACTGCTAACCAACGTGTTGATAAGCAGTATGATTGGTCTTTGTTGCCGCAGCCGCCGCAGAATTATGATGCCACTGCTGCACCTCCGTTAGTAATCTGGTAAAACGTTCCACTAGATCGGTGCTTTCAAGTGGTTTCGGAGACTTACAAGAAGCCTTTTCAGTACCAACTGTTGGAGGTTTTTCATGACCCTTTCGAGATTGACCAGTCTTCTTTTGGGGAGAACTCTGGATTGATGATGGTGAAATCCGCAACTTTCGTGCTCGGTCCTGTTTGCTGTTATTATTGTTGTTGTTTTTGTTTTTGTTGTTGCTGTTGTACTTGCTACCATGGGGCCTACTCTGTTGTATGGCCTCACTTGCCGTGTGCAAGCGGTGAAAGACCATTGGCGCCGTGGCCACTCTCTGAAATTTTGACGTCACCTTCGCTGCGGCCACAGTCTTTGTGCCTGCCCGTGGTGGTAAATGTGGTGCAGCAGGACCAGAGGCAATCTTTTTCCTCCCTTCCACAGCAAAGGAAACCGCTTTCCCATTGGTAGAAGGTGTTCTATTGAACATCACTGGCTTGTTCGTGGATGCGGATTTATTTTCTCTCATTGTTCTCAACGATAATGTACTGTACGAGGCAACAAATGGCTCCGGACCCGGGCGCCTCCCTTTTGAGGGTGGCGGCAGTCGATTCTTTTTTGCGCCAGTGAATTTCCCAACGTGTACGGTTGAAGTTGTTGTCTTTACTTGGAGTACTGATCGACGACGCGGTGGATGTAGTGGTTGCGGCTCACGTGATATTGATTTCTTCTGTCCTTCATTATCCTTCACTAAACGCTGCAGACGTTCCTCCACAGTTTCCAGAGAATGAAATGCCCGACTGGAGTCAAGAAGGCACGTGGAGGGTGGGTGGCCAGTCTTCATGGATCGCTCAAAGACGGAGATCATGTCTATTGTAGACAAAGAAGGAAGATTTGCAAACATGAGTGCCAATTGCGCCTCCATCCTCATCTCTGGAGAATTCGACACCAGTGGAAGCATGAGATGTACGACGGAGGCACAAATACTCAGTGCCTGCGCATACTCTTCTTCACGGTTCGTCATGCAACGGCACTGTTGGTGGTAGTGTGCTGCAAGACACTCTGCTTCTGTGGAACTCTGTCGCAGTTTCACATTATCTAAGAGAAGCTCAAGAAGAGGATGTTGTTTTTCCCTTAATAACTCTTGACGAATTTCTGCAATGGTGCGATCCGTCTCATTCATCTTTGCCAGTAGTCGTTCCATTTTTCCTCCTTGTGCCACGGATTCCAATTCCATCTTTTCAATGGCGAGTCGTAAACCCGCCACACCAACGGGCGTTATTTTTTCCCCATTCGAATCTGCAGAAATAGTATTTCGTCGAGTGGAGAGAAAACGAGCGAGCTTCCATTTGTGTTGACGGAGTCGAATGTCAAGTTCACTGTGAGCTTCCTCTGCCTCCCGCATCCTGCGGTAAAGTGTCTCTTTCTCCACACAAATAGTTTTTAATTTATTCTGCAATGCAATGTATGTCTCTGACCCCTCTCCTCCTACTTGTGTTAGCCGCGTTGAAGTACGAAATGAAAAGTGAACTGGGCATGGTGATGACTCACCTTGTGCATCACCTAGGCATTCTGATTCTGCTGCTGCTGCTCTTAAGGACATAATGGGTGGGGAGTCCGCTTTCATAGGCGTTAAGAACCCTGCGGAGGGGTCTAAATGTGCTGGTGAACTACTTTGCGGGAGTGCGGATCTATTTAACATACATTGTGGAGACCCTCCCCGCATTCGCAGTAATTCATCACGTGTCTGCGCCAATTCCAATCGAAGCTCCTCAATCAATGTCTCTTGATTCTTGGCTACTTCTTTGGAGTCCACACGGAATTCATGACGCCTGGCAGAAACTTGAATCTCCTTCGCCTGCATTGCAAAGAGCATCGTGTTGATCGTCTCTTCATAATGTGCACAACTCGGGCTGACGCAAAACATCATTAGTGTGCGACAATTCCCTCCCAAACAATCCCGCAGTAAACGTGTCAGTTTAGAACCGCGATATGGAATATAATTTGCCCTTCCACGCTGGTTCCTCCTGCGCTGCGCCAAGGCCTGAACCACCGCACCAAGCGCAAGAAGAGAGCGGTTGATGTTTCCGCCCTCGTGCAGGCGAATTCCACTGTTGGTCGTCCCAGCAGCGCGCTCTGAACCCGCCAAATCGCAAAAACAGATGCGCCCAACAGTCCCACGGAACGCATCCACGGTGTCCTTCACCTCCACCTCCACGGTGAGAATTGCGTGCGAGCGACTCGACTCCTCATTCGCATTGGTGGATGCCACAAATCTATTTACATGGCCACGCTCCACAAGTTTGGCAAAGTCCTCCGCCGTTTGTGGGCTGGCGCGCGTGAGTCCCCTCACAGTAAGAGTCTCAGGGTTGACACCATTCTTTCCCCCATTGCTCATATCATCCTCATACCCAAAATCCTGCACTTTCAATGGAACCCGCTTTTCATTCGGGCCTGAGTCCGTAAGCAGATCAAATACATCCTCATTGTAAACTTCTAGAAAACTGCAACGTAATGTAACTACTTTTTGCTCCTCGATCTCCAATCGTTCCTTCTCTTCAAGAATTTCCTGTATGGCCTGATAAACGACACCTGCCACACTCATTTTGCCACCAAACATAGTATGTGTTTTACCAGAGCCCGTTGCACCGTAAGCCAATACAGACCCATTAATGCCTTCAAATACCCCAACCACAACATTACGGCATGCATTGTACACCTCTATTTGTGTACTGTGTGGATGAAACACTTTGTCAAACTTAAAGTACTGCGGCTGTGGCATGGCGTTGCGGGCACCAAAATAACGAGACGGCGGCCGTGTTGAGACACCATGAACAAGAACTCCGTCATTGAGAGACTGAATAACACTCTTTATGGAGGGATCTGCGTGCTCTACGGTCGATAAGGGACGAACACGGACAATGACACTCACCGCATTTTCCCCGTTCTGCACCGGTGATTTATCTGCACCGCCGTTCTTACAGGCATCCACCTTGCCATTGGCCGCCCCATTCACCATGCCCGTCCCCAGAGCCATACACCCCTCACTGAGAATGATACCGAGATTATTATTGTTTTATGTTCTTAGTGTGTTTCACCTACTCCCTCCCTTTTTTTGTGTGTGTTTCTCTTGCGGTTATTATTATTATTATTGTATCTTTCTCTTTCCTTTCCCTTTCTCTTCCTCCTTCACTTTGCGGTACGGTGAACGCCGTTTTACCCTTAACTTTGTATTCAACTCCCTAGTTCTGGGGGGAGGGAAGGGTTATGTATCCCGCCAACGTTGAGCCTGCGAGAAGGCTAAAAACAACAAGAAAGACAGGAAAAAAAAATAAAAGAGAGGAAGATGTATGTAAGAGTGTCAGAAAATAATATTACATATGTATACAGCGACGAATGCATACACACACACACACCGACCTATAAACACTTACAAACACGTGCACACATACCATGTCCGAAGAAAATTAATCGTCGCAACGCACCCACAGCATCAACTAACGGAGAGTGGAAGGAATCTTCGGGGAGCAAGTCAGATGTTTTCCGGAAAATCAAAGTAATGAAAAGTGGCCAAAAATGAAAAGGAAAAAAGTAAAAACGAAAAAAAACACGCAGACAAATGTGCTCCCATTCGCATATTACTGAATTCCCATTTCACACTTTCTCCGTTTTATCCGGGTCATACATCTCTTTTACCTTTTGTTTCATTTTCATTCTCTTTTTCCCTCTCTATGTATTATAGAGCCTGCTAAACAAAAGTGCACACACAGATACACACGCACACAGTGATATATAGTAAGAATTGAGATGCTCACCTTGATTCCCTTGATCTCGTAATTTTACTACTACCCTCTTCTTCTTGCATGCGATTAATGCGGAGGGTGACTTCTCGTAGTTGCTCTTGTTGTTTTCGATACAATTCTTGCGACATCATGGCACTCTTAGCAAACATTGCGTCATGTGAAACGCTAAGCACAGCAAAATTATTTCTATTCGCCCTGTTGGCAGATGCAGCATCCGTAGTAGTAGTTGCTCTTGTTCCAATGGTAGCAGTAGTATTATTGGTGACCATGGCAGCTGAAGCTGTGTTTCCCGTCTTTCCAGAAGTTAGTGTGGTATGAGGAGGTCGACGCAGCAGTGTAAAACGAACCTCCTGTTTTCCCTCTTCCTTTTCTTCCTTTTCGTGTGGGGGAGGACGAAGCAGTGAAGAGGCAGTCTGCACACCTTGGCGTTGTTGTTGGCGATGCATCCGAATACCCAGCGCCAGGTCCTGCTCTATGAGACGCCCTGTAGCATTTCCCTTTACATTGGCACTGACGGTGGCATGAGCGATGGATCCTCGGTGAGTTTCGGACATGAGAGCATGTAGTTCGGCGTCAAGGTCGGCCTTTTCAAGTTGCAGTCGTAATTCTTCCGCTGCAGCAAAAAGAATGTCGCCTTCTTCTTCTTCTTCCTCTTCTTCCTCCACCTCCTCATCTTCCTCCACTTCTTCTTCCTCGTCTTCATCTTCCTCGTCTTCATCATCATCCTCTTCATCCTCTGTCGTTGTGGTTTCTGACAGAGAACCAGAAAGTGAGCTAGGTATATCACCATCATCATCATCAACCCTTTCGCAGTCATTGTTGAGTGATGTACAGCTGCTGACGCTTCCAATACTGTTGGACGCATTGATAGCGGTGACCGTTCCATGAATAGGAGTTCCATTCTCCGTTGCATCGCTTTCATCTTGGCTTAAAACAACGTCTACCTGCTCCTCAATGTCATCAGGCATGAGGTCCAATGATGCATGTCTGGTTCCCTCAGTATCAGTGATCTCTGCAGGAAGAATTTCCGACGTGCACGCAAGTGGCTCATCCGGGTCGCCCACAGTAAATATGCAAGAAAATGGCCTACCATTACGACATCCCCCTTTAACAGCTTCGTACATTTTCTCGTACCACGCATTAGAAGGGAGTACAGTTTCTTCCGCTACAGCCTTGGCAAAGTCTTGGGCGGCCTCTGAGCTCTCCGGCCATGTCAACCTTCGCGACAATGATCCCCTTGGTTGAGAGCTGCATTTTTCGCCTGCATCTTCCATCCGCAACGGTGCCTTTTCCTCAGATCCTCGAACTGTGCGCGTCTCGTTCCATGCATCTCGCCTTTCTTCGTCCAAACGCATGCGAGCTTCAAGGGTCTCCATGAGATCTCTTAAACGAAGTTGTAGCAGCAATGGGAGAGGCTCTACAAGGTCATACCGGTAAGTAAAAACCAATGCCATGAGCTTTCGAAGAATCTGATGCAAACTGGCAAGGCGGTCCATTTCTCGAGTGGTACGCGCTCGCAGCCTACCGAAGCCCTTGGCACAAAAGTTAGAGACCCACGGGAAAGATGGGACACATTCAAGAAGTAGGGTAATTGAGTACTGCAGACGGCTGTAATCCTTACGAGAATGCGAGCAAGAAGAGCCTGGGAAATACAGCAACTGCATCAGCAATGTGTAGGCCACAAATCGAAGTGAGAGTACACGTACGCGGTAGAGGTTAGCAATGAAAAAACAATCAACCAGACGCCACTGCAACGGACGGTAGGTGAGCTGAGGAACAGAAGTCATTGTCATCGTCATGGTACCATATTTACCATTAGAGGTATGTTCCACGCGTTTGCCTTGAACCTCCAAATCCCGCCGCATATCCTCCGCAATCTCGTCCAAAATACGCTGCACCAACTTAACGTGGCCAGCATGAACAAACTCTGCCAACAGGTCCGCCAGAAGAGGCACGTTGTCCCAACTAGTCTGATGGACTCTTCGCAGGGTTCGCATAAGGATATCATCTTTACCTTCTATGGATCTTAGTGGCATCTTAAATAACTGCATCCGCACAAAGTTATAATTCCCGGGAGAAAATGACTCATGGAGTAAATATCGAATATATTTTTCCATTGGAGTCTGTTTCTCTGTATTGTGAGAGTTGGATGCAGTAGATAAAGGAGGTGGTGCCGGTGGATTCAAGAAAACAAACGCTTTTGTGATAATTTGAGCCCATTCCTCATTTATATTATCATTACTCTGAACATTATTCTTGATCTTTTGTACCAGTGACCCGGCTTCCCGACGTGTCTCGCGGCTACGAATCAAAAAAAGACCACAACACTCAAAGATAGCACTAATTGTTGCAGCATTGTACTTTTGTTTCAAGTTTTCCATACATACTTTTATTATGTTCATTACTTTATTCGATGGAATAACTCCAAACTTCATCAGTTCACACAAATAGCGTACGGTGCTTGTCATACGGCAGTGCAATAGTGCACCCTTAGCAGAATTACATGATGCTTCACTCTCTGTTGTGGATGCTTGGCTGGTGTACTCCCGCCTCCACTGAGCCTCAAGATTCTTAGACAGGTGTGCTCCAATGTCAGGGAAGAACTGTTGAAATATAGCGGCACAACGCGCCATGAAGGGAAGGTTCTCCGGGTGATTAAAACGAGGATAATGCTGCAGCTCAAGCGTCACTAACATTCGGCAGTTTGTAAAGAACAATCGGGCGGACACGACATTTTCCGGTGACTGACGCAGTGGTCGAAGTGCCTCCCCAACAAAACGTTCACACCACTCATCAACTGCGGGGGCGCTACTACACCGCACAAGTTCCTCCAGCAATTTCATTACATCGGCGTATTCTTCAAATCTTGCCGCAGGGACGCCCAACTCCGCTAACCAAAGTTGACGTTTCTCAATTAATGATATTGCTGGCTCCGCGCTAAGTTGTTTTTTTCTTCCCTCCGCCGTTTCAGCCATCGTGTCAAAATGTTCACTGTCCACGGCATCATTTTCACCATTTCCTCCATCGCTTTCGGTGCTTGCAGCAAGAGCTGCAGTTGTGGCTCCCACACCTCCACCACCAACGATTCGATGCCGTGAGAATAAATCCCAGTTTGCTTTTTCCGCAATCAGTGATGCTAAGAAGGTGTCATCCATGAATGCATCAATTTCTGGAACGTATTCATAAAATATTCTCTGATCATCGTCCCCAAAGCGATTCAGTGTTTCTGCTCCCACTATCGGGTGATATTTCTTGTTCACGGAAATTCTCACAGTTTCCACATTCTCTTTTTGCTCCACAATCAATAAATCAATTGGTGGTGGACTAACAAATCCAAGCATCCCAAGCAAATTATCACATACCACATAAACTCTTTCAACATGTTCCTGTAACAAGCGAAACTGCGTCTCCTCTGCATTTAACTGCGCCGTCTTCCCTCTGAGCCCTGTTTGATGATGTAGGGATTGCCACCATTTTTCAACTTCCTCTTTACGCTCCTCATACGTCTTAAGACATAATCTTGCAGAAGCCAATGCAAGAACACTGAACTGTCGCTTTTCTTCATCTGTGCTATAATGCGTTGTTGGCAAATCCCGTGCCTCGCATATTCTCCCCCAACTTGCCTCTTCTGCCTGCTGCGCCACGGCATCTTCCACCGGTACCACTGCTTTGGTCGTGGTGTTGAATGACAACCGAGCCCCTACAGGGCCGAGTAGAAACAGCAGCGTACCATTTCCCTCTCTATTGTTATTCTTGTCACTTGCCAGCATCCCAGAGTGCCCAATAAGATCACGAAGACTCTCTTTATTTTTGTCATTTCCATCCTTCTCATTGAAGAGAGTTGAGATCACGCCATTGTCTTTACCAAGCATTTCAATGCCTATTTCGCGTATGATAAGAGCGGAGATTGAAAGAACCATCGCAACAGTCAAAGGGGTGTTTGGCGTTCCTTTCTTTGTCTCTATAAGGCCGAGAAAAAGCCTCAACAAATTAAGTACAGGCTTGGCTTCCTCAAAAAGTCCCACAAGCCACCATTCACAAAACACTCTAGCGACCAAACGTAGACGATTAAGCTCCTCCACTGGAGACTTCGTTGACGACATAGTGGAATTGTTTAATGCCGCAGCAGTCTGTGAAGAAGAAGATCCCTGTAGCGGCAATGTGGTCACTGGAGGTGTGTTTCCATCCCCTCCGCCGGATGTCATCATTGCTGTTGCTGTTGTTGTTGTTGTATACTCCCCAATATGTCCTATGGCCGTCTTGATGGTTCCTGTGTCAAAGATACTTCCAACATTCTCTTTCAACTCCCTCTTCACCAAGGGCCAAAACTCCTCATAGCGCTGATGCACCTCGGAGCACACAACGGCAAAGGAGCGGGCGTCGGCCGGTTTCATCTTCGTCCCGTGGCAAAGTGACTGAACCACAGCATGGGCCGCCTCCGAAAGAAACATTCCAAATCCAACACTATCGAGCATTGACAAGATAAAACTTTCTGAAGCTTCTGCAGAGTAGTTTTTGAACCGCTTCGCCAACGCAGTGGCCTTCTTGAGGTCAAACTTTAGGCCTGAACTTCTCGCAGCAAAAGCACTCCGCTGTGGGGCCGGGTCCAAATTACATCTCCGCAACGCCGCTCGCTGGTGAAGAACATCTGCAGTCGAGGATGTCATCTGTATACCACAGAAATTTCACCTCTTCTTAGTTCCCCTCCGCTCCTCCTTCAATGAGTCTGCGAGTATGTATGCGTGTATGTGACCCTTTTATCTTGCCTTTTCTTTTCTTTTTTCCTTCCCCTCTTGTTTCCGTCAATTCCCTTGGTGTGTTGTGTGTGTGTGTGTATGGGTCGTGGAATTCGCAGCAGAAATCACAAACAGAACGTACCGCACAATGTATTTATATATGTATATAATGCAATCCTGGAGCAAAACAAATCATGACAAGAATTGCCACCACCACCACTACAATTGCAGCAAGGGCAAAGAGAAAGGTAAAAAAAAAAAACATATATAGGGAACAGAAAGAAAGGTAAAACCCCCGACGTAATATATTTCTTCTTCCCTTTTCCTTCTTCGCATCTCACACACAGACTCACTCTTCTCTTCTTCTTTCATATACGACTGGGTTAAAACTCAAATATCTGAAAACAAGATGCATGGAATGTGTGCTCTCCAAACAACTCCCCTCCCCCCAAAAAACACTTTTTGCATTTAGCACATCATCAGCATCATCGCTCCTCTGTTATTCGCTACTGCGTTCCCAAGATTCACTTCGAGAAGCAAGAAGACCATCTCACTCTATCATACACATTCTTTTTTTTTTCCTTTTCAGTTTCCCTCTGTCCACTCTCCTCAATACACTCTATGGTACTCAATGTCAGAGTTAATCTCTTAAATTCATTATATAGTTGCTTCTTTAGTCCTTCTGTTTTTTCCCTTAAAAAAAAAGAGACTACTCATTCTATTTATATGTATGTAAAGAAATAACACTTAACTGTCATTTCTCTACCTTCTATGGATCTCTGTTACTGAGGAGAGAATTGTAGTGAACAAAATCACTTCCCTCTTCCTCTCCCTTATATATATGCTGCATCATTGTCTTGGGGCCTTTTCGTAAAGCTGCCGGAGCTGTTTCATGGCGTACTCCACGACATTGGCCTCCGTCACATTCTCTTCTTCATTGTCATTGTCACTATCTCCATTACCATCCGCATCCCCGCTTATCATCACCTGCTTCATGCACTTTTTCAGGTCTTTCGAGCGCACCTTCACGATTTCTTCTTGCGTCATGGAACCAATAAATGTTTCCAGTGCCTTATCAATGCGCTGTCGTATAAGAGGAGGCAAATTAATTTCCGAATCTGCAGTTGACCCATTGTCACCACTATTATTATTATCATTGTCAGTCTTCTCATTATTAGGCAAGTCCATCCCACGTGTCAAAGAAACGGCCTTTTCCTCAGCAACACCTGCAGCAGCCGCTACCGCGGGAGCACGGAATGGGACATGCGAAAAGATATGTACCTTCGCGTCAAGGAAAATGGTGTTCAGGACCTCTGCAGCGGAACTGGATGACGCAAAGAAGTTGGGCAAAAGGATTCGCCCAGGATATCGCTTCAGTGCATCTGCACCGATCTGCCGCTGTCCGAGGGTTTCCTGCATGACCCGACTTCCCAGGTCACACAAAACACGTGTGGCATGGCTTTCCCTATCAATAACATCCTCAGCCTGCTTGATACGACTCAAAAGCTCTACCACAAAACTTGCACATTGTGTGCCATGCCGGAATAATTCATCAAATAAAAGGTGCCAGACCCGTTGGTATGCAACAAAATGATTTTCCTGTTCGCTACTGTAAAACGTATGATGTGCCATAAAGAATACTAAAAAAGGCAAGGTGTATTCAAGGTAGCAAATAAGGGCGTCAGGTGTTGACAGTGTTGCCCCAGATGATCTCTGTTTCAAGCGAAGATGGTCGCCGACTTGTTGGATGAGTGATCGGAGGTATTGATATCCATTTTTAGTTTCCTCGCTAATAACTGTGAGGATTAAAAGAGCCACATAACGCATATCACAATTATTCTGCATAATATGAGAGGTAATCTTCTTCTGCACTGCTCGACGCACCATCACCTCATCCTCAGCGGAAAGAATCACTGCCACCGCAAGCTCTTTGGAAATATCAGATGATGGTCTAATCACAAGCTTCGCTAGTTGTTTGTTAATAGAGATGCGACGGTGGCATGCACCAACTGTGCTCGACTCTCGCTCACTATTTTCTTTATATGCAGCAAGAAACATGTTCAGCGTTGGATTCACGGCACCTGCAATACGATCTGCAGGGTAGCTTAAGGCAATTACTGTTAAACACTTTGATGCCGCATCTACAACTCCAGCAGCAACGGACATGGGAACAACATCCGTCTGCTTGGATTTTACCCGTGACAAATCCTCTGTCTCGGTTTTGTCACAAATGGCCATAAGAAGAAGTTTTTTAATACAATGGACCAAGGACTCATCCTGGAGAAGCGGAGCAACAGCACGATCCTTTGCGAATGCCGTCAATGCCTTTAGCCATCCAACAGCTCTAGAGCTTGTTGGTGTCGCTGTGTCGCGGATGCGGCCAACGAGAGAGTGAACCAACTGGTTAATTGCTTTTGGATCCTGCATACCACGAACACTGAGTACAGCTACAAAACAACGAGCGGCATGCTTACATACAGCCCCCACCATTTCAGGTGCAGCATCTTGTATGAATGGCTCATGGCTGCAACTACATAACCGACCCAACGCCGTAAAGAGCGCCTTTTTGCGTGCAGTTATGATACTGTCCGAAGTGGGGGCATTATTATCCTTCTTATTCCCTTTTCCCTCCACAGCAACGGCGCTCCTTGTGTATTTGGCCCACTCTGTGACACAATTCAAAAGCAGAATGATCCATGAAATGGGAATACTTGAATTGGTGCTTTGGCATATTAACTCCACAAAATCCACAAGAGACACTGCGACGTGTGGTAGAAAGGAAGGAGCTGTTCTCCCAAATACCAATAGTGCACGGAGTTGACCCTCTACATTACACTGCATCTCTGCATCGACTGTCACATTCTTGTCATTACATACCCCACGAAGGGACCCACGCACACGTGCAAGCAACTCATTCATATGGTCCAGCTCAATTGGGAACATCATCTGTTTACATAAAGTCTCCTGCACAAACTTAAGAACATGTCCATCAACACGGCCTTTTAAAGTTTTTATAAGTAGGTCTCTCTCTGTCGCGTAGCGATTGTGCTCATCTGCACAACAACTTAGAAATGACTTGGAAATTTTGTCATCTTTGGAGCGAAACAACGCATCCCACTCTCCCTTTTCTGCATGTGTCATGGTTTGTAAAAAGTTAAGAAGTCGATGGATATTATTAATCATCTCTTGGCCCTCTGGAGACTTCAAGTCTTTGCTCCGCACATCTGCACGTAATTGAAAGAGACGAAGGATGGAAAGCCGTAACTGAGCTTTCTTCGCGGCAAAAGTAAGTAATTTCTCAAAGCTACGAGAGTTTAAGTGGGAACACAACTTTGCAAAACCTTCGACGTATGTGCGCTCTTGTGTGGCACTTTCCTTCTCAAAGTCAAACACCACCATGCTTGCCCGTGCGGAGCGTCGACCACTGACTGATGATGATGATTGATTGGATGCTGACGATGATGTATTATTATTATTATTGTTGTTGAATGACGCATCTGCCGGCGTCACCTTTGACGGTGGGGGAAGCAAGGACTCAAAGCAGGACTCCAGCAAAGAAACGCCACCTTCAGCGTTTAGACACTTCATTACCTCATTTGGAATCCATGGATATAGCAACCTCTGGTAGACGCCACAGAGCCGCTCCACTGCTGCTTGACGAACTTTGGGATTTTTATCAGCCACACGCAGCCCGAGCGTCCTTTCCATTCTGTCAGAAGGAACAAGTGATGGTGCGGCGGTGATAATATCGCCATATGCCATTACAGCAGCACGACGAACCAAAGCGTGGGGATCTACAAGACGAATTTCTATAAAGGGAAGAAACTCACGAATGCGTTCTTCTGCAAAACTAGTAGAAATCAGCGTAGCGGCAGTAATGGCGTTTGCAGATAGCTGCACAATTTCAATACGTAGTGCGTACTTGGGATCGTTGAAGCGTGTAAGAAGTTCTGTGAATGCAGAGCGGTACGTTGAAATGGCAGACTCATGACTCCCGAAAGCCATGAAATACCCACGCAAAAATAATAAACGGATATCTGAATTATCGTGTTGCAGGAATGCAAGAAGGGCGGGAACGAGTTCGCTTACAAGGTCAAGGTGCAGCTCCATCAGCGCCACAAGATATTCCATTCCTCGACCAATACAACGGAGTCCATGGCGCTTTGACTCCATATTATCATCAGTGACTTCTGCCGCAGTTACCTCTCTCACGCCTTGTTCAACTATATCCACAACAAAGCCACAAATGGCGGGATGAATGACATCTAACTGCTCTAAAAAAATACGAGCAGCGATAACAGCGCCGGGAGATCGTCTCTTCTGCGCTGTTGCTTGCGCCAGTGTTTTACTTCCAGCAACAGCAGGACTGCTACCACTCCCACTGCTGTTGGTTATCTGACGGTTTGCTTCTGTGCGACGCAGTAAGGTGGGTGAGGCAGCAGTAATTGCCTTTAGTAATGGAGCCAATTGTTCTGGTGATATAGTTTTAGTTGCGTTGAGAATGTCAACGAGAACCCTTCCCATTTCCACTGCTGTTGTTGTAGTGATGGTATTATTACTATTACTATCACTGTTAGATGCAGTTTCTTTTTCTGTAGATATTCCACCAGCTTGCTGAATACTCGCAAACAAATATGTTAGACGCTCTTGAATTGGTTGGCGGCAGTGTGGAATAACACTTAGAAAAATGTGAGAGGCGCAAGCTCGC
Organism: Trypanosoma lewisi; assembly: GCA_036321185.1. Lineage (NCBI taxonomy): Eukaryota > Euglenozoa > Kinetoplastea > Trypanosomatida > Trypanosomatidae > Trypanosoma > Trypanosoma lewisi. The sequence goes on along the minus strand of JAWVMQ010000159.1, from coordinate 323,781 downwards.
TCAATTAAATGCTCACATGTCTTTAAGGATGCCTCACCGCGGGCTACTGGTTCAAAGGGAGAAGTTAAACATAATAATATGTCATCTGCGTGATTGACGTCGAAAAGATGCTCAAAGACATTCTCCGCCCCAGATGTGGAGCTGTCGTTGCTCAGCCGCACAAGATCAGATAAAAGGCACCCGGTCATTTGCTGCACGCCATTAAGAGTACTTTTCAGGTAGCGTGGACTGAGCAGCTCTCTGACGAAGGCGGGGTCGACAGACAACGGTGGAGTGGCTGCGCGAAGGACACGGTGGCACTCAAACAGCCACGGCAGCAACTGCGCGTCTGCTTTCTTGTGCAGTACACTCCCTGAGAGAGTAGAAAGGCCGCTGCTGTTGTTTACAAGGTCATGACGGGGTCGTTTACCTGCGGCTGAAGACACAGCCAACTCAGCCTTCCCATCACCTCGATCTTTTCGCTTTGCTGCAGGGGGCATTTGTTTCCTCTTCTTGCTTTCTGTTATGTGTAGTTATGTTTTTTGTTTTGTTTTCCTTTTTCGTACCTCTCTCACTCGCTCTCTCGCACACACACACACACACACTTTTAGACTACTCTGTCTGATAACTGGATGCTACGCACCTGCTTGCACACCCAGAGGGGAACGAGAAAAAAACAAAAGATGAGGAGAAAAATAAAAGAAAGAAGTTTGAATCGCTAAATACCCACACATCGCACGTAGAAAGCATAATCAGAAACACGCAAGCTATAAAGTCATAAACAGGGTCTTGCCGGTAGTACACTACCCTTGAGGAATTATATTGATTAATGTTTATATATATATATATATATATATATATATATGTACACCTCCCATTGTGTACCGTGTTAAATCTATCCATTGTGCTAAATAAGAAAACAAACCCCCCAAAAAAAACAACAAAAACAAAATGCTTTTACTTATGTTTGCGGGACTACGTGATCAGCAGCTATCTTGAAATATTTTTACAGAAGTTCTGCAGACAGCTTAGAACCAGTCGTTCCCCTTCGTTTTTCGTTTGACACAGTTCTGCAAATGGATTACACAAGTATCCCAAGTGTCCTCCGCTTGGCATTTCCACATACGCCACGCTCGGATTGCCCCTTGCGAGTCTCTCCCAGGAACGAATGGTTGCCGGTGCACCACAGATAGGGTCATTGCGATTAGCAACGCATAGAAATGGTATTTGCGAGGTCGATAGTGAAACAAAACAGTTGGCGGCATTATAGTATTCTTCAGCAGAGCCAAAACCAAAGTATGGGGCAGTGAGATATGTGTCAAAGGCGAAAAGAGTGTTTATTTGATTCAAGAGTGGTCGCTCTCCTTCAAAGAGCAGGGAGGCATTGATACCTGGTAAGCGTTTTAAGACAGACTTGTGCCGCTTTGCGTATGCAATCATATCCTTGACAAGGACATGCGTGTAGAAAGAATTTCTCACAGAATTGTCTGCTGCATTCAAATCAAAGGGTGAATTGAAAGCAATACCGGCACTCAGTGAGGTCGCCTCCTTCCGAACTCCTTGTTCTCCAAGATATTTGCACAAAACAGCACCACCGAGTGAGAAGCCAAGCCCAATTAACGGTTTCGGTTCTTTACTTTTTAGACGTTGTTGCACTTTTAATGGGCCAAAATGTGTTTTTAAGACATAACGTAAATCCTCGGTATACACTGCACCGAAGACACGAGGCTTCTCCAACGGTGTATCCCCAACACCACGTGCATTCAACACCGCAACATGAAAGCCCTCACGACAAAGCAGTGTTGACATACGTCCCACGTAGAATGCCTGTGAACATCCTGAAAGTCCTGGCAGAATGAGCACCAATCCCTTTGCGTTCGCTCCTGCTGCCTCGCCGCTGTTTGGTGGGGACAAGTAGTCGATGCAAAGTGGGTTACCGTCCTCCGCCTTCACCGTCTCACGGACGTAGTTTACCGTATGGAGCGGACGGAGTCCCCCGAGAATAGTGTGCACGTGGCCGTTGTACATGGGGCCCTCATAGTGGGTGCAGGAGCTCAAACCGAAGAGATCGTATGTGGTAGAATCCCGCGGTGCTTTTACAGCCTTGATGCATCGCTCATTCCATGGGGAAAGTGTGAGGTTCTTTTCACCAATCATCCATTCAATAAGGCATATGGGCCAGCGAAAGAAAACATTATAGAGTGTCTCCGGAACAATGTAAAACAGGAGGTGCACGACACAGTGGCCAAGAAAAAAACCCAGACGACTCAAAGTAAGGGACATTGAAGGATTTAGCCTGAAGAAAAGAAAAAAATAGTAATATCTACTAGTCCATGCATATGCATATATATATATATATATATATGTATATATATATAACAAGACAAGAAAAGGAATAAATACAATATAAATGATTCTTCCTCTAGCAATACAGGAAAAAAAAAAGAACACACGTACACGCACACTCAAACTCTCGGACAAAGCCCGCCACATGGAGAGCAGGCTTCCACAGAATAGTATTTTCATTTTCACTTTATTTTTGTTACCGGAGACGCATTCCTTTTCCTTTCTCTTTCGCTTTATCTTCCTTTTTAGCGAAACAGATCTCATATAAATGGGGCGCATCTATATGTATACATAGATACGGAGAGAGAGGAAAAAAAGAATATCTTTTTTCACTGTGTATTTTTATCAACTTTTTCTTTTTCGGGATGCGTGGGTTTTTTTTTTCTTCCTCCTCTCATATCTTCCTTTTTTTCCTGCTATGCGAACAATGACAAAATCGTAATGATGATAATAAACCAATTAAAAAAAAAAAACAGAAAAAAAACATGGAAAAAAAAGACCCATGGCATCCTCTTTTCCCCCTCCCTCCTCCTCTCCTCCCGTCAGTTCAGCAGACGGTGCTCACGCTCTAGTTCCAAGGAGCCGTTGTGAAGTTGAGTGAAAGGCTCTTGTTGCTCGGCTGCAGGAGCGTCCCTGACGTGTTTGCCGGTCCGGGCGGGGCGAAGAGCGGGGCGGTGCCCTGCATTGGGTCGGTGCTGAACAGCCCGCCGCCGGCGAGGCCCCCCGACATCGGTGTGGAGACCGCCGTGTAGCGCGGCCGCTCGGGGGAGACGGCCCCCGCGGCGACGGGGCTGCCGCCAATTCCAGCCATCGGCGGCGGCGAGTGCGGCGACGGCAGCCGGACGGGGGCGGTGCCCGCCTTGACGGTGAAGCCCGTCGCCAGCGGGGCGGAGTTGGCGGAGGACCTCCCCGTCACCAGCGACGTCGGCGTGAAGGGACGGGCATTCGCGTCAAGCGTGAAGCGGGAAATTGCGCTCGTGGTGTTAAACGGGGCGGTGACAATAAACCCGCTGCCCTGGCCCACAACCGGCCCCCCGATGGCATCTGTCCCACCGGCAAGATGCCTCGCCGCCTCTGATGTTGTTGTATTAGATGGATCCTCAAACGTGAGGGCAGAACTTTCAGCCTGCACGCTTGTAGTAAAAGACAATGGATCTGATAAAGGTGCCCATGTAGATAAGCCAACTCCCATAACCCCACTAGTAGCAGACTGCATGTTTGGAAAGTAAACACCTCCGCTGTTTCTGCTCGTCACTGAGGAACGTGGTAGTGGAATTGACTGAGCAACTGCAGGAAAAGACGCATTATTATTATCATTATTATTATTATTATTGGTATTATTATTAGTGGAACCCACACCTGGTGTAGCCGCCGCTAGTAACTGTGGTGAGCACTGAGAAGAAGAATGTGTTGGGGACACACTTGACGCAACTAGAAATGAAGCTGTGCCATTCGTGCAAGACGGATCCCAAAAAGACTGAAGATCATTAATGGCCAGTGTTTCATGACGCGTTGCGGTAAGCTCTGGAATACGCAGTGCTGCAGCAAAAGCTCTCTGCTTGCGGCGTTTTGTTTCCTCACGTTTTTTGGTTCGTGCAATACATGCCGCCGTCTCCGATTCCAACTCTGATAACAACTCTGTTGAACTCCTGAGCTGCTGCTGCAAACGGGCTACTTCAAGATTTCCCTCATCGATCTGTTCTTTCAGACGTTTAATGGCTGCTTCCTCCTTTGCCTTTTCCTTTGCCAACTTTGTCACCTGCGCACGATGTGCAGCCACCGTCTGGGTCAGCGTCTCCAGTTCGCGCTGCATCTCGGGGCTTGGCCCAACCTTTGCAAGGAGTATCTTCCGCTCACGATCCTTCTTCCTTTGCAAAGCCTTCTGATAGGCCTTGGCATGCTCGTTGAGTAACTGACGGTGCGCATTACTCCAAGCCTGCTTCAGAGCATCGCGCTGCTGTGTTTCATTCTTTTCAAGTTTGGAGACAGCCTGCTTCCACTCTTTGCGGCGCTTCTCATCTAGAAGAGATGCGTTTGTCTGCTGTGGATCACTTGCGCCATTCTGCGTGCTTTGATCTGATCCACGACTTACAGCACCGTTTTTGCCAGCTTGGTGATTACTGCTTGATTTCTTTCTTCCCTCATCCACAAGGGTTGTGCCATCTGGGTGCACCAAGTCCATAGCATACTGGAAAACGAGTCGGTCTTCGGCACGATTGTAAATACGGTATCCAGATTGAGACATTGTGGAACTAGTTAGAGCAACTGTCAGTGTGACAAAGTTTTCAAACCCTATTAATTCCCCAGGTGCACCTTCGACCTCTCGCTCCAGAAATAATGCAGAACTCTCCTTAAGTGTCGACTCTTGATTTTGGGAGGCATTATTATTATTATTATTATTATTATTATTATTATTATTAGTGTTAATGTTATTATCATTATTGGTTCCGTTGGTGGTATTGTTCTTCTTCTTTTTCTTGGGGTTTTGCGTTCTTACAACCATATGTGCTGTAAGAGGAACAGTTTCACGGTGCCAGACATAAAAACTCAACTCATCATTTACCACAGTAAGTAGTGCATGCCAACGAATTTTATTGCAGCTAAACCGGTTACTTACCAATCGCTGCAACATCATTACCCTTATAAATTTGGCATTATCTACAGTGCAAGTATATCGCCCAGGAGCGTGTTCATGAATCTTCATCTGCGGCATGAATGGGAGCTTTGTAATGGATGGCCCGGAGTGGGATAGTGGGCAAAAGTGGTGAGTTACTCTCTCTACCAGTATCTCATGCAGGTAATGCGTGTCGAAAGACTTGACGTTTTCATCAGTGATGGAGATTGAGAGTTCTTGGCACACTTTCTCCAACAAAGAGGTTGGCAATGGCGAGAAGAAGGTCAAGGCTCCGAGGGCAGAGATAGTCATAAAGATCTCTTCTCCAGAGCAGCGTCGGTCTAAAAATCCAAATTTGTTCGCGAAATTCCGTAGCTGCTCCCCACTCAGTGTGCAGATGGCACGCCGCAAGGACGGAAGTGCACACATGCCACCATCATGATCGGTTTCCTTATTCATCGTCTCGTCTGTCATCCCACTTTGAGATTTTTTACTCTTTAGTCCCCCAGCGCCGCCGCCGCCGCTGCTGCTGTTGCTCTTAGTATTAGTATTATTGTAGGTATCATTACTTTGTAGTCGTTCGTTGACACTGGAGTAAAATGGCGTAGGGCCTTGAGTGTCGAATGTTTTTGAAACGTCATCACAAATTGTCAAGGCGAGGAGACGTAGTTGGCCTGCGATGGTCCGGCGGTAGTAACTCTCATTTTCCTCCTCGTCGCCCTCGGGCTGTATGCCCCACCGGACTGTTATCTCCTTCAATGTAGGCAAACTCAACAAACTCACCTTTTCAATCGTCTCCTTGAGATCGTCTAAATACTCAGAGTGAAAAGATCGATCTTCATCTTCCTGGAAATCATCATCATCGTCGTCGCCCATGCTTTCATCAGCATAGAGATTTCTGCTACTACCATCTCCACCGTCCAGGCCGCCTTCTTCAGAGCCTTTGTACTGTAAAAGCTCCAAAATCACAGAGGGGTTTGAACTCTGTGCGGCGGATTCAAGAACTGCTTGCGGAAATTGTACCATCATACTATCATCATTACTACCATGTGCTCCTTTCATGGTGGATACCAACTTCATCACTGCCGATAACTGTTCTTCATAATTCATGGGTATTTCCCCCATAAGAAATCCAGTATCATTCAAGAAGGAGGAATCTATTATAGTAGAAAGAGGAGATGTTCTGTAATTTGAACCCGCCTGGTCATCTACACTATCCTCCGATCGTTCCAGGGATACGGGCAGACCAACACCGTACTGCTGCTGAAATTGAAGAATGCCCATTCTCTTAATGTCCGCAAGAAGTCCATCAGGAATAGTCTCGTCATCTCTCCCGCTGCAGCTCATCAACGCCTCCGGCAAAGATCGAGGCTGTGTCTCGGCTAATGCCCTTTTGCTGCGGCCTCGATTACCCAGAAAGGCGGAAGGAGGGGAGGAAGTCGTCTTTGTAGTGGTCGCTGCATTAGCGGTGGTGTGATTGCTGCTATCCTCATGCCGGCCTGACGTCTGTGCAGTAAAGGAGGGTGGCGACACTGTGGCTGCTAGAGGAGTCACGCCATCCCTGCGCCGCTTCTTCGTGAGCGATGCGCTCGCCACGTTCTCCGCCAGTCCGTCAGACGACGCCGAGGGAACGTCGCTCTGCGGGCCGAAGAGACCGCCGATGCCTTTCGGGCCCCTGAGACATCTGAGCGCTATCGCCGCGTCGAGCTCCTGCCACGCCTCCGCCCCGCAGCCGCAACCGCCGCCGCCTCCGCCCGACCGCTTCATCTCCTGCTCCCGCGCAATCGCCATTGCGGAGATGAACTTCGGGAGGTCCGGCTGCAGCGCAGAGAGATGTGAGCCGCACGTCGTCTTGGGGGTCTTTCCATTCTGCTTTGCTCCCTCCATCTGTGTACACGCCCGCCGTTAATATATATAGATAAATATATAAAGGAGGGTTTTCCCCCTTACCCCTTTTTTTGTGTGTTTTGTTTTGTTAAACTCAGAGTCACTCTTTTCCTCCCCTCTCTTTTCCTTGTTTTCTTTTTTTCTCTTTTCTTTTGTCGTTCTTCCCCTAACTTATTCGCCCAACTTTGTTTGTTTGCTTGTTCTTCTCTCCTTGTTATGGTTAATGCTTCTTTGTTTCCCTTTTCTTTTGTCGTTCTCACTTAAAATCCCCTTCTTCCCTTTCTTCTGAAAACGATTATTTATATATAAATTAATAATAATAATAATAATCGAATTCCCTTCTCTCTTCTAGTTACTATCCAAGCCAGTGGCGTATGACAATAAAACGAAAGAAAAGAAAAGAACCAAAAAGATTGTTATGACAATGATGAGACACAGAATACACAACAACATCGCAATGCTCCCACCCGCTTCCTCGGCTCCCTTTCCACTTCACTCCATCTCCTCCCCACAAATGTTCCGGTGTGAGTATTAGCTCCTCTGCAAATCCGCAACGCCTCCACTGCGAGCATATATACACACACAGAGACACACAGATTAGAAGCAACAGACAGCATTAGTAGCAGGGGGGAGAGAAGGGGAACTTATCGACTCGGTCCCAAATAATAATATAAAAAAAAAAAAGCAAAATACGAGAAAACAGTGAAGGGACAAAAAATAGCACCAAGAAAAAAAAAATTTTTTTTGTTCGTAGTAAATTTAACAAATCCAAAGGGAAAGGAAGAAACACACGAACACAAAAAGATCATTTTTTTTTTCCTTTCATTAAATTCTTTTTTTCTCTTCTTTTCTCTTCGGTATTTTTTTTTGCTTTAACCACCAACACACACGCACAAAAACAAAACAAAAAAAGGAAGAAAGTAAACAAAAACAAAAACAAAACAAACAATAGTAATAAATAAAAACATATGTAGTCGTCTTTTACTCATGTACGGCCACTTCACCCCCACTTGTAACCCACGATCACACCGCAGCATATTTTTCGCATCGTGCATGCGTGCGTGTTTGTCGGGAATGAGGAAGCAGCCAAAAACAAAGTTAAAGTGAACTGCATGTCTTTTAGCGTTATTTTCCTTTCCCTTCACCGCTTTCATTTATTTTCTTCTCCGTTATTTTTACTATATCCATTTATTTCCTTTCTTCTTTTTCCTACTTGCCTATTCTTACTTATTCTTCTTTCCATGGGATGGTTCCCTCTCTGGGTCTTTCCTTATGGGTGTGTGGGCATGTATTCCTTATCATTCTTTCTTCCTCCGCACACGCACACACACACACAAAGAGAGAGAGAGAGACACATTTATGCTCCTTATGCCTTCATTATAACAGTGACCACTATCACTCTACTCCTTTTGTAAATGTTTTTTTTTATTCTTATTTTTTATTGTATGGGTGTATATGTATGCTGTCACCAGTATCTCATTGCTTCCTATCATCCGCCTTCCTCCTCCCACGGCCATTTATCCGTAACCTCTCCCACTCCTTCCCGCTCATCCTCCATCAACACGCGTCACCACATTACTCAGACGACAGCATTTCCTGCTCACCACTGGTTTAAGTTGTTCGTTGGCATGTACCCCAGATGTGAGTGTGGATTGAAAATGTTATTCATTCCATTGTCAGGCACGGACCCACGCATGTTTCCGGGTACCATTTGGCGGTTGTGAAAGTTGTTGTGCCCGTGTGGGTTCAGGCGCGGCCCGTTTCCGCGGTTCATGTGTGGAGCCCCATCGCCTCCCCTGCCACCGAAGGGCTTCCCGCGGGGCTGCTGGAGGCCTGGTCCCCCCTGGAAGCGGTTCTCGTACGGCGGCACCACCTGTGCCTGGTTGATGTGCCAGTTCTCCTGGCGTGCCGAAGGGTGCCAGCCCATGTTGTCCTGCATGCCGTGGTTGTACGTTGTGTAGCTGTGGGCAGAGTGTTGGCCGTGCGGGGCGGAGACAGGCGGAGCTGCGGGGAGGTTGCGAGCTGGCGTCGGCTGCGGGTGGTGCTGCTGCTGCTGCTGCTGTTGCTGTTGCTGGAACTGCTGTTGTTGCTGCTGCAGCTGCTGTTGTTGTTCAATAATATTAGCACACTCTTGTTTTATTCTATCACTCTTGTCCTGCAACTGTCGCTCAAACGTCGACAACTTGGAAAACTTCTCATTAAGTTCCATTTCCCTCTGCTTGCAATAATCCTCAAATTTGCGGCGAGATTCATCAAGTTCGCAACGTTCCTTCTCCATTGCGGCGATAGCGCTGGCCAGAGTCTGACTTTCCACCGGGGCCTTGAAGGTCACCTGTGTCTTCTTCTGCTGTGCGGCCACGACGCTCTGGGGGTACTGCACAATGTAGGCGGGGGCCGCCGGCTGAACCGTTGCCTCTTGTTGGGTCTGCGTAATGGGATTCATAAAGGTGTAGTCGTCATCATTGGCCCAACTAAAGTGTGCGTCAGCCTCAGGGAGAGTCACGGGATGCTGCGGCTGCGGCTGCTCTTCCTGTTGCGGGGGCGAAACCGTTGGGGTCGTTGACTTGTGCACTATCACTTGGGGTTCCTCGGCGATCTGCGGCGGGTTTTCTACAGCAGGTGCCGCCTCCACCTCCACAGCTACGGTTTCTACAACGAGGTCCTCAGCGGGAACTGCCACAGGCTCTGGGGCTGCTGCTTGCGGCTCCACCACTGCCGCCGCGGGCTGCGACGCTGGCTGTTCTACAACGGCTGTTGTGTTATTATTGTTATTATCATTAGCATTATTATTGTTATTCACACGTTTGTTAGCACCGACGCGCAAGACATCGAGGAAGCTCTTGCCCGAAGATGTCTTGGTGGCGTTGGTGATCTGTGCCTTGATGACGGGCCCACTTGGGGGCGCAGCCTCCTCCACCTTTGGATCCTCCTGCTTCACACGTGCTTGGTCGCGAGGGCCCTTTGACGCCACCTGTTTGTTGTTGTCGTGCCCATTGCCAACAGTGTGGTTGTGCGAGTTGGCTGTTACAGTACGTGGAGGCATTTAAACAGTCCTATTCTTGAGGTTTTCTTGTTTTCTTAGTTTTTTTTTTTTTCGCAGGTTATTATTATTATTTATTTATTTATTTTACTTAGCGAACCAAGACTTTTTCCGTTTTTCTTTTTTTTTTCTTTCTTAAAGCGAGTTGTTAGTTTTACTTCAAAGAAAAAAAAGGAAGAGAAGAGCGATACATGTGTTCTTTCCAGCAGCAGGGCCTTGTATGGCAACAAAAACGTTTCTGTATATGTACAGAATGCTAACATCACAAAAAAAAAAACAAGGTATATTAACGGCACAAAATAACAAGAAAAAACTTTCGAACAGTCGGCGAGTCATCGTTTTGAATCACACCTTCCGAATAACATAGACAATATATAAATAAACATACATATATACAAAACAAGGCCTTACCCTATGCACAATGTAACAGAATACTAATACTAATAAAAGGAATCATACTCTCTCTTTGTTTTTATTCTTCTTCCTTTTTTTCTTTTTTTCCCCCTTTCTTACCAGTCGTCCACGGCGTATCCAAAGTCACGGTCTCTGCAGCAGTAGTACGGTGCGAGCAGGGACCATATATACAGCAGCACCGCGGCCCACACGGTCGCACTCCGCACCCAGAAGGCAACGTTCATGCTCCCCAGCAGCGTCTCCCCGCCCATCCCGCTCACATGCCACCCGCTTGCGAGCATCGCGAGATACATCGCGCCGAGCATCATCGTGGCGTAGAAGAACATGAACTCGCTCAGGTGGCCGCTCTCGTCGGGCTCCTCCTCCTCGCCGTCCTCGTCGCGGCCGATGCCGAGCGCCCCGCCGTTGCCGCCGGAGGAAACGACGCTGTAGCCGAGGGCGAAACCACTCACAAGGCTCGCGAGTACCATCTGCTTCACTGAACCTGCGTGGCCCTCCGGGAGGACGATGCGGTTGCAGTGGGGGTCCGTGCGGGTGCGCAGGGTGACAAACATGACGCCGCTCGCGTAGAGAAAAATGATCCCACTTGGAACCACGGAACCGTGTGGGAGCCAAATGGACAGAACAGTAAAGACAAGAGCACTTACGAGAACGCTGGTGATTGCAAATGCGTTGTAGTTGCAGTCGGAGTGGGGGACATACACGACAAATGAGACAATGTTGATGCCAATGCCTCCCAGGAAAGATAAAACCGCAATGGAGAGAAGATACCATATCCACTTGCCCGCGTGTTCCCCACGACGGCCCCAATCATCACTCCACTGATAACTGAAGTCCACCAAGAAGACGACATTCATCAAGAGAAAGATCGCCGAAGAAAAGAGGCAGACATATGCATATATGGCAAAGAAACTATTTGGAATCCAAAACGTGACTATAAATATTAGGGCAAGGAGAATTGTTTTTGCATAAAAGAAGCGTTTCTGAAACTCCGCTCGTGCTTCGCTTTGAATACAGCAAGTAAGGTCTGAGACACTGAGTAAATGCAGAAAGAAAAAAAGTGCCAACGCAAAACTCACGCGATAAACGAGCACTTCTCCTGTGCAGTAATCCGTAGAAGTCCCGGATGCAAATTCACATCCTTTTCTAAGAATAGAAATATAACTGAAGACACCTACAAAAGAGCCTCGAAGAAGCATCGTAACGACGAGACCAAAGAACAAGTAGCAGGCATATTGCACCCGCAGCAACACACCGGGGGTAAAGATTGAGTTGTTATCTGGCATTTCAAGTTTTTTCTCTTTCTATCTCCAGCACCAGATATAAAACGTGTAGAATGCAGCTATATGTATGTATATGGACACTTGGAATTGGTTCAAATGAGAAAAACAAAAGAGAGAGAAAAAACAAGAGGTAAAAAAAAGGACACAACGGCAAGAATAGAGGGTAAGGGAACAGAAACAAAGACATCAAGCTCCCGTTAGATACACACATGGGTCGCCAAGCAAAAAAAAAACATGAAAGTCATTCTCTGATTCAATCGTATCCCACTCTTCAAATACATTTATGTATTTCATCGTACATTGTGTGTACATCCCATCGGTAAGTACAACGACAGAGAGACACCATGACCAAAGAAAAGAAAAAAAGGAAATAGTAGTGTCCATTATGTACATATTTCTACTCATCACTGTAGCAGGAGAATCTCCTTGTCTAATAATAAGAGCTGTTGTTGTTGTTGCTGTTTTGTATTGCATTATTATTATTATTATTTCCCTCCTTTCTTTTCTCTTCTCCTTGTTTTTTTTCTCTCTCTCAATTCTCCTCACCATAGTCTAGGTAAATCTCTCATCATCTACGATGAGAGAGAACTTTGTGTAGCCCATCTCTCCGCCACCAATGCTATACACCTTCCGAATGGCGTCCGATTGCGCCGGGGTTAACTGCACGCCGAGGGACATGAGTGTGGCGAAGAACTGCCCCTCCTTCAGAAAGCCTTTGCGGGATCGGTCGTACTGACGAAACGCCGGGAGAGAGACAGTGCGGCGCGAGGCCAATGTGCGGCGCACTTTAGTCATTGCCGATTCATACAGCTCCATCTGCGACTCCTCCAAACTTTTGGTGGTTTTTTGCGTGTCAGTCATCGCATCCTTTGCCACGGTGGCATGCCTTCCACCTGTAGAGAGTGACCCTTCAGGGAGAGCAGCCACACCCGTCGCCGTGCACAACCCACGACGGCGCTCAGCCACTGCCATAAGGCCCACACCCGCCCGGAGCTTCTCAGACACAACGGAAAAGAACGCCGGGTAGTCAACATTATCCTTCAGGTCCCTATAGGCAAAGGCCGCCTCAAGTGCCTGCAGTTCCTTCTCGGAGAGCTCAAGGCCCAAAATACTCAGGCAGTGGCGAAAGCGGGTATTCGTGACGTGATGGTGGCGCAGCTCATCACCGTCTGGAAAAAATTCGGAGAGTCGTGCGTTTCGTTCTTGTAGAAAGCAGCAGATCTTTGTTAAAACTTTCTCAACAAATTCCTCATCCAAGGGAGCTTCTTGCTGCACACCATCCTCCCATCCCGTATGGGAGGTGGAATTATTCGTCAGCTGCATTGTTTTATTCATGGTGGAAAGGCCCATTGCTTGCACCTCGTTCTGTTGAATTCCTAACGCCATCTCGTTGTCACCAATGTCACGAACAAAACGTGTATACTCTATCAGCTCCGGGTCTTCAGGGGATGCGTAGTAGCGCGAGAGCAAACTTGTGTCTGATGGAGACAATAAAAAGCGATGGCGTGCAAGTGCCCTCAAGAAATTGGACCGTGAAATCTTCCCACGGTGCAAGCGATCAAAGTCTGAGAAGAAAGGAGTGAGAAGAGCATGGTGGGCTGAAACGTCATGTGAGAGTCGGGAAAGAAGCCGGGGAAGATTTTCACGTTCGGCACTTGTAAGTTTTTCTGTGGGAGACTTTAGAGACTCCTTGATCATCGCAGCGGCAACTCCTGTCATACTCTGTGAGGCTTTGAAATTAAACTTTGTTGCTACAGACGGCACCACGGTTGGCGCAATTTCTCCAACATCCGTAATAAAGCGATTAACATCAATATGATCACGGGCTTTCGTTGACTGGTACTCGGTCTGCAGCAGTTCAATTTCCTCCGGCTGCAACTGCAGCCCGGCAATGCCAAGTGCCACGGCAAACTTCTCCGTCTGCACTATGCCACTTCGCAGAGGGTCAAAGTCAATGAAGAATCCATTGACGCGGAGATGTCGCTCCTCGGCCTGCATTGCAACCTTTGCGAGAACTGCAGGCAAGGCGTCAGGTGGTAATTTATGTGGGCCTTCTGTTTGGTTTAGAACCTTTCCCCCCACCATGGGTCGCTCTAAACGCGTTGTATTCAGTTCTTGTTTGTGTGCCTGATCCACATCCACAACAAACTGATAGTAATTTACCTCATCACTAGGGCTTCCATCTGATTTGCGGATGAGGTACCACTTCACAAGAATAGAAATTTCCTCTGGAGAAAGAAATATTTTATTAGTGGCTAATGCCCTTACAAAGCGAGACTCGGTACATGTACGATGTTCATAAATTCCCTTCCGTACCCGATCAAAGTCATGCAAAGTTGGAATTAAATGAATGCGATTGGAACGTACAAAACAACGTACCTTGTTTAACACAAACTCCGTACGTTGTTGCTCCTCGTCGCCAATTGCATTGAGGAACTGACCGGGGGTCCTGGTCATTTCATAATAGTTTGTTGAACCTTGAGAAACACCATCACCGCGTGGGTCAGTATCGGCAAGAAACTGCACGTAGTTTACACGTGGAAAAACTTCCTCGTTTGTTCCAGTTCCTGTGCTTTGTGTTCTGCCGTCGGCATATGCCCGAATCAGTGTATCAATGTGCTCTGCTGTAAGGTGGAAGTTCACAAACCGCAGTTGCCCAAGAGCTGATTCGAACTGCGGTGCTGTCACAAACCCCGTCTTAAAATGATCATAAGAGCGCAAGAAATCATCGCAACGAAGACGATACATCGAAAATTGTGAACGCAAAACTGACAAGAGTTCATCAACGGAAAGCGACTCGTTATTAGGTTCACGTGGAGACATATTAGGTGAATAAAGAGACGATGACGCAGTGAATGTCTTTTCTCCCCCTGTTGAGGAAGCTGAAGGATCCTCAAGATCCCTGCACCACGCCGCGTACAAGACATCTCCGTCGTCATCACTGTACTTCTTTATAAAAAGCTTTATAACATCCTCCCGTAACCCATCAAACGGCATACAACGTCGGAATCGCGAGGGCATTACTTTTCCAGTATGGAAAGGATCAAAGTCCTCAAACAACTTTCGCAGATGTAGTCCACGCACACGGACGGCGTGGCGCAAAGATCGTACCACCGTTTCCAAAGTCTTTTCCTCTTCGTCCGAGAGCACTTTCCCTTTACGACCAAATGTCGTCAGCAGCTCTGCTGGTGGATCCTCCGCTCGCAAGGCATGAAGAAAGTCCATATAATTCACATCCATCATAGTTCCTCCTCGTGGAGTCCTGTTGCCCGTCGTCTGGTTCATCGCGGAAGAAGTAAAGGCGTCCTTGAGTGCCTCAAACTCATCGTCTCGGAGTTGAATGGAGTTCGCAGCCAAAGCGCGTCGAAATTGCGCTGCCGTAACTCGGCCGGAGCGAAGTTTGTCGAAGTCCGTGAAGAAGTCATCCAGACGTAGTCGACGCTGGACCACCTGCACCCGCACCCGTTGCATCACATCGTCCACTAAAGTCATTAAGACTGTCTACTTGATTTGTCCTTCTTTCCCTCCTTTCCAGTATTTCTTGGTGCAATAATTGCTGTTCGAATCAAACTCACCCACACGCTTTTGTGATATCTGTTGCGGAAGACATACACACGCACACGGGAGAGAAATAGAGAGAGGCAGGGTGAAAAAAAAAGAAGGGAATAAGTGAAAATGAGACGGTAAGAAGTGAAGACTGATAATTTCTGCCAATGCATTCCTCAGACAAAATGCGTACACAGCCTTTTGCGTATATTCACAGAATTTTAGTTTTCTTTTTCCTTTTCTTTTCCTTCGGTTACCACACTTTTCTTCTCCGCCACATATATATATCACCTTCAAAAAAGAGGAATGACACCCACCACAATAACCACTATCAGCAGCACCTATCCCTGTCTCCCATCAGAGATAAATATTATATGTGTTATGCAGAGGGATAGAAAGGAGAAAAAGGATATAAAAATAGATACAGAGTGAGAAGGGAAAGGAAGTACACAGATATGCCATCATGTAGACTCCTTTTCCCCCCTATCCTTCGGATCATCCTCTCCATTGCGCATGGAGGCTATACTAAATGGCAACTGAGTATCTACAGCATTAATGATTTCCCGTGGAAGAAGAAAGCAGGTCAGAATTACAGCCGTGACGGCACCGTTGCGGAAGGCCCGATATGTCCCCCACGGTGAGCTCTTTGACACAACGAAGAGACTCACAGATGTGATTCCAATTGCTGGCAGAATCCAATGACGGCGGCGGAGTTGCTCACTCGCAAGCAACGTCTGCTGCGTGACAAAACGATCCGCCTGCTCCGTGTACGCCCTTGCCGTGGCCAAGCAGGCAGCGAAGTCGAAGACAGATCCAAAAAGACTGGCAAACATCCACGCAGCCTGCCGCACCACCGACGCTTGACGCTTCAGCCATAGCCACTCGCCCTCCCACAGCGTGATCACGCCCCGGTCCTCCAGGCTCATAGTAGTGTTGATGATGATATAATGATGATGTTTCTACTGCCAGAGTGAACTAAATTTCTTCCTTTTCTCTTTGCTTCTTTAAATGTGCGTGTTTCACCCACACCCAACAGTCTTCATGAATAGGCACAGTCAGTGCAAAAAAAAAAGGAACAAAACCAGAGTGTTCAAGGAGAAATGAGAACAAACATCAACAGAACAGAAAAAACACAATCGTGCACATCCTCCTCCCTCTCATAACTTTGACACTTCTCTTCCTCCATGCTATGTAGCCTCATGACAAGTGCAAACACAGCACAAAATCAGCAACAACAACAACAAGAAACAATGTAGAAGCAACCAGGTGGCAGATGACTTCTACTTTCGCTCATGCAGCGATGTACCGTCAGTGTCAGTAAACAGCTCCGTCACAAACATTTTGACCGTTTCACTAATACCAACATTACGCTTCCGCTTTATACCTTGTTTCTTTTTGGTTTGAGCCAAGAGCTCCGTTTCTCCCACATCTACAGCAAGATCACCTGGCGGAGGTGATATCTTCACTGTGATACAGCCGTCATCCACGCTCTTTTCTTTTTCTTCCTCTTCGCTCTTCACAGCTCCATGTCGAGGCAGCGCAATGACTCTATCATCTTGAGATGAGGGCAAAGAGTAGCTCCCACTTTGCAAACTCAAAGGGGGATGCATCATGTCCGTTTGCCCTACGACTTCAGATATTTCTGTTTCTTTGCAGTTCTCTAAGCATTTCACATCTTCATTTGCCACATTGATTATTTCTTGTAACATTCTCAAAGAAGGTATATCAGTCTTTTCTCTGTACCGCCCTGAAGTGGACAACAAAGTAACAGAATGGCCATTATTCGACGTGCACAGTTCTTTATTTGGAGAACGATCCGAGAGGGACTTTACCAGCCGCTTTTTCCTCACAAGAACCGGTGAGAGATCCAACAAGGATTCCCTTGAAACATTCTGATTGTTCTTCGTATCATTATTATCATGAAGAGTGGAGAGACAACAGGATGCTGTTTCATTGTGGGTGGAAACATTACTCTCTGACAGTGTGGAATCCCCCAAATCCTTTTTCCTCATTCCAGGAAGAGTTGTGGAGCATCCATCGCATGTTGTCGATCCATTCTCAAGGGAATGACCCCGCAGGTCAGCCTTTAAATCCTTCTTCAATCTTCTGTTGTTTTTCTTCTGCGGATTCATAAGATGCTCCGACGAATCAGACGCTGAGTCTACAGTGACAACACGGGCAACCTTGAATCCCTCTTCCTCTTCCCCTCCTCCTCCTCCTTCACCACCACCACCACCATCATCATTGGCGTTTTCCAACTCAGGGTGTTGAGTCCTTGGGGTTGAATAAACACGTTGGCCATTGCTGGTGACGTTGGACAAGGACAAATCAGAGGAGTTATTATCATTACCACCATTAGTAAAGTCATACAAACTTGTTGCATTTAACCACAATATACGCTTCGCAGATACGCTACAAGCCTTACAGAATGAGGAGAAAATACTATCCGACTCCACGTGACTTGTGGGTTTATCTTTGGTAGTCGAATATGTCTTGGAGTCGGCTGACATGGATTCTGGAGATGACGGACATCCTGAAGCATGTTCACCATCCAACAAACGACCCGGCACAGGAACTTTGGCATTCCTATTGGAAGAAAGGCAGCACCCCTCCAGAGAGCGCTGGATCCATTCAACGCCTTCTCCTCCACCAACGAATCGCACAAAAACATGAAACCGTAAAAGTAGTTGATTCACTGAAAGAGACTCACCCGTGGTTAGTTTTGCCCCAGCACCCAGCTCCAAAGTCAGCAGCGGCTCCGTTCCCGCTTGGGGATTGCAAGGGTCAAAAGGGATTGGCGAGGAACATCTCCCAGATTCCACGCGACGTCCATTCACAAATGTGCCATTAAGACTGTTACAATCACGCACACTAATAGCACACCACTCATGCGTGTCACGTGCAATACGCAACAACCGGCTACTACTTAGCTGCAGCACACAATGTCGGCGGGACATGAGAGGGCCCTGTGATACCAGCTTGAAGGTCATCACACCACAGTTGCCTACAGGATCACGACCCAATGGAAGAAGAAGAATAACAGGAGTGTTGCCTCCACTAGAAGAGCTTGCCAAATCCCTCTCCGACGAAAGCACTGTTCCATCATCTTTACAGAAGAAACGAGATGTCAGACGACAGCGTTTGAAACTGCCTACTGACCCATGACGCACATAAGCGGGAAAAAGCTCGTTTCTCTTCTGTGGATTACGTAAAGATGCCTTTGACGCCGCACAAACACCTCCAAGCTCCGACAGTAGTTGAACATTATGAGCAGCCACAAGTGTAATTTCCATTTCCCGCTCTCTATCCCGCTCGGCGCATCAAGACACCTACTTCTCCTCCTTCCTTCTTTTTGCTGCCCTCCCTTTTACAGATACGAGACAACAAAACAAAAGGAAGATAAAGGCGATTAACACACATGCAAAAAAAAAAAGAAAGGAAAAGGATCGGATAGGATAGAGTAGGATAAGGGAAGATAGTAAAAAGATGATCGTGCCACATCTGTGGAATTTGTCAATCATCCTTAGTAGCTCTCCTGATCCCCCCCCTCACTACTTTCCCCTTCTTTTTCTTTCTCACATACACAAAAGATACCAGAAGAAAGTGTGCATATTTCTGAGCAATGCAACCTTCTAATAGACTTTGCCATATATATTAACGCTGCCATCGTGGACAATCTATTCGTCTGGACGCGGGAGAAAGTATCCCTTTTCCTGCTCACGTTTCGTTTGCAAGTAACCCTGTTGCTCCTCCACAGTCGAAGTAATGACACGAAGAAACTCCTGTTTCTTATTATCGTCACGTGAGAGCTCATAGAGGTGATACTCCTCCGCCTCACCAAACTTCGTCAGCGCACGCCAGTAGTCATTCCATAAATGATTTAATCCACAACGCAGCAAACGACGATAAAAAGGAATGCAGAGTGGCTCTGACATTTTTGTCTCCTCCTCTCGATTTTTATCATAGCAATTCATTAGCTCTGTACGAAAATGTGTACAATTATTGTGCAAGGCAGCATTATGCAGAAGAGTCTCTTGATTTTGCTTGGAAGACATGCATGCCACGTAGGGTTTATGCGTAGAATAACATTTCTTCTCATTCACACCATTTTTGGTATTTATCTCGTGCCCCCTGTCAGCGTGGTCGATAAGATGGTGCTTCTCTAAACACGTCGTGTATTCATCAAGTTGCTTGTAGCACACGTACGCATTCAGATTCTGGCGCATCATGAAGGAATTATGCTCCTCTTCCACAACGGGATCCGCGTCACTCCCACGATCTGCAATAGTCATGTTTTGTTCATCTCGCCATTTATCGAAAAGGTCCATAGAAAACTGGGAATGTTTGGTTGGCGTAGTCATGGGTCGCCACACATTCGCAGACATTTCCCAAGACCAAGGCAATGCCAACTATATTACGTCAGTACCCTGAGGAACAGAAACAACGTAGAAGGGGGGGAAAGAAAAAAAGCGGAGGACAAAAAAAAAGAAGGGAACTAAAAAAAGGGGATTAAGAAGAAGGAAGTCAAATGTGGAAGAAAAGAATCCGCTCTTCTCCATCCATACTACTGCAGAATCGATAGGGGAAAGGAGGCATAAACATCGCATCACACAGAAATCAAAAACAGAGAGAAGCGTGTGCTTGTATCTGTTGTTGATTTTTTCTTCTTCGTTTCTTAGATGTATTATTCTTGTTGTGAAATCCAGACGGAAACCAAAACAAGAAAAAAAAACAAGAAAAATAAAAACTATAGAAATTTGAACTGGTAAGCATCCTTCCCGAATGGTTTCCACCAGGCGGATCACACCCCGCTTTTTTGCCGCTGAAAGAAAAGTAAGACAGAAGCGCCAGAGAAAAGGTGTGAAAATAGGCACAAAGAAGAAATCCATGATAGCACCCTCCCCATTTGAATCCTGAAGATGAAACAGCCAATTAAAAAAAAAAGGCTTTACTTCCGGGCCGGCGCGCTCTTCACATTGCGCGTCTGAGGTGCATTCTTGCTGCCACGCTGGGGGCGGCCGCCCTCTTCTTTACGGGCCTGCTGGCTGCCGCGCTGCTGCTGCTGCTGTGGCTTGCGAGCACTGCCCCTCTGAGCAGCACCCTTCTGGGCGGGGCCGCGCTGGCTGGAACCCTTCTGGGCGGGGCCGCGCTGGCTGGAACCCTTCCGGGCGGGGCCCCGCTGGCTGGAACCCTTCTGGGCGGGGGCACCGCGAGAACCCCTCTGCTGCGGGGCACCCCTCGACGCACCGCGCGCGGGAACGCCCTTCGCATTCTTGCCCTTCTTCGCGCGGGGCTTCTTGCCAGTCTTGATGCGGATGATGCCCTTCGCGATCGCCAGGTGGTTGATGGCGTGGTCCGACTCAGCCTGGGAGCGGAGGTAGCCGGCGATGCAGAAGGTCGTTGTGGTGCCGTTGATCACACCGTTGGCGTCCACATTGGCAATAGCGATCTGCACGGCGGAGTGGTCGTATGCAGAGATGAGGCTGTTGGTCGCGTGGCACTTGCGCGGAATGTACAGGTCCACGTTGACACCCTCCTCGTTGAATGTTCCAATTGTCGCCATTTTGTACGAAGCGCGCAAGAAAAAATCAGGGAAGACAGCACCTTGGTATTATGGAATTTGCAAGAAAGAGAGTATTTAAAAAAAGAAGAGAAAGAGAGAGAGAGAGAGAGAGATAGTTTTTCCCTTCAAATGTGCAACAAGCAACCACGAAAAAAAGGCAAGAAACAAAGGCAAGTGGCAAGACGAGAGGAAATCCTCAGAGGAAAGAAAAGTAACGCCGCTGCATTCACCCCAGTGAACAATAGAGAAACGGATGTACGCACGTTTGAAAGTGAAAAGGAAAGAAAGTAAAAAAGCATTGGGTGTTTTTTAACAGGGTACTTCAGTCTCAATAACAAAATCACTACAGCGTCATTCGTTAAAAAATCATGCAGGCATTCCAACATTTATGCCCTCTGGAGACGCGACGCATTTCTGCCCTGTTGCTGACGAGCCTGAGGTGCATTCTTGCTGCCACGCTGGGGGCGGCCGCCCTCTTCTTTACGGGCCTGCTGGCTGCCGCGCTGCTGCTGCTGCTGTGGCTTGCGAGCACTGCCCCTCTGAGCAGCACCCTTCTGGGCGGGGCCGCGCTGGCTGGAACCCTTCTGGGCGGGGCCCCGCTGGCTGGAACCCTTCTGGGCGGGGGCACCGCGAGAACCCCTCTGCTGCGGGGCACCCCTCGACGCACCGCGCGCGGGAACGCCCTTCGCATTCTTGCCCTTCTTCGCGCGGGGCTTCTTGCCAGTCTTGATGCGGATGATGCCCTTCGCGATCGCCAGGTGGTTGATGGCGTGGTCCGACTCAGCCTGGGAGCGGAGGTAGCCGGCGATGCAGAAGGTCGTTGTGGTGCCGTTGATCACACCGTTGGCGTCCACATTGGCAATAGCGATCTGCACGGCGGAGTGGTCGTATGCAGAGATGAGGCTGTTGGTCGCGTGGCACTTGCGCGGAATGTACAGGTCCACGTTGACACCCTCCTCGTTGAATGTTCCAATTGTCGCCATTTTGTACGAAGCGCGCAAGAAAAAAAAACCCTTTTTGTTTGTTTGGTTGTGTGTTAATATTGTACGCATGAATACCAAAAAAAGAAGAGAAAAGAAACAAATTATTTGATTAGTACATCATCTCCCATAGTTTTATTGCAATAACTTTTCAAGGCAAGCCATACATATATATGGTATTAACTATTTTTTTCTTTTCTTCTCTTTGTTACCTCCTTTTCTTGACTGATCCCCCAATCCTGTTGGTGGTAGATACAATTCATTTTTTCTCATCATTGTTGAATGTAATTTGCTTGAAAAACGCCTCAAGGGAGTCATCAGACTCTGCCAATGACGGCGCCGGTGCTGGCATGGATGGAGACTCAGAAAAATAATATAACAGCGGTGGATCAGCGTGCGACACATCGTTGGTGTCATCCCCCATTGCGAGCGGAACACCCACGACGGCATCAGTCTTTGAAGGGGCCGGCGTTATGTTAGCTGATGTTTGGGGAGCCCCGCCCTCAAGCGACTGTAAGGCAAAACTAAGACCGCCCCCACTTTTTGGTTTGTCAATCAAACCAAGGTCCTCAGCAACGCCAAGCAGCAGCTCAGCACGTTCGTAGTACATTTCCATTCTCTGTCGAAGTTGGTGTAAAATGAAACGCCTTTCATTCACGTCTTCTGTGGGCATCTCATCTCCAACAGTGGCAATGATTTCCATGGCTGTGATGTAGCTACGCGCTGCGACAAGTGGGTTGCCGTCTGGTGTCTCCTCTTGACGTGCGTGGTTGATAAAGGCCGCCGCCTGCTGCACCCTCTGCACAAGTGTGGTCATTCCTTTGCCTCTTTCCTTTTTCTTTGTCTTCCTCCGCTAAACTGAAGTAGGCTTTGACTAATACTGTGGAACTTATCACTTCCGTTTCCCTCGTCCTAGTAGAAAGGGGCGTGAGAGAGACAGAAATGATAAAAAAGGAAAAGGGGATCAAATAGAACCCAACTGTTCAATGAAGTCATTGAGAAGGTAACCACAGGCCGTCGTCTGCCATCATATCATCCCCAGAGAAAGACGATGCAATAACAGCTTGCAAGAAACAATACCAGAGCTGCAAGATACTCGTAGAACTCCATGTAATTTGTACAAGATTCAAAAAAAAAATCATGACAGACACATCTGTACATTCCTCAAAACATCTTGTCGACTCCGCACACATGAGTCCGTGCCACATATTCAGATATGTGGATAATACAACAACAAAACAAAAGAACTACAAAGGAACATGGGTAAGAACACCTTTCTTCGATGCTTCCATATTCTTTTGTAGATATTTTGTGTTTCTTTTTTTTTGTACATAGCAACTCTTCTCCCTGCGCAATTCTCTCTCACGCACGTACGTACATACACACACACAAGAGAAAAAGGGAAGGGATGAGAGAAGGCGAAAGGAAGGTAGAAAAAAGGGTGGAATATGAAGATGCAAGGGGGGAAATAACAGTCCGATATACACATACATCTATACACATTACATGTGTATAGCGGGAATTCTTTCTTTTTTCTACTGTTTCATTATTTGTAACAAGCATTGCTGGTTGCTTTATACTTTAATGTAATTTGTGACGATGGGGATCCGCCTTATCTACAGCAATTCGCTTTTCAATGGATTTCATCTGCATCCATGTATACGGGTCTACAACCTTTGGATCAGGTTTCCCCTTCAAAAGGTTACCGTGGGAGTTCCGCAGGGATCCAATTTTTTTCGTACGACGCGTCAGTGTACCCGCCAGCATTTCCCCAGAACATGCTAACCGTCGTTCTCCACTGGCACCGCCCGAATCCTTTCCCGATAAAACCACCGCGTCCGGAAGCTCTGGCAGCATTCCTTGATGAATGTAATGACTTTGATACATACTCATTTTAACATGCCCCTCGTTTTCAATTCTTCGTGTTACTCCGCAGTAAGGTTGCTCCCGTTTCCAAATTAGTATGGGATTCGTGTCGTCGGGCATCGGGTACGACTTTCCGGGGACCTTCTTTTTCCCTGCAAGAAGGGCGAGTAGCGCTGCCTTGTCGTCCATTGTCCCTATATAGTGTGCGTTGGGGGATTCCTCAATACTACGTGGCAGTTGACTAGGGTACGCCAGATTCTTGTCGCCATACACCCACGAGGTGCAGTAGTAGTCCGTTGGGGGACCTCCCACGGTTAGCTGGGGCCGGCGTGAGGGAAACAGTTCTCCCCTTTGACCGTTACTGTAGCTGTCTTCAGACGGTTGAATCCTCGGTAGGAGCGATTCCTTCGATGTGATCTTTGGCGGCAACTCCATCTCCGCCTTGAGCACCTCATCCGTGGCGGGGATGAGCAGAAAGTCGGGGTCAAACGCCGCCGCGCGGGCACCGCTGTAAAGGCCCGGCTCCCCCTTCGGAACACACCCACTGTGTGTATAATCGGTCTTGTACACAGTGTTTGGGTGGTCGCCGTTCTGTGTGGCGTGTTTAGTGAGACCCGGGCGATAATAATCTCTCGCGAAGCCAGAGGCCACGTCGTGCTCCCCGCATGCCGTCTGCAGCAGAGCCGAAAGGTCCTTTACGCCCCTTTGGTGGCGCACGTAGTCGGTGATGTAGGTTGTGTTGTAGCTGCCTTCCAGCGGGCGGCCAAAGCGAAAGATGGGACGATTTCGTACGTCGCCGCTCATAGAAGCACCGTCATCCCCAGCACCGGAGCCGTCATCAGGTCCCGCCCCCTCAACATCACGATTGTAGTCGTAGTCGTACCTCGTCATGTAAAGGTCCAGCATGTTCGGCGCGGGGTGGGGCAACAACTCCCGCTGCGATGGTGAACTTGCAACAGACATTGCTCCCTCTATTATAGCTCCTGTTTGCTTTGGCTAACTAGTGTTATTTTTTCTTGTGTATTGTCGTTGCTATTTCTTTTTGTTTGCTTGTTCTTGATCCGGGTTACGTGATGTGACGAAGACAAAGCAAGCTGCACCCACACCCACCCACGTCGCAAACAGTTAACAACGAAGCACTTCCACCGACTCCCAACAAACAAAAAAAAGAGAAAAAAAGGGAAAATTAAAAGAAAACACATGCATCCACACACACACACACACACACACTATATATATATATATATATATATATAAACTCATCAAGACACACTCCATTACAAAGCCTACGTTCGTCAGAAATAAAAAAAAACATCATTTTCAAGCCTCGCGCATTCACAAACGCGTTTTACTTCCACACTACAGAGTGGCATATAAGCAGTCGACAATCCATCTCGTCAAGAACGCGATGAGGGAGATTTGAGGAAGAAAGCATACAGTCCCTATAATATATTATTTCTTCAAATGACCTCGTTTTCGACCAACAGTTCAGCCATGCGATGCACACTCAACGTTGGCCTCTTCACTACATGATCATTGCTGTCTGAAGAGGATGATCTGTCATATGAAGAAACGTTGTCAGCATGCACACTAAAAATGTTTTTATGCCTCCGAAGAAGTTCAACAGCCTCCATCATGCGGTGTTGCGTATTTGTTCCGTAATACTTCACAAAAGCAAGAGGATCTTGGTTCTGTTCTTCCTCAGAGAAAAGATCCAGCTTCCAATACGCTACAGCCTTCAAAAACGAGGTGAAAAACAATGACTGAGAAGCATTCGTACTCCCACAACCACCCGATTCACTTTCTTCCAAACATCCCACACCGCACTGTGTCCTCGTCTTTAACAACGTTGCTCTCTCCGCCACGACAAATGTATTGTTCTTACCACCGACAACCTCTTCCTCTTCCACCCTTTCTTCTTTTTCCTCTTCCTCCACCCCTTCTTCTTTTTCCTCTTCCTCCACCCTTTCTTCTTTTTCCTCTTCCTCCACCCTTTCTTCTTTTTCTTCTTCCTCCACCTCTACATCCATACGAGTCGAGGATGACGTTTGCTCGCACTCTGGTGTCCCTCTCTCCCAACGTACCGGAAAAGAGTCAGAGCCTAACATCAAGTCCTCCGTTTCCGGTACATCATTAACAAAAACAGGAAGAGGAGGTGTCTTCGGTGCTGAAGCGAAATCTGAACATGTTTCCCAAAAACTCACCGCACTACGACCCTCCAATACAACACTGTCCTTCCCTTCGGCATGGTCATTCGCCGTCGGTGCGGGGTCGCCATTCACAGTGTTACCACATGTCTCGCTGCAGGCGGCAGCAATAGTATTGCCATCCAGAACACATGACGAGTCTGGTGAAGTGACATCAACAATATTGGTTGCGTTATTCTCTGAAGCGTGTTCAATTAACTTGCGTGGGGTAAAATCCGCACGTGGAGTAAAACAAACCGGCCTGGAATTACAGTGAGAAGAAACTTCAACGTCTTCTACAGTTTTATTCTCTGTCACCATGTTGGCTGTATCAATTAAAGTGGGAGTCATCTCACTCTTCTTCAGCACCTGTGTCACTTGTCCACTCTCACAGAGGCCATACACCTCACACAACTGACGCTTGCCGTAGCAGTGAGGGAGCGGCTTAATAGTTAAGGAGGAAGTATCATTATGCTTCGCACATGCAAAACTGGAGCCGCCATTCACATTATCTACGGGAAGAACCCTCACCCACGGCACTCCCCAAGCAGCTCCTATAAATTGCACATACTTTGACCAAGCAGACAAATAATACACGTCATCTGTAGTAACATGATATACACTGCGTAGCGGGTTCTGCAACAAATGAGGACATCTCATAACATGTTCCCCTAACGGTAATAAGAAAGATAGTTTGGCATCACCTGAGACGTTATCTGTGCTTTTGTCCCAGTTGTAGTACTGGTAAAGATTCATTAATGCAAGTTGTAAAGCTGTCTGGGGACGATAACTAGACGCATCATCATCATCATCACTAACCTCTGAAGTTAATCTCGGTGTCGGTAGAACAAAGACATCCCCAATGCCATTGTAGCCCAGAACAATTGCAGTAAAATAACTCTCTGCATTCGCAGTATTGACGTTATCCTCTTGCAAAAATACTGATTGAAATTTATTGTCACTGCGGTAAGGCTCTTTCAGTGTAAGCACAGTTCCATGAACAGGTGCCGCAGTACTCCTTAAAGTGTCTACAGATGTTGTTTCGTAATACTGGGTGGACTTCTCATTCGGAGTGGCCTCCTCCATTGATCTACTTGTCATGTCGTCGCTACATGTGCATGAGCTGGCACTACTTACGTAACTATCACTGCAATCAGAGTCTGTAAAGTCATCGTCATCCAGACTTTGTATGTTAGTGTCCGCAACCGCCTCGCTCTTTTTACTTTTCCAGATTGGCTGGAGACGACAAATCACGCCCGCAGGACCATTAAGGAGAACTTCCCTCTTGTCAACATCGTAACCGTCAAAACTTAAGGTTGTCCTCACCACCATATCTCTCTTTCTTTCTACCATCACTGTAGAGAAAACCGTGAATAAAAGTAATAATAATACAAGAAAAAGAGAGAAATAGAATGGAATAATAAGAACAAAACAGAGACTACACAGATTGTAGTTATTGATGTTCCCAAAAAAAGAAAGAAGCGCATGTATATATACAAAAGCAAAAAGGATTCAATGAGAAGCCATCAGATATGTCACCCCGTCTTACACACCCCTTGCTGCTCGGCAGCCACTTCCGCATATGTAATGCTCAAATACATGAGTCCAACAACGGCACAAACCCACTCACACATATCAAAAACAACAACTACAAAAAAAGGCGCGTCATGTGAGGCATTCTGCAGCATCAGCCCCAATCAGGCTTTATGATGTGAATAGGAGGACTAAAAAAAAAAAGAGAGAACAAGCTCTGATAACAGAAAACGTAATAATAATAAGACAGAAGTACAAAAGTACAAACGTCGTCGTGGTGGGGGTGGCATTTGTCTGATGGAGATCATCTCTCCATACACCAAAAAAGAAAAACAAGAAAGCAACCAAATCCCCTTACACGACAAAATAACAGGTACAGCAACAACAACGGCACGCATACATACGTGCATACACAGATACATATACAGTCAAAGAACGAGGGAACAAAAATAAACTGAGAAACAAAAAGGCCAGCAATAATAATAATAATAATGGAACCAAGAAAATAAGGGAGCACTATTCTGTCATTTCACCTTCGATCTTCCCCACCCCCCGTAATGTGTAGTAAATCCCCATTACTCGGAAAAAAGAGTTAGTCCCCTCCCTCCTCAATTCAACGTCCCCCTCATCCAGAATAATTGCCACCGCGTACATGTATATTTCTCTAATAGAAGAGTCACGTCACCTGATGCAGTAGATTGTTTTCCGACAAGAAACAAATCACACGGAAAAAAACAAAAATAAAATAAGCCAAGCTTATTTCCATCTCTCTATTTCTCTTTTATTATAGATCTGCAGTGATTCTGTAAATATCATCACATTCCTTCCAAACGTAAAGCCGAGAAATAACAAGAATAGAGAGAAAGTAAATGAGAAGGAGCACGTACAAAAATTTTTTTTCTTATTACCCTGTAAATATAGAAAGCAAAAGGGAAGAAAGGTGTTGGCAGAGGAAATCCTAATCCCATAGCGAGGCCAATAGAAACATAAGCACAGTTTCCCCTCCACGCCCACCAATCCGTTTTTTTTTTCTTCTATCCTGTTTGTTCCTCATGTCTTTGAAGAGAAACATCATGGTCTCATTTGGTACTGCTGTGGTCCTGGCGAGTTTCCTCCAGAAAGTTTGTTTGCACTGTTGGCATTGTTGTTGTTGGTGTTGCTGCTACTGCTGTTGTGGCTTGAAATAGGAAGATACACAGTGGGATGTGGTGCTAAAGACGGTGATGATGCACGACCCTCTCCATCACGAGCTCCAATGAGGCTTCGCTGACTCATCTGCACATCCTGCACAACACCGCGACGCAGAAATTCACTCGCCTTCTGCTTGAATATATGCTTATTTATCTGTTTCCATGGCTTCAGCGGCCTTGACATGGAGTTAAACTCGTGAACTGGAATAGAGAGTCCCCCGAGGTGTGAGGCATATATGTGCTTCTCTTCCGGAGGTGTGTGATTGACAACGACGCGGTGAAACAGATCCAATCCATGGTGTGCACTCCCTTTGGCAAAACGTGGGTGAAGATGTTTCTTCTCTGGTGGCAAACTTCCATGTGCCTCAACGACGGCAGTTCGTGGCGGCTGAGAACTCAAGGCTAATTCCTCCTCCTCACGCGCCATATCTATCAAGTACGATCGAAGGTCAAGGATGTACTTATCGCCTGCCTCGGATGGATACAAGGCGTGCTCAAATTGAACAGCATTCCGGAGTTGTAAGCGTCTTGCGAGCTTCCTATTTTGCGTTTTTGTCGCCATTGCACGTAAGGCCACAGTGTCCGGAGACGGCCTGCAGGAAGACAATGATGAAGGTGATGAAGATTTCGTGGAGTTGTTAGACGAAGGTGGCATTTTGATGTCATTACTTGAGTTCTGTAAAGAAAGATGTAACGCCTCCCCAGCCATGCAGCTCAACTTTTCCTGCTGCTGAACATTATAAAATGTTGCCCGGTCGTAGACACGCTGCATCACGTGCTCTTCTACATAGTTCCGCAATGCCTCTACATGCGTAGTATCCAATACTGCAAAGTCTGCAAGTGGGGATTTACTACAGTAGTCACGCTGCACTGCCAAAAGAATATGCTTCGGATCCCGGAACCGGCTCATTGCCGAGGCGGTGTACGTGTTGAAAACATGATGGTCAAGGCTGGTATCAGGCACCCACAAATAACCTTCACAGGCACCAATGTACCGTGTGTTATTCCGCAGATGGTAGACACAATCTAGGCTTGCCATGAAACAGGCATCAAAAGTGATGGCCTCAAATTTCTTGTCTCCAAATATAGATGCTAGTTCATGGCACTGCAGTCCCACCTTGTTTTCCTCAAGCTCCAAGTAGTCACCCATTCCATGGCCGCCATACACAAAGTAGCTACGGCCAGGATCATACCAACGGTGAAGAAAACGTTCCAGCATGTCTTGACAGTATCCCGAAACGTTCTCATAATTCTTCAACGCGTATTCCTGTCCATCAATTCGGGCCTCAAAGCTGCCACCATGGCTGTTAAAAGCGAGGATGCAGAGATCTGTTACACCCTTCACCTTCTTCATCTGGAGAAATTTCCAGAACGGCCATGCTGTTACATCATTGATGGAACTAAAAACAACAATCAGTCGATTGCATCGTCTGGACAACTTGGCAGACATTCAGACCCTCTTCCCTTCCTTTTTCTTTTTTGAAGTTATTTTTTTTTTCCTCTTGGCTTGCTTGTTTTTTTATTCTTTATTGTTCTTGTACAAGTACAGGAAATATATATATATATATGGTTATTTGTTTATTTATTGTTCTTTCTTTTTGGTGGGATTACCTCAAGTCTTCTCTTCTGGTGTTTATTTCCTTCCTTCTTTTCCAGTACTGTGCTCCTCTCTCTCTCTCTCTCTCGCAGACACGAAAAAACTTCTTTCCACTCACGAAAGATCTCAACGTCGCTGTGTGTTTATTGGAGTCTCCTCACACAACAGAGATCGATAATGAAGTGTATGTGTAGGTTTGTGATGTTTCTGCGGGTTATTCTGTTCTTTTTTTGTATTCTATCGTCTGTGTCTTGTGTGTACCCACGGGAAAATTTAGATATTTCAGTGATGCTACTATCGCTGATCTCTTTCAGTTGTTAGTTAAGGATTACAATTAATTCCGCTCTCAAAAAAGCGTATGGGTGTCGTGGAGGTAATAACGGTGATGAGATTCTCACCTCTGTACGTGAACGTAGACGTGCAGGAGAAACCACAGAAAGCAATTGCAGCGCAGTGATCTCACTGCAGCAGCCCCCTGTGGTCTTACCTTTTGTCTCCTTTGTTTTTTTCTTTTTCCTCTGGTTTCTTGTGAAGGCTCGTACCACAGCCCCTCTCCTCCTACAGCACTTGTACATAAAACA
This sequence comes from Trypanosoma lewisi, assembly GCA_036321185.1. Taxonomy (NCBI): domain Eukaryota; phylum Euglenozoa; class Kinetoplastea; order Trypanosomatida; family Trypanosomatidae; genus Trypanosoma; species Trypanosoma lewisi. The sequence continues at coordinate 293,176 of JAWVMQ010000159.1, read as the reverse complement.
GAGAAAAACGGGGGAAAAAAAAGAACAATGAAGATGAGAAAGCAGAGTGTGGGTGTTGGGGAATTCACTGTTTTCATCACATGACTCCATCATGAAGTGAATATTGGAGGGAGAGGAAAAAAAAAAAAAACAGTGAACATAAACACAAACTTGTAACGATTGACTCAAGACCATGATCTTAGCCAGGTGAAACGCAACTTCATTCACTCTAATCTCCATCAATCTAATCACACAAGCACACATGCGTTCTCTCTCTCTCTCTTTCTACTTCTCTAGTCTCTCTTCTAATCGCCTACGCTGATACTTCGGCATTGCGAGTAGTACACACGCTTCTCCATGGCCCGCAGTGCTTGCCGCATGAGGCTCACCTCACTATTGACGCCCTCAAACTCGAGACGATGTCGCTCTTCAAGACGTCGCTGTCGGGCCTTTTCTCGCTTCAGCGTCTCTCGCAACTTTTCAATCTCCGACTCGCGCTCGGCGAGGAGAGCTGTGAACTGCTCCTTTTCTGCCATTGAGACCGCCCGGTACTCCCCCAACTCCTGTCGGAGTTTTCGCATGATCGTATCCGCATTGTCGCCAGCACGACGTCGCACTTGTTGCAGGTCGGCAAAATGCCGCCGACGATCATTCTCTAGAACCGTTAGGGTTTCTTCAAGGGAAACACGAAGCTTCTCCACGGTTCCACGCAGCTCCCGTTGTTCAATCTGCATATCGTGCCGGGTGCGAATGAGATCAGATAAACTCTTCTGCTGCAGTGTTTCGAGCTGATCAATTGTGGTGATGTACCGCTCCACCTCTTCTGCATGCTGTCGAGTGAGCTCACGTTCTGTATGCACTCGCTTTGTTCGCTCAGATTCATAAGCAGCACGTTGGGCATCTAGTTGCTCCTGCAGCATGCGCACCTCCTCACTCAGCGCCGTGGCAATCGCCGACGATTGTGAAGGTTGCAGTAATATCTCGTGGAACGCAGGGTTCGTCTCCAACTTCAAATCATTTTCTCCCGCAGATTTCTCTTGAGCTCGCACAGCCTGACGGAGACTCATCGTAGCACCACCGGCTCCATTAGATTCCTTATGTGTTTTTTGATTGGATGATGAGCCCAGTGTCGACCTGCCGGAAACAGGGATTGACGACCATTTTTCATTCCCGCCGTGTGAAGAACGACGACGCCCATCAGGAATAGTATCCTCCTCCCTTGCATCAACTACAACCGCCGACTTTGCCTGCTGCCGCTGCCGCAGAAAGGACGCAATCCTCTCACGATCATCATCTAGTCGTGCGTGTAGTACTGTGTTCTCGTGAAGGAGGCGATTCGACCGCTCTCGCTCCTCTTGAAGCATTAGACGACTTTCTGAGAGATCCTGATGGAGCTGAGCAATTTCCCCATTCTTCTGGTTCAATTCACGGCGCAGCCGCTGCGTCTCAGCCCGCTCAGGCTTCACACACTCTTCAATGCGATCCAGTAGGCTCAGCTTCTCCGCGTCGTGCTCGCGGATGGTGTGCAGAAGCATGCGCACATAGTCATCGCCAATCACGGCCCCTTCACACGGCTGAGAGACGGGCGACGCCACGATGCCACACGTTCCCACAGAGTCAGCAGTCCCAGTTGGGCGCGAAGATGCCGACAACTGCGGCAGCTGATGATGATCCTGCATGAAAACAAAATATTATATGCACACACTTCTCTCCTTTGTGGAAGCAAGGAGGCCGCAGTCCACACACCTCCCATGATCAAATTGAGAAAAAAAGGAAAGAAAGAAAAAAAAACGTGGAAAAAAAGAAGAAAGGCACACAAAGCGACATTTATATCGCAGTTCTCAGAATAAGGTTCGTCGTTATTTCTCTTTTTTTTTGTTTTTCTTGTTTCCTCCCATTGATGCCACAGGTGACACATACACCAAGCGGAGAGGCACAAGATGCCACACTCACACAGCTCTGGCAGACACGAACAGGAAAAAAAGCAAAAAAAAAACAAAGAACAACAATAATAATAATAACAGATACCTTCCTCTATCGCTTCCTTCACTTCTTCCCCTTCCTCGCTGCGTTCCTGATATTTTTTTCCTTTTCCTTTTATTTTATTTTTCGTTGTTGTATGTGAATAAACATTAAATATTTCCCTCGTTTTTCTCCTCAGAACAAAGAAAATCTTTTCATCTCACAAAAAGAGAATTTCCCCTCTGATTACGGAGCAGACCCACAGAAATCAATGTATCCGTGACGATCGGCATCATACGGCTCCAGAAGGAATCGTGCGAAGCGCTGCAGTGCAGGGAGCCCACGAACCTCATCACTTAGTAGAGGCATCTTCGCCACGTGAAAGTCTTCGTAGAGGGAGTCAATCTGCGCCAAGTACTTTGACTGTATCTTCTGTCGGGCCATGCACATGCGACAGTCAGGCTCACCAGACGGCTTCAGCACAAGCTGGTTCACCACAATACTGTCACAACTAATGTCATACTTCATGAGCTCCTGCACCAATCGCTCGGTTTCGTAGACACTAAGAAATTCTGGTATGCAGACGCAAAGAAAAGCTGTCTTTTCGGCATCCGTAAACTGTTTCTGCACCTCCTGCACAGTATCCCGCCACTTTTTGAATGCAGACATCAGCGATGACGTGTCACCAAGGTTGGTTGCAGGCGACATGAGCGTTGCCGCCGTCTGAATCAAAGATCCGAGTCCCTCCACCGATGACAACTTCTCCATTGTAGAATTAAGCGTGCGAGGCAAGGCAAGGAGACGCAATGTGTGTCCAGTTGGGGCGGTATCAAATATCACCACATCGTAAGACAATTGCTGCACACCAAGCAAAATTTCCGCAAAAACAGAAACTTCATCAATTCCCGGCAATGTCTCCGCTGCCTCCTTAAGAATCTTCCCGAGCGCCTCAAACGGCGATGATGTGCTCGCGTCTGCAGAGTTGTTCCCCGCCGCGGCGCCGAGCATCCTCCCAAACTCCCCGTGAACAAAGTTCGTTGGGTCCACCTCCATTGCGGCGAGCGTCCCCTCCATTCCCTTCACGGGCGTCGGTGTCCTCCCGAGCTTCTGGCTGAAGGCGTCGCTAAGGTTGTGCGCGGGGTCGGTGGAGATGAGCAGGGCCCGTCGCGGGCGCGTCGTGTTTGTTGACTCGTCATGGATTGGCGTCGAGGCAAAAAGAGTCGCCAGAGCACAAGACGTCGTTGTCTTGCCAACGCCGCCCTTCCCGCCCACAAAGATCCACTGCAGCTTCGACTGCAGCAGTCCCTTCAGCGTGGGTTCAAGAGACATGGGCTGAGCACAGACACAGGTAGGCAGCAAGAAAGAGAAGACGCTGAAACGCACTCTCCTATTCCCGCAGGAAAGAAGAAGAATAGAAACAAATATATATATATATAATTGGGAACATCATTGCAGCAGCAGGAGAGAAAGAGAAAGAGACAAACAGACACACACACACACACACATATATATATATATATATATATATATATACAGAGAAAGACATAGAATACATATACGCATACATTCAAAGACACTCGCAAATTAGGGTGAAAAGAACGATTGTACCGCCTTCTCAAAGTAAATACAAATACGGACAAATGCGCCCCAAAAAACAAGACAAACAATTAACTGCGAAAAGAAAGAGCGGGGATGAAAGATGAAAACACACCCCGGGGAAAAAGCACGCCCCAAAAAACATGAAAAATAGATTAAAAAAACCAGAAAGACAGAAAGAGAAAAATAAGAATAAAGTAAACAGGTAATAATAACACAAGAGCAATATATAGTAGATGACCTGGACTCTGGTGGCATGATCTTTAACAATCGTGTTAAAAAAAAAACGACATCCCAAACCTAATTCATCCATTACTCTGCCTTGTTGTCACCCGCTGAACCCTCACACCAAACAAAAAAAAAAGAATCATATGCATATATGTATGTATCATTGCCGATGGCCGCCTTCTTCAGAGAATACTTCGTGACTTATTTCAATCTGCTCATCTGGTATCCTGAGTTCCATGCGTGCCTTTTCCTTCAATTGACGCTGCTCCTCCAGCACTTTAAGACAGAAACGACGATACTCCACGTGAACGTAAACATTTGAAATGAAAGCCGTCACGTTAATTCCAAGGAATAGTAGCATGGGCATTAACACACAACTCTTACCAAAACATATTTTGCTTCCCTGCTTTGCCGCTTGTCGTGTATACCATTCACCATAGGCAAGTCGATTCAGAAGAATCACAGATACCATCACGGCAACATAACAAAAATTGTAGTGTTTTGCCACATCCTTCGCGAAGATGGTGCGAGTCACAAGAATAATAATCGCCGCACCAAAGCCATTTCCAACGGCAGATATAAAGTATGGGAGTGGTAGTGCCGCAGGAGGAAGCGTAACAAACAATACAACGGCAATAATAATAGAAACGGTAGGGAAAAAAAGTGCAATGGTGATGGGAATGCGATCCTCCGCACTACGTTTTTGTGACCAAACCTCCAAGCCGCTCATCAACATTCTCCCGACTCCACTTCCCACACCATTCAACACAGCCAATAAAGTATTCAGTGATCGATCAACAGGCTTCTCTGAAAGTGCAGCAAAGATAAAATTGGCATTGGCTATGAACACCAACTCTGTACCAAAAATAGCAAAGATAGCCCAGAAGATAGCCCATAGACGAACAGTGCAGAGACTTTGCAAAAAGGTCGTCTGGTACTGTGGCGCAATATAATCCACATCCGTTTTAATTTCCTTCTTTCCGTCATCGTCATCGTCACCATCATCACCGGTACAAACAGCAGCAACATAATCTGGTTGGTTCATCTCGATGTTTCCTTCTTCAGCTAACACGTCACTGCCATTCACAGCAGCTCCAGCTGAATTCATTCCTTCATTTCCCCTCAATTGTACTTTCTTGGAATATTGTTTCCGAAGATACAATGCAATAGGCATAAGTGGAAACAACATGAGAAGCACAATAATGCCAATTGCAAAGGACCTTTTATATACATGCCCAAGATTGAGATAGGCAATAAGGGCACTTTGTAAAGGAAGGTACAAAATCGCAATGATAGTCAAGGTTACACCAAACATAAATGGGGCCGTGGGTGGGTCTTGAATTAAGTAAAGAGCTTGCGTTCGTAGTCGTCGCTCCTTCTCCTCTTTGCTGAGGTGTTTCTTCTCATAGTCGGTCAAATGGTAAGGCGGTAACTTAAAAATAAAGAACGCAAGAGTCCCGACGACTAATCCAAGAGTCATGAGGAAGAAAAAATATCTGTCTGGGCGTCTCTCAAAAAAACCAAGTTGAATAGATCCAATGACAGCCACACCAAGACCTGAGAAACTCTTCACCACCGCCACCACGGCCCCCCGTCTCGTGGGAAACAGACTCAGGAGCGGTACGGCGGCTCCAAGATCATACATCATCACGCCGGCACCCATCACCCCGTTGAAGACAGAGAGGGCAACCACATTGCCGGGGATGACATCAAGGAATACCAGTGCGAAGCACAGTGAACCAACAGGAAGGAAAGTGGCGGCGAGGAGGTTCAAGGGTCGCGGCCCCAGCCAGTCAAATAGAGCCCCATACGGAAGAGCGAAGTAACAGAAAATAAGACCAACAGTATTGATAGACGAAATGGAGTCTTGGGTAAATTGAAATTTCTGTTGTAGCTCACTGCTGACAAGACTAAAACAGAATACGGTGGAACAGCAAATACAGGAAAACACACCCAACGCGAGGGATGTAAAGCGGCGGGGCTCACTGATAGGAATCATACTGGCATCAAATGATAAGGCGTGTACATTCCCGGTATCCAGGGGCGTGTCAACAGCAGTCCCACTTGCTGTATCCTCAAGGGCATCAGTAGTATTCGACATTACAAAACCAAAAGACTCAGAAAGTGCGTGTCTCTCAGTGGGTGGGTGAGTGTGGAACTGATAATGTTGTTACTGATACCACGTTTAAAAAATAAAATCAAAGAAAGAAAGGGGGAAAAAGCATAAATATACGAGGAACAAACAATCACTTATCTTTTCTCAACCTAGTGTCAGCGGCTGCTCTTGCACCCAAAGATCTAATGGTTAACTCAAACAAGATCAATGCATCAAAACAGCAACAACAGCAACACACGCACTCACACACACAGACATAAACAAACATATTAGAAGAGGGGCGAGGAAGGGAGGGGGGGGCATTATGTAGTAGTGATCCCATATATGAAATAAGGAATAGAATCAGAAAGCGATGCTTTTTTTTTTTCGTTGTCGCAATGAAGTAAAAATAATCAATAAATATTTTTTATTCCTTATTTGATTAACCCCACAGAAAAATTTTGAAAAATTAAGAGATTCAGAAGCACACCCCACTCCCCCCTTCCTTCTCCCCTCCCTTCTTTTTTTTTCGTTTATTGATTCCATTCTTTTGTGCTCGGGAAGCAAGAATCACAGCAAGCCCAACGATCAGTCAATCATTTCATCACGCCACAAACAGCATGTCACCACCCACTAGTTCCTCCTCCACAGTGTGGCAACTCACATAACAAACACCTCATCATCATCTCCCCCACTTCATTTTTGTCACAAAAACTCTCCTCAGAAATCCCTTAATATTATTATTTCTTCACAGTTCATCCAGGATGCCCTCACACCACTCTCTTTTTTCCTTTCTTTCTCGTCTTCCAATGGGCCGAATGCATCGATGGAGGAGGAATTCTCTCAAGACAAAATATCAGCAGCTGACCTTTTATCAACAATTCCTGAGTTCTCCTTCATATTCCGACCTGGAGTACACCAGTCCTGCACTAAGAGACCAACTTCGCATCATAAGGGTTTTCTCCAAGCATTTCATCCAGCATGCGGCGTCGCTCCCACGCTCTGGAAAGCCTATTTCTGTCCTTCAAGAGATCCTCATTCACGAGCGGGTCGCCGAAGTGCATATCCAGCGGCAAGCTGAAAACCGAATGCAGAGCCTCCAGATTGCGGAGTCCCTTCCTGTTATCTAAAACGATGTTGCCAAACGCTTTTTTCCACGCGTTAAAGTTGGACGTCTCGTTGTCGTCGAACGCAGATGAGTGCAACTCTGTGTTGGCCGCGTTGGAGTCCTTCCGCTTTGCCGATGTGTACTTCGCCCGCGTGAGCCAGCGGCAGACGAAGAAGACAATCACGACGAACACAATGATGACGGCCACCACAACTACGAGCGTCGTGACAAGCGGGGGCATCTGCGGCTTCCTCAGCTCCGCATCAATGTAAATGTTTGGCCGCATCACGATCGCAGCAAGAATAGGGCAGGAAAAAAAAGGAAAAATAAATAAATAAATAAATTCCGGAGTATGGCGAGGGGCAGTGGACTCAATCTTATTCGTTACTTATTGTTTCGCCTTGATTTCTTCCGCTATGTTTCGGTTTGTACACTTACTGTATATAAAAACCACTACGGGTGGACGTAAGAAGAGGGGGAGCCAAGCAAACAAAAGTAGATAAAATAGATAAATAAATAAATAAAACATATGTGCGTGTGCCATTAACCAGCGTGTAAAAGCAACAAGAAAGATGATAATAAAGGCACAATTTTTAACATAACATAAACACGTCGTCAGCAACATCCAGAAGAGACAAAAAAATTTAAAATTAAAATTAAAATGAACAAAAACGAGAAATCATACTTTCAATAGGTTCATACATACCTACATACATTTATAATCATGTATCCGGGTGCTGGAAGCAAAGAAACAAAAATTAGTAACTCGCATGACACGCACACATGCACTCGCACTGAAATTAATTGCCACATACTTTCTTGATTATCAAGAAACACAACATCCAGACACTCAGCATGTAATTTCCTTTTCAGAATGGCAATAAAGAACAAAACAAACACAAAAACAAATAAATACATAAATAATAATAACGATTAATCCCTCCAAACAATGTGGTCTATCAAAGAGAGAAATGGAAGATTCAATGATGGGAGTCCTCCTCGTTATGATAGGAACAAATGGTGATAAAGGTAGCTAGAGACACTCTTCCAACCCAATTACCCACCAAATCAACATATCTGTCTCCCAAGAAAAAAACCACCTTCAACCTATCTAGGAAAACATTAACTCTCTACTATTGTCCTGCAAAAGTTTTGTTTATGTTCTTCTTCCTTCCGTTTGTACTTTTTATTTATCTGTTTTTGTGCTTTTTTTGTTTTTTTCTTTTCGCTTTTGGTTCCTCCCCCCATCACACCCGTCCTCCTGCATCCTCCAGAAGTCTGATGATACGTTTAAAGTTGTACTTCTTCGCGAGGTAGAGTGGTGTCCTTCCCTCCTTGTCAGGAAGGTTTACATCCGCCCCGGCGGCAATCAACGCCTTTGTGATCTCCACGTGGTCCAAGTCATCGCCGCCGAGCTCGACGACCTCCAACAGACCCGTCCAGCCCATATCATTCACCAGGTTCACGTTGACGCCCGCCTTTATCAACATGTTCACCAACTCTACGTGACCGCGCTCGCACGCCGGGATGAGGGCGCTCCCTCCGCTGCGGTTTCGCAGCGTGAGGTCGGGCTTGCCGTACTTCAGGATGTACTTCATGATCTCCGTGCGCCCCTCCGCCCCGGCGAGGAGAAAGGGCGTGTCGTGGAGGTCGTCAAAGAGATTAACGTCTGCCCCGGCCTCCAGCAGCGCCCGCGCCCCCTCCACGTAGTTGTCCCACACGCAAACATGCAGCGGCGTGCGATTCCGCTCACCCCGTGCGTTCACATCCCGCTTGGCTGCTATGAGACGACGCAGAAACGATAAATCGCGCCCAGCGATAGCCTTGAAGAGATCCGCATCGGCCATACTTGATCTCATCTTGTGAATGCCCGTATATGTAAACAAATAACTATATATTCGTCCTAGAATGACTACTTGTAATGGAGGTCTCTAATGAAGAGCAAGTCCTCTCTGCAAGAAACAAAGGTGAAAATAAAAACAGCAGTGTGGAATAAAAACAAAAAAAAAGGAAAATATAAAAGTTTATAAAGTAAATAAGTCATTTTACATCTCTCCCCCAAACAGATATAAAAGCAGAACAATTTATCAATCTATCAACGAGCTCACCATTCTAGCATACACCCACAATCACAGAGTGAGAGAGAGAGAGAAAGGGAAAGGGAGAGGTGCCTTTGCATGTCTATCAACACACGTCTCTGATAACAGATATTCAACCATCCCCCTCTTATCCAGGGCATCATTCCTGTCGTTATGGACTGCGGGATCCCACAAGCAAACTAGGGACGTGAGAAGAGAAATCAAGACATCAGTGAACACTTTTCACAACATCAACACATACACACGACTCACAACGCACAAGACCCACAATGACATGAATTCTCATCCACGTTACACCCTCTTCCACCCACAAACAAGGAATTCTGAAGGGTCGAAAGAGTGCCGCCAATCTCACCAATTAAAAGGCAATTCATGCGCTCTATCGCCAAAAAAGACCGAATCAACCCGCACCCACCTCCGTTTTTCGCCTCCTCACTCCCACTCTCACTCAACTCTATGGAGCGTACAACCCTCGGCAGTGGGCCACAAAGGAAGAATTTAATGACTGAACCACATGAAACAGCCAACAAGCCACCCACAAAGGAAACATGCGCCACCCAACTCTCACACTGGGCTAGAGTATAAACTGGTACGAAATACCTTTCCGCCAGTTTGGGGGTCTCGCTAAACTTCGATGCAACCGCTCCCTTGGCGTCCCAAATGCATACTGCGCCATCCCAGTCGCCAGACGCAAGAAGCTCAGCACACTCATTCACGGCCAAGGAACGTATTGGCGCGCTATGGAACCTACCACGCTGCGACAGTAGCTCACCTCTAACTAAATCCAGCACAACAATTTGCTCCCGACACGAGGCAAATACATGCTGATGATACGCGGCGAGACAGCGCACAGGACATGGAGTGGTGACAGCCCCTCCCAAGGTTGGATGCTGTCGGTCCGCGTGACCTAAATTCCAACAGTTTATCACACAGTCTTCACCACAAGAAAGAAGTATACATCGTCCACGCAACAACAAAAGATCATGGGCAGACCCTTGATGCGTATGCAGTCTGCAAATAGAAGCAAAGGAGCCCTCACAACTGTGCCCCACTTCAATGAAGCCATCACGACCAGCTGAAAAAATACGCCTCGGTGTAACCACCACAGCCACGACACAGTCCTTGTGTCTGCGCAGCGACGCAAGCCTATTTAGGGAGGGCAAATGATAAACAACTATTGTGCCACTCCGTCGTCCTCCTGCGCAGACCCCAGTTGCCTCATCGCATGCGAGGCACAGCACCGCATCCCCTGGGAACGGCATTCCATTCAGAGATGATTTCTTTCCATCACCGTCATCCACGATGTCCTTGTGGGAAACCACAAACATACCGCACTCAACCCACCGCCTCTGGCAATACAATCCAAGGTACAACTCCAGGCTCTTCAGGTTGTAATAATTTGCCTCAGCAGCCAACATTTGTAGTCGCTCGGAAGACATATGACGCCAATTGGTCCGTGTCAATTGCTCCATGATGGCCTCCTCATCTGAATTATCGAACATCTCTTCCTGCTCTCCTGAGGCCTCTTTTCTCCCCCTACAGTTTGCCCTCAGGCGCAGATAATGAAGAATCTCTGCAAAGAGTTCTGGGGAGCGGTCCAGAAAAATGGCTCCCACACCGTCGCGCTCAATCGTCAGCCGCTCATCCGCCAGCAGTACAAGCACACTGTCGTCCACGGCGCAGAGAGTGCGGCGAGGCACCATGAACGCCGCCCCCCCAACGTTGAGGGAGAACAGGTCCCCCGCCACGCCCACGCCCCCAGGCAGCCGCAGCCGCGTGTCCCTCCCCTCCGCCCCAGCGCACGTGCCCCGGTCGATCCCCAACGAAGTCCGTGGCATCGCCTCCGCCAGGCATCACTACAGCCGCAAAGTCAACACACATAAATTCGGAGAAAACAAGAAAAAGAAAACATAGAGCACAGGTGTTTCCCACACCGCACAGCCCACACCAAGAGAACAGCAGAGCCATCTCTCCAATACAAAGGAATGGAGCACACATATTCAGAGCGATGGGCATCGTGCGCATCATTAACAATGAGACCAATGGCCAATACCAAGAGGTGACAAAAACATAAAAGAAAAGGAAAAAAACTCTACCAAGAAAACGTATACAACAATGGAACGAATGTTTGAAGGTAAAAGGAAAGAGAAGGTGTAGTGATTGGATTACGTCAAGCCCTCACAATGCTATGTTACAACAAAAGGCTTACAAAAAGAAAAAAAAGGAAAAAAGAGAAAAAGAAAGATTGTGGGAGAGGTTTGTGCTTTGTCATAAGCACCGGAGAGGTGCACAGACCACACAAACACACAATTCCATCCCCGTTCCTTCATAGTCAACTTGTCCTTGAGACTGCCTTATTAACACAAACCATCAAACATAAAGAAAAGAGTGGGGAATTTTACGAATGAGAATCACGACAGAGAAACGTGGAAACAAATCAAAGAAAGAAGAAAAGGAGAACAAAATAAAAAGCCACATTCAGGCCGACGCTGTGACTTCACCCGGGTTGGACATGCCGTCAATCGGTGTATCCCTCAACACGCTCCCAGCTTCCATCTCCCTCAAACGACGGCGCTCTTCCAACACCTTACAGCAGTACTTTCGGTACTCCAGGTGAATGTATGTGTTCGTCAGGAAGGTCGTGCAGGTCAGTGAAAGGAGAATTATCAAAGGCACCGTCACGCACCGTCGATGAAGGCACACAAGTTCGCCACGCCGCTTAGCCTCCCGTGTGTACCACTCACCATACAGAAGGCGGTTCAGGAGAACTGTAGAAAAGGCTGTGGCGACAAAACAAAAGTTGTAATGCTTCGCAGGGTCCTTGGCAAAGATAGTGCGTGTCACCAGTATAGTGACGGCAGCGCAAAAGCCGTTACCTATGGCGGCAACTGCATATGGCAATGGAAGTGCGGCCTTTGGTAATACAAGAAAAAGAAGCATCGAAATTAAAACGAACGTCGATGGAAGGAAGAGGGAAATTGTGATGGGGATACGGTCTTCGGCCTTGCGTCTCTGCGACCATATTTCGAAGTAGCTCATCAATAGACGACCCACTGCACTTCCCACACCGCTCAGAACTGACAAAAGTGTGTTGAGTGCATTGTCCACCGGTTGGCCAGAGAGTGCAGCAAATATATAGCGGGTATTCAGAATAATCACGAATTCTGAGCCAACAATGCAGAAGAAAGACCATAGGAACGCCCACATACGCAGGGTACGTAAGTTTTGCAGGAATGTACCTTGATACTGCGGAGCAATGTAGTCTACATCTGTCTCCAGTTCAGCGCTCTGTTTTTCCTCATCAGGCTTGGAAGCATCTGTTGAACAAGGTTCATTCTTCATGTCCTCAGCAGATTTACGACGTTCAAGAAATTGTACGGGCAGCGCTATCGTGGGGTACAGCAAAGTCAAAACAATGACAGGTATGGCAAGACCCACTTTATAGGATCTCCCCAACTTAAGATATGCAACCAATGAGCTTTGTAGAGGCAAGTAGACAATTAATGCAATAAGAAGCGTCAAGCCAAGCACTACACGTATCAACGGTGGCTTCTGCCGCAGATAAACTGCTTTGCGTTCCAACCGCCGTTCCTTTTCTTCAGGGCTCAGGTGTCCTTCTTCATATCCAGTCAAATGGTAGGATGGCAGTTTAAGGAAACAGGCACACAGCATACCAACCACAAAGACGAACACCATCAAAAAATAAAAGTAATGGTCTGGCTTATTGTTGAAGAAGGCGAGCTGGATACTTCCCACAATGGCGGACCCAAGACCAGTGAAGGTCTTCGCAATGGCCACAACGACACCACGGTTGGATGGAAAATGGCTCAGCACCGTCATCACGGAACCCAAATCAAAAAGTGCACAACCAAGAGAGAGTATAGCATTAAAAACGCTGAGACGCGCAACAGACCCCACAATTATGCCATTAAATGTAAGTGCAAACAGCAGCGCCCCAAGTGGGAACAATGTGGTAGACAAAACGAAAATAAGTCTGGGGCCGAAATGGTCATACAGAGCACCAAAGGGCAGTACACAGTAGCAGACCACAGTCCCCACCGTACCAATGGTAGAGATATCGCCTTGGCTAAGGTGATAGCGGGATTGCATCTCTCCTGAAATCAGATTAAACCCGAAAGAGAGAGATACGGCCATGCAACCAAATGCGCATAACGCCAATAGACCAAAACGATGAGGCTCACTTATGGGCTTTTGCGCCCTGGTACCGAGGCGCTCAACAAAAACAGCATCGACAGCGTTCATATTTCCCTTTCCCCTTTCCTTCCCTTTTCCTCTCAAAGTACTATAGAGCTAGGGTTAATATGCCCGTCTCTGTGTGCGAGTATATGTACGTATGTATGGGTCACTCGCTTGAGCTTTCCTGTCGTTCTCCTTTATTGACTTTCTTGTTGCACACACACGGAGACAAAGAAGGATGGGGGAAAAAGCGGCAGAAACATCTCAAACGTAAAGGCTTATTTATACATGCGCACTCTGCTGCACGCACACATGGATGGAACAAACTCTCCCGCGCGGGGTGAAGACAAAGAAGAACAAGAACAAAAAAGCAACAAAAAAAGCACACAAAAATTTATGAAAATAAAAATGGAATAAAGATAGTCAGTACGCCATTCTTTCACCACTTTTCCGTCTCCGTTCTTTCTTTAAAGCGACAGTCATGACAGTGATATATGTTCTCATGCACCACACAAACACACGCACAAACGCACAATCACATCCCCGTTCCTTCATAGTCAACTTGTCCTTGAGACTGCCTTATTAACATAAACCATCAAACATAAAGAGAAGAGTGGGGAGTTTTATTAATAATTATCACGACAAAGAAACAGGGAAACAAAGAAAAGAAAAAAGAAAAGGAGAACAAAATAAAAAGTCACACTCAGGCGGACGTTGTGACTTCACCCGGGTTGGACATGCCGTCCATCGGTGTATCCCTCAACACGCTCCCAGCTTGCATCTCCCTCAAACGACGCCGCTCTTCTAAAGTTCTTTTCGAGAAGCGCGAATACCGGATGTGCAGAAACGCACTTGCAAAGAGACCACTCACATTCAAAAACAGCAAGACGAGCAATGGCATCAGTACACAGCTCTTGCCGTAACACAAGATGCTGCCGTGCTTATCTGCCTCCCGTGCATACCACTCACCATACAAGAGACGATTCAACAGCACAGAGGACAACCACAAGGCATTAAATGCGAAGTTATAGTGCATTGCAGGGTCCTTTGCGTAGATAGTTCGCACAACAAGGATAGACACAGAAGCAGAGAAGCCATTTCCCAACGCCGCGATAAAAAATGCAAGCAACAAAGACTGAGATGGCAACACGAGGAACAATACGATAGAAACAATCATTATTGTCGTGGGAATGAACATAGAAATGGTAATGGGGATTCTCTCCTCAGTTTTGCGCCTCTGCGACCAGACCTCCAAATAGCACATTGACAAGCGGCCCAGTGCACTTCCTACAGCTGTCAGCACGGTCAGAAGCGTTCCCATCGAATCATCCACTGGCTTCATAATAAGGGCACCAAAAACAAAACGTGCATTGAATATAACAACAAACCCCGAGCCAACGGCACAAAAGAAGGCCCAAAATAGAGCCCACAATTCCAAACAACAGACACTTTGCAAAATTGTGGTTTGGTACTGTGGAGCTATATAATCAAGCTCTGACTTTTCTTGTTTTTGCACCCCAACCTGATCAGCAGAAGAGCCTGTTATTGCAATGTCCCCTTCCTTCTTGTCATCCATGCGAGCTGGTTCATTTTTCTCCTCGACTTCCTCCTTACCCCCATACTTCTTATCCATGTAATCACAAGGAACACCCAAGAACGCAAACAAGGAAGAGAAAACGGCCGCCACCACGGCAAAGGCGATTTGATATGAACGACCGAGGTGCAGGTAAGCAACAAGTGCACTTTGTGTTGGAAGATAAACAATGAGTGCATATATGATGCACGAACCACAGATAAAGCGCCAACGAGGAGCCTTCTGCGCCAGGTAAACAAATTTACGTGCTGTCCTTCGCTTGTTCTCCTCATCAGTTAGGCGTCTCCGCTGATAACCAGTCAAGTGATACGATGGAAGGCGCACGAACGACATCGAAACGGCACTAACGCATAATAGCACGCCCATGAGGAAGTAAAAGAAGCGGTCTGGGTGCCCGTTGAAGAAGCCGTAGTAAAAGGCACCCAGTATACCCACACCAAGACCTGTAACGTTTTCATGAGTGCCACCACATCACCCCGGTTTGTCGGGAAAAAACTCAGTAATGTCACCAACGATGCCAAATCAAAAAGTTGGCTACCAAGACTGAGCAATGCGTTGTAAACACAAAATAATATCGTCGAGCCCCCAATGTGATCGCCGAATGACAGTCCAAAGAGCAAGGCACCAAGCGCTGACAAAGAGCCAGCCAGCAGAAAAACAGGAAATGGACCAAAATAGTCAAATAAGAAACCGTACGGGAGCAAGAAATAGGAAAAGACCATGCCTACAGTGTTAACTGACGAAAGATCTCTTTGAGAGAATGAGTACTTCTTCTGCAAGGAACCGCTGAACAAGTTGAAGGAATACGGAGTGGAGGCGCAAATAGCGGCAAATGCACCCACCGCAAGAGGCCCAAATCGCTTCCACTCAACCAATGGCTTTTCTTCGTCTTCGTGGGGAGTCAAATCACACATCTGCACTTCAGCATTTTCATCATCATTTTTTCTGTGCGACGCATTATAACCTTGACTCCTTTTCCTTTGTTACCCTTCTCTCACCAATTATTGCTTTCCTTTGTTTTTTTTGTTCTTAATTTCCCAACCCCGTCCTTTGCTTCGCACGGGTCCTCTTTACAAGCGTATTCACCTTCTTTTACGTTTAATGTGTGGAGAAAAAGACCACTCAGCAAGAAACAAATAATAAACAGGCAACTAAAATAAAGGAGAAAGACAAAATACATATGTGAATGCAGGTTTCCACGGAGAGAGAGAGAAAGGGAAAGGGAGAGGTGCCTTTGCATGTCTATCAACACACGTCTCTGATAACAGATATTCAACCATCCCCCTCTTATCCAGGGCATCATTCCTGTCGTTATGGACTGCGGGATCCCACAAGCAAACTAGGGACGTGAGAAGAGAAATCAAGACATCAGTGAACACTTTTCACAACATCAACACATACACACGACTCACAACGCACAAGACCCACAATGACATGAATTCTCATCCACGTTACACCCTCTTCCACCCACAAACAAGGAATTCTGAAGGGTCGAAAGAGTGCCGCCAATCTCACCAATTAAAAGGCAATTCATGCGCTCTATCGCCAAAAAAGACCGAATCAACCCGCACCCACCTCCGTTTTTCGCCTCCTCACTCCCACTCTCACTCAACTCTATGGAGCGTACAACCCTCGGCAGTGGGCCACAAAGGAAGAATTTAATGACTGAACCACATGAAACAGCCAACAAGCCACCCACAAAGGAAACATGCGCCACCCAACTCTCACACTGGGCTAGAGTATAAACTGGTACGAAATACCTTTCCGCCAGTTTGGGGGTCTCGCTAAACTTCGATGCAACCGCTCCCTTGGCGTCCCAAATGCATACTGCGCCCATCCCAGTCGCCAGACGCAAGAAGCTCAGCACACTCATTCACGGCCAAGGAACGTATTGGCGCGCTATGGAACCTACCACGCTGCGACAGTAGCTCACCTCTAACTAAATCCAGCACAACAATTTGCTCCCGACACGAGGCAAATACATGCTGATGATACGCGGCGAGACAGCGCACAGGACATGGAGTGGTGACAGCCCCTCCCAAGGTTGGATGCTGTCGGTCCGCGTGACCTAAATTCCAACAGTTTATCACACAGTCTTCACCACAAGAAAGAAGTATACATCGTCCACGCAACAACAAAAGATCATGGGCAGACCCTTGATGCGTATGCAGTCTGCAAATAGAAGCAAAGGAGCCCTCACAACTGTGCCCCACTTCAATGAAGCCATCACGACCAGCTGAAAAAATACGCCTCGGTGTAACCACCACAGCCACGACACAGTCCTTGTGTCTGCGCAGCGACGCAAGCCTATTTAGGGAGGGCAAATGATAAACAACTATTGTGCCACTCCGTCGTCCTCCTGCGCAGACCCCAGTTGCCTCATCGCATGCGAGGCACAGCACCGCATCCCCTGGGAACGGCATTCCATTCAGAGATGATTTCTTTCCATCACCGTCATCCACGATGTCCTTGTGGGAAACCACAAACATACCGCACTCAACCCACCGCCTCTGGCAATACAATCCAAGGTACAACTCCAGGCTCTTCAGGTTGTAATAATTTGCCTCAGCAGCCAACATTTGTAGTCGCTCGGAAGACATATGACGCCAATTGGTCCGTGTCAATTGCTCCATGATGGCCTCCTCATCTGAATTATCGAACATCTCTTCCTGCTCTCCTGAGGCCTCTTTTCTCCCCCTACAGTTTGCCCTCAGGCGCAGATAATGAAGAATCTCTGCAAAGAGTTCTGGGGAGCGGTCCAGAAAAATGGCTCCCACACCGTCGCGCTCAATCGTCAGCCGCTCATCCGCCAGCAGTACAAGCACACTGTCGTCCACGGCGCAGAGAGTGCGGCGAGGCACCATGAACGCCGCCCCCCCAACGTTGAGGGAGAACAGGTCCCCCGCCACGCCCACGCCCCCAGGCAGCCGCAGCCGCGTGTCCCTCCCCTCCGCCCCAGCGCACGTGCCCCGGTCGATCCCCAACGAAGTCCGTGGCATCGCCTCCGCCAGGCATCACTACAGCCGCAAAGTCAACACACATAAATTCGGAGAAAACAAGAAAAAGAAAACATAGAGCACAGGTGTTTCCCACACCGCACAGCCCACACCAAGAGAACAGCAGAGCCATCTCTCCAATACAAAGGAATGGAGCACACATATTCAGAGCGATGGGCATCGTGCGCATCATTAACAATGAGACCAATGGCCAATACCAAGAGGTGACAAAAACATAAAAGAAAAGGAAAAAAACTCTACCAAGAAAACGTATACAACAATGGAACGAATGTTTGAAGGTAAAAGGAAAGAGAAGGTGTAGTGATTGGATTACGTCAAGCCCTCACAATGCTATGTTACAACAAAAGGCTTACAAAAAGAAAAAAAAGGAAAAAAGAGAAAAAGAAAGATTGTGGGAGAGGTTTGTGCTTTGTCATAAGCACCGGAGAGGTGCACAGACCACACAAACACACAATTCCATCCCCGTTCCTTCATAGTCAACTTGTCCTTGAGACTGCCTTATTAACACAAACCATCAAACATAAAGAAAAGAGTGGGGAATTTTACGAATGAGAATCACGACAGAGAAACGTGGAAACAAATCAAAGAAAGAAGAAAAGGAGAACAAAATAAAAAGCCACATTCAGGCCGACGCTGTGACTTCACCCGGGTTGGACATGCCGTCAATCGGTGTATCCCTCAACACGTTCCCAGCTTCCATCTCCCTCAAACGACGGCGCTCTTCCAACACCTTACAGCAGTACTTTCGGTACTCCAGGTGAATGTATGTGTTCGTCAGGAAGGTCGTGCAGGTCAGTGAAAGGAGAATTATCAAAGGCACCGTCACGCACCGTCGATGAAGGCACACAAGTTCGCCACGCCGCTTAGCCTCCCGTGTGTACCACTCACCATACAGAAGGCGGTTCAGGAGAACTGTAGAAAAGGCTGTGGCGACAAAAACAAAAGTTGTAATGCTTCGCAGGGTCCTTGGCAAAGATAGTGCGTGTCACCAGTATAGTGACGGCAGCGCAAAAGCCGTTACCTATGGCGGCAACTGCATATGGCAATGGAAGTGCGGCCTTTGGTAATACAAGAAAAAGAAGCATCGAAATTAAAACGAACGTCGATGGAAGGAAGAGGGAAATTGTGATGGGGATACGGTCTTCGGCCTTGCGTCTCTGCGACCATATTTCGAAGTAGCTCATCAATAGACGACCCACTGCACTTCCCACACCGCTCAGAACTGACAAAAGTGTGTTGAGTGCATTGTCCACCGGTTGGCCAGAGAGTGCAGCAAATATATAGCGGGTATTCAGAATAATCACGAATTCTGAGCCAACAATGCAGAAGAAAGACCATAGGAACGCCCACATACGCAGGGTACGTAAGTTTTGCAGGAATGTACCTTGATACTGCGGAGCAATGTAGTCTACATCTGTCTCCAGTTCAGCGCTCTGTTTTTCCTCATCAGGCTTGGAAGCATCTGTTGAACAAGGTTCATTCTTCATGTCCTCAGCAGATTTACGACGTTCAAGAAATTGTACGGGCAGCGCTATCGTGGGGTACAGCAAAGTCAAAACAATGACAGGTATGGCAAGACCCACTTTATAGGATCTCCCCAACTTAAGATATGCAACCAATGAGCTTTGTAGAGGCAAGTAGACAATTAATGCAATAAGAAGCGTCAAGCCAAGCACTACACGTATCAACGGTGGCTTCTGCCGCAGATAAACTGCTTTGCGTTCCAACCGCCGTTCCTTTTCTTCAGGGCTCAGGTGTCCTTCTTCATATCCAGTCAAATGGTAGGATGGCAGTTTAAGGAAACAGGCACACAGCATACCAACCACAAAGACGAACACCATCAAAAAATAAAAGTAATGGTCTGGCTTATTGTTGAAGAAGGCGAGCTGGATACTTCCCACAATGGCGGACCCAAGACCAGTGAAGGTCTTCGCAATGGCCACAACGACACCACGGTTGGATGGAAAATGGCTCAGCACCGTCATCACGGAACCCAAATCAAAAAGTGTACAACCAAGAGAAACCATGCATTAAAAACGCTGAGACGCGCAACAGACCCCACAATTATGCCATTAAATGTAAGTGCAAACAGCAGCGCCCCAAGTGGGAACAATGTGGTAGACAAAACGAAAATAAGTCTGGGGCCGAAATGGTCATACAGAGCACCAAAGGGCAGTACACAGTAGCAGACCACAAGCCCCACCGTACAATGGTAGAGATATCGCCTTGGCTAAGGTGATAGCGGGATTGCATCTCTCCTGAAATCAGATTAAACCCGAAAGAGAGAGATACGGCCATGCAGGCAAATGCGCATAATGCCAATAGACCAAAACGATGAGGCTCACTTATGGGCTTTTGCGCCCTGGTACCGAGGCGCTCAACAAAAACAGCATCGACAGCGTTCATATTTCCCTTTCCCCTTTCCTTCCCTTTTCCTCCTCTCAAAGTACTATAGAGCTAGGGTTAATATGCCCGTCTCTGTGTGCGAGTATATGTACGTATGTATGGGTCACTCGCTTGAGCTTTCCTGTCGTTCTCCTTTATTGACTTTCTTGTTGCACACACACGGAGACAAAGAAGGATGGGGGAAAAAGCGGCAGAAACATCTCAAACGTAAAGGCTTATTTATACATGCGCACTCTGCTGCACGCACACATGGATGGAACAAACTCTCCCGCGCGGGGTGAAGACAAAGAAGAACAAGAACAAAAAAGCAACAAAAAAAAGCACACAAAAATTTATGAAAATAAAAATAAAAATGGAATAAAGATACTCAGTACGCCATTCCTTCACCAGTTTTCCGTAGTCCTGTAATTATATATATATATATATATATATATATATATATATATATATATAATTGTCTATGAATTGTATTGACGGGTAATTCCTTAAAGGCATTGTTTTGTCTCATGTTTTTGTATGGGTGAGGGGAGAGCAAGTTAGTCAGTCATTCCGGCACCCAGCCATTCATAGAGTGAGAGTTACCCATATCTGAGAATTTCTTCAGAAAAGGGAAAAGAAGAAATAATGGAAACAGGAACAACGTAACAAACCATAGTGAAAATAAGGAAAAGACATAAGGCCAAAAAAAAAAAAAGATCTACTATCATATATGCGTCTTCGTAACAAGGGGAATGCTTTTAGATCGCTTCTGGGCCCTTCTTCTGCGCTAGATATAATGCCTCAAACGCGATTGCGTCGTTATGGACGTTCGCTCTCATTCCTCCTCTTTTTCCTTTGTCAGAGGTAAGTAAAAAAAAAAAAATAAAATATTTATATCCCTTGTTCTTTCTATTTATGTATATGCATATCTACATGGATATATGCATATAGAAACAAGACAGACATTACTTTTGTTTCTTTGATGTGTCTTCTTCCACTTTTTCCATGCGGTCCTGCGTCACTTCACGTTTCCAAGAGGCAATGTCGTTGAGGGAGAATGTCCTTGATTCCCGGAAGGCCATACCATCAATAGAGCTCTGTGCTGTGAGTGCTCTCCTTTGTTGATAAATTTCCATTTCATTCACCAAAAAGGAGCTGTTTAAGTTGGGATCGAGGCTTTCTTGCTCCTCCTCATAGAGACGCCGTCGCTCTTCCAATGCGTTACGAGTGTACTTCACGTATTCCCAGTGAACATAGGCATTTGATAGGAATGCCGATACATTGATTGCGAGCATTACCAGCAATGGAACTTGCACACAATCGCGATGCAGACAAACAGTGACACCTCGTTTATTTGCCTCACGGGTGTACCACTCCCCATATAAGAGTCGGTTCAATAATATTGTTGAACAGGTAGTTGCAAAGAAACAGAAATTATAATGCAAACCCGGATCTTTCGCATAAATGGTGTTTACCACAAGAATTGTAACAGCCGCCATAAATCCATTACCCACTGCTCCAATCACATATGGGATGGGTAAAAGATTCTCCTTGGTAATCACAAGAAAAAGAACCCCCATGATTGTCACGGCGATGGTTGGTAGAAATAGAGACAATGTGATGGGAATGCGTTTTTCGACCATAGTTCCTTGCGTCCAAACCTCAAGACCACTCATTAATAGGCGGCCCAATGCGCTTCCCACACCATTTAATACAGTCAATAATGTATTCATAGAATCGTCTACATCTTTCCCAGACAAGGCAGCGAATAAAAAACGAGAATTCGTAAGAATCACGAACTCTGTTCCAAGCGTACAGAACAATGACCAAAAGACAGCCCATAATTTTAGTGTACATAAACTTTGTAAGAAATTCGTCTGGTATTGGGGTGAAATGTAGTCCATCTCCATCTGCGGTCTCATTCTTTCTTCCGTCCCGTTGATTTGTTCCGCAGCACCCAGAGAAATTGGTTCTTCCTCAGCAGGGGATTTCCAAAATTTCCAGCTCCTGTCCAGAAACTTCCAGGGCATGGCAACAACAGGATAAACAAGCAAGGATATTATGATCACAATAGCAAAAGCATTTATATATCCCCATGATAGCTGCTTAAATGCTATCAATGCACTTTGTAATGGAAGGAATATGATAAGAAAGACGACAATGACAAAACCAATGGCAAAACGCATAGACGGTGGTTTCTGTTTCAAGTACAACGCTTTCGTTGATCGGCGTCTTTCTCCTTCCTCCTCGGTCAAATGTCTTTCTTCATAATGAGTTACTACATACGAGGGATGGCGTATTACGAAGAAATCAATAATACCAATAACTCCTCCGAAAGCCATCAAAAAGTAAAAATAGTTTGTTGGTTGACCTTGAAAGTAAGCCAACTGGATGGCACCAATAATTGCGGAGCCAAGTCCAATGAAGGTCTTCATTACAGCCACAACAACACCTTTTCTGGTGGGAAAAAGGCTAAGAATTGTTACAACACAGGCAAGATCATATACACCTGTACCAAAGTTAAAAATGGCATTGAAGACGCATAGACGCACCACAGAAGCATGAATAATACCACCGAACGTAAGTGCCATAAGAAGTGCACCAATGGTAATCAAAAAGAATCCCAATACAAAGACAGGTCTAACACCGAAGTAATCATAGACAAAGGCGTAAGGTATACCAAAGTATGCAAACACAATACCCACTGCACTAATGGTTGACATATCAGCCTGAGAGAGACCATAGGCTTTCTCCAGATCACCACTGAATATATTGAATCCAAAAGAAAGAGATACACAGATACAGCCGTAGGCTCCTGCTACTAACATACAGAAACGCCTAGGTTCACTAATCACTTCAGGTTTGGTCTCAGGGGGAGTAACGTTGAGGGTTTCCGTAACGTTTTCGTCCTCATTCTCCTGGCGAATTGAGTTAGGTAGCATCCAGTCTTCCTTTGCTGTTCCTTTGTCTGTATATGTTTGTTTTCCGCTATCCCACCCTCAGACAGTCTTTTTTCAAGGTGATTATACGGTGACGTCTAGAAAACAAAACCCCACACAAGCGAGAATCTTTGTGTTTTATATATTATTCCCTTTTTTTTTCGCTGCTTTTGATTGTTTCTGATTATTTCTATTTTTTTCCCCCTTGTCCTTTTTTCTTTCAAAGAAATGATTTACACTAAGCAAGCAAGGAGAGAGAAAAAGAGAACGAAGAAAAAAAAAACGAAGATTGGCAAGGAGAGATAGAAGGAGAGGGAAAGAAAAGGGGGAAGCAAGCAAAGAAACAAACAACCGCAAAAAGAAAAAAAAAAGAGAGAGACAAAAAGCACAACAGACATACTGCCAAATGGCATATTCACATTTTTCCCGACTATTCCCAAGATCATAGAGCGGCCCTCACAACATCACACAACTCCTTCAGAATGACTTTGGTTGACCCATTAAACGTGCAACTCATGTTTTTCTCCCCTTGTTCTTCGATTTGTCGTAGACAGTCAGGAAGCAGAACAACAGACACAGGGGCATACCGAAATACGCCCAAAGGTGCAAGAAACCGCAACCAGCGACGAACACGCCACAAAAAATAATTTGACAGAGTTTCTTTTACTTCACTTCCTATTTCATCTTGGAGAAGCCACCTCTGAAATGAATAGCACTGACGATACAATAGCACAGACATGATAACGCGGCAGACATCGCATGTTATTACTGGGCACTGAGAGGAAGCGTAAGAGGAAGAAGTGGTGGTGGAAGTGGCAAATAATCCCTGCAGAGTCCTTATATGCGATGGAGCCAAAAGTGGCAAGCGTGAGGCGCTAACAGAAGGTCGGGACTCTGACGTCAAAGAATAATTTGGTGTCAACGACTGGTCAATTTCATCTTTTGCAAACCTAATCAATGCGTTTCGAAGTAACAAGACTGCCTGTGAAATATCTGAAGGTGTGGGAAACCCCCTCATTTGATTCTTACAGTTGATATCACCATTTTTTCCTGTTTTATCACCAGGCTGCAGAAGTTGTTCATCACTGCGTGGACGCTTAAGCCGTAGTGTCAGACGGTGTCCCTCCTCCCGCCTCGGTGTATCCTGCGCTTCGGATGACGACAATGCCGCTGTTGATGATGCTACCGTCGTCGTACCGGGGAGTGAGGTGGAGCCAACCCTCCTGTCGTGCGTGGGCCCCAGCGGAGTGTCACTAAAACAGAAACTATTCAACATGGCCTGCAGTCGGGCGTCAAGATCCTCTGTGTATCCGTCATGTGTGCTCTCTGTAGGAGATGCAACCATGAGCTCAAGAACCTGCCAAATACGTTCTGCAATGTATAGCTGCGCCACGGGCAAACGCAGCGCCAATGCAGCAAGAAAGGCCGAACTACTGCAACGCACTCCGGCATCCAAATCCCAGTGGGCCCCATCCCCCATCTCTAAGTTGAGGTCCTCAAAGGAAGGCAAAAGAAAACCCTTTTCCGGGTGGTCCAGCGCTCCACGAACATAATCCGAGGCCATGCTATGGCCATTATAGAGCGAAAGAAGCAACCCATACGGAGCTCGAATCAGGTCATCCTCAAATGCCTTTCGATCTTTGCAAGTCCCGAGGACGTCATCTCTTTCCACCAAATGTAGTCCATAAATTAGTGCACGATGACAAGAAAAGTCCCTTGATACTTCTGTATCTTCTGAAATCGCCTCTTTTTTATCCATGATGTATTCTTTCTTGAGATCACCTAGCCATAGACACAGTAAAGCATGCGTCAAAAACGTTGAGGGTCCTTCCAGAGTCAATGCAAGATCCTCTTTTATGTTGTTATTACCCTCAATCCGGGAAAGAGGATATATCAAACTACGCAATGAGGAAGGCCAAAAATCAGTGCAAGCACTCTGACTCAACAGTTTATGCATGATACCATCAGCAGTGTATTCGGTACCTACAGAGGAGGAGGAGGAAGAATAATAAAAAATTTCCCTCCATGATTCACGCCATCTACGGGGCACTGAGGGCCTCACTACTGTCGTTCGAATGAGCTGTAGTGTACGTGAGGGATAATGTAGTGTAAAATATGTAGAAAGACCCGGAGGAATTTCTCCAAGAGACCACGAATTTGGAAGTGGTGCAATACTCCTTGTATTCCATGTATGAGCTAATGCAGAGAGCACCTTTTCTGCACTTTCACCACGAAAATCCACAGGTGGTTCATCTCCCCCCAATCCCCCCCACCTCCTCGAGAGAGAGAGAAGAGGTACGGAATATTTCCTTCGCCACGAGAACACTGTTGGATTTTCACTGTCATCAAAAGTGACCATCCGTTCAATAGACCTCACATAGATCTCATGACTCTGGCGGACGAGGGCGGTGGTACTGTACGGGGGGCTCAACTCTTGAAAAAGAAACTGCCGGCATACATCGTGCTGCATGCCGCCCGCCAAAATAAGTTGCATCGTCAAAGCACCCCGCTCCACTGTAGACATCTGCGGAAGAGCCACACGTGCAGTCCTTTGCACCATGAAGGAGAGAGCTGGCTCAAGTGCATTCCCCGTTTCTCTGCCTCCTGTCGTGCACAATGCACACAACTCGGCAATAGTATCCATTATTATTATTATGATTTCAATTGTTGTTAAGGAGGTTTGTGTGTCTCTCCACAGGCCCCTGCACAACACACCAGACCCTTCCTCCCCCACCCCCTCCCTCACTGCTACAGACTGAACCACTATTCATTGGACCGCAAGAAGGATTAGGAAAAATAAAAAATAAAAATGGAGAGAGGGAAAGAGAAAGAAATCGCCTACATTCATAGTAAGGAACGGGTTATTGTAATTTGGTTGTGACGTTATATTTATTTATTTATTTGTAGTCACACCGAAAGGTGGGTCAAGAGAAGTGAATGCAAGGTGATGTGAAAGGTATTTTTTGCTTTTTATATTATTTTTATTATTTACGTGTATGCATCTTTATATACATTTGAAATGCAGTCTGCTTCACCCTTTGTTGCTCACCGAATTTATTTGTGTGGACGTCCTTACTCAGTGTGTGTAACATTTCTCCAGAAAAAAACACTACAAGAAGAAATATAACAAACTGAGCGAGGGAAAGGGTCTTCTTCACGGAAATAAAGAAGGGCGAACAAAACGAGAAAAAAAAAATAAAGGAACATTTCTTAAAGCACTTCTATATCTTTCTTCTTCGTAATAATAATGTAAAAATAATAGTAATAAATCACGACGTACAACAATAAAATTGAATGTAAAAGACAAAACCGACTAAAACAAAACAAAAAACAAAACAAAAAAAATTCATAATCATATCACATATTCACTTTTCTTTTTCCAACCCATCTCCCTTCCCAAACCCAAAAATAGTCTACCGCAACATCACAGTTTCCGGAAGTATTCCATCAGCAGTGCTGGGCCAAAACCAGTAGCCTTGTCGTCTTGAAACACTGGAAAAGCCAAATCCACGTGGACGTGCTTCCCCTTGAAATCGGGGCTGACATGACTGGCGACAAACTGTCCAGCGCATGATACTCCAGCGTTGTTCGTGTTTTTCATCAAATTCCGCATGTCTGCAACAGGGCTCTTGAATTCCGGCATGTGGTACTCCGGGCAGTACAACACGGGAAAGCATGTCTCTCCGCTTTCTTTGCCAGCCTTCAAAAACGCCAACTCTGCTTCCTCGTCATTCACATATAAACCTGCGTGCTTGTGTCCAGTGGCAATGCCCTGTGCACCTGTTAATGTGGCCATATCAACAAGAACATCCGGCTTGAAGGAAAGCTCACTTGTTGCGTGAAACACTCCGTCCCCAAGTACAAGGCGGCCCTCCGCGTCGGTGTTGTTCACTTCCACAGTTTTACCTGACTTCATCGTTATAACGTCATCATTGCGGAATGCATACGGCCCAACTGCATTTTCAGCAAGACACAAAGTGCAACTTAACTCAAGTGGCTGCTTCAGACGCACGGCGGTAAGGAAACCACAAAACACCGCTGCAGCACCTCCCATGTCGCGTTTCATTCCGGTCATAAATTGGGGTGGTTTCAGCGCCAGGCCACCACAGTCATACACGATACCTTTTCCTACCAGTGAAACCTTCTTCTTCGCCTCACCACTGGGTTTATATAAAGCTGTAACAAGTCGAGGTGGTTCTGCAGCGCCTTTTCCCACAGAATATATACCGCCGTAACCTCGCTCGCGTAACTCCTCACCGCAGACGACATCAACACCAAAACCCAGCTCCTTTCCATAGGCCTCCACAACCTCCGTGAAGGTGGCGGTGTTTAGCAAATTTGTTGGTGCATCCACGAGGCGTTGACAAAGCTGCGTTGATGTTGCTATCACAGTCAACTCGCTTGGTGGTGGATTGGGAGTGGTTGGGAACACCACGTTGACAAGAAGAGACTTCTCGCAGTATCCCTTCGCGGCCAATCCTTCCTTCGCCGTAAAGTTCCCGCGTGCACTTCGCGCCACTGCCACTGCCATCGCGACGGCGGCGCTGGAGCGCACAAACACGTCGACCTTCGTCTCCGCCGTCTTCACCTCCGCGAGAGCGGAGGTGAGAAGTGCGGCGACGGCGTCCGGGCGGGCGGCGCAGTTCGTGCGGGAGGCCTCCGCTGGCACCTCGCCGACCACCACCCGCACGAACTGCGCCCCGACCGCGTTCTTCACCCCCTCCGCCAGCACCGCAAACGTCTCACCTTTCCGCACCCGCGCGACTGCCTCCGCGACGGCGGGGCAGTAGAACGGGAGCTCCTGCACCGCCGCCTCCCGCAGCTGGGCGTGGGTGCCGAGGAGAACAACAAAGGCAGACGCGAGGCCGGCGCCGTGGGTCTTCTTGTAGTCTGCAACATCGGTAAAGGTGACATTCGTCGTGAACTTGGCACAGGACCGGACAAAGTCCGATGCACCTGCATCTGCGGTAGGAAGCTTCACCATTGAATATAATAATATATTTTCTTTTTCTTTCTTTAACCCTATCAATAACAGTTATATGTATATGTATATGGTTCCTCTTTTTTTTTCGGGGGGAGTTTTCAGCAATGAAAACAAAAACAAAGCTTATTCTGTTCCAATGGCGATAAAAAGAGGAGGATAATACCACGCAAATACACAAAGAAAGGAAAAAAAAGAAAAAAAGAAAAAGAAAAAGAAAAAATAGAATATGGAATCTCTCCGTGGTCATGATTATGTATGTATCTATGTAATTATGTATAAGACATGTCTAAAATGCATAACATTCATGAACTAATCCATCAATGAGTGACATGCAATAATAATAGTAATAACTATAAGAATAACAATAACAATAAGCAAATACGTGTGTGACAAGAAGGACATGTAAGACACAGGAAATCAAACGCATGCAGCATCCTCCACCCCCTCATTTTCTCCAATAATGGTCATCGACAGACAAGACATTTTCTCTGTCTCTCATGCCATCATTATTTATTTACTATTATGCTGGATCGCCGCTCCTCACATTCATCGTTCTTTTCCTCCCTTCTCTCTCTCTCTCTCTCTCTCTCTATCTATCTTATCCATTCATGTATGAATCTTTTTGTTTGCTTGCTTGTGTGTGTTTTCTTCTTGTATCCCTTTTTTTTCTTCCTTTCCTTTGTGAACGGTTTGAATTCCCCGTGGACTTCTCAAAATTCATTGCAGTGCACGAATAGGACAACAGCAGTGGTAGCAGCAACGTAAGAATATATATATATATATATATATATATATATATATATATATATAGAGAGAGAGAGAGAGAGAGAGAGAATAATGATAAGGCATGAGATTTACATACATGTGTGCCGCGCGTGTAAAGAGACTAAGACTTGGAGAAGGGCCGCATTCAGAGAACTATATAAATGAATGTATGCATGTGCGTGCACAATGAGACTGTCTTTTGTTTCTGATGTTCCCTTGTAAAAGTAAGGGGGGGAAAAAAAAGAAGGGGGATGAGTGAAGATTACAGAATGACTATAAAAGACAAAACAACAAGCCTCTTTGGGTATAAACATTAATGCCACAAACCCGGCATTTGTAACGTACAATGTGTACGTATAAAACCGCATAAAGACACGAACATCCACAAGAAGAAAAAAAACAAGAAGGGAAAAAACCTGACTATAGTTTTAAATAAATATCAATATGAAAAAGCACATAGACATAACCTTACCAATCATAAAGCACAGAAGTCATGAGAAAAAGAACCAGACAAATCAGAAGAAACAAAGAAAGGAAAAAAAAACGAAAAAAAAACAGTAAAAGATATCAGAAAAACGTCTTTTTCCTGGTTCGTATTGTAGTCAGTTTCAAAGAGAAGCTACAGCAATTTAGAAAAGAAAAAGAAAAACGAAAAAAAAAGATGCATGACAAATCAATATTGCCAGTTCATTCTTTATTTGATTGCTTGAGATCTCCTCAACACATCCCATAAACGGAAAGATACAATCCGCTCTTACTACATTGGAATAAATAAATACACACGAATCCCATTCCCTGTCACCTTTGACTTCCAATTTACTTGTTCAATCATGTATACATACATACATACATACATACTCTCCTGATATGCAGTTGTGTTTTCGCTTTGTAAATGGGCTGCGTGGCCACTCAAGCAATGAATGTCAATCTATCATCTCAGCTTTAGTGGAGACCATGACTGCCACCTTCCACCACTTCAGAGACGCATTATTTTCCACACACACACATTTTGCACCATATCAGTTTTCCTCAAATTTATTCTAATTGTATTATTTATCTACAAATCAGAACTTCCCATTCTGTCACTCTCACTCTCCCCCGCACCCAAGAAACACGCTCACTCCGTTTTTCTTTTATTGATATTTATATTCATATTCCACGTATTTTAGCTTCCTCTTACGATTATTCCCTGTCATGAATTGCACCTCCCCGAGCGTCTTGTTAGACGAGTGAGAGTGCGCAGTACAAATAACAAAACAAAAACAAAACAACAACAAGAAAAGAGAAGGGAAAAAAGATTGAAAGCAAAACACGAGAAACACACTCAGATTCCATGGTTACACGTTCATCTCTGGTTTCTGCCGCTGTTGCGGGATTCTCCACAATAAGCCCTGTCGTCGTGAGGCGTTGCATTTACACCTTAAAAAGAAATCATGAGGAAAACAAAAAAAAGGGCTACAACAAGGAAAAGAGAAAAATACATAAATATATAAACTAACAAAACAACAGCACGCAGTTAAAGAAAAAAAAAGCGTACGAAGAAAAAAGGAAGATGTCCTCATTGTGCTCATAAATAATGGAACAAAATCTACGTTCCATTAGAGCTGACACTCTTTTTATATTTATTTTCTTCTCTCTCCTCCTCTCTCCTCCTCTTCCTCCGTACCCAACCTTCTTTTTTTTCCTGCTATTGCGTCCATGCGTACAAAAACAGGGTCAGTCAGAGGAGAAGGAGGAGGAAGCAGCGCACAATAAATATGTTTTTTTTTCTTAGATTTCTTTTATTTTCTTCCTCGTCCCTCTCACACCGTCGTGTTTCTTTTCCCTCTTTTTCGTCGTCATCACATCGTGTTTTTTTTCCTTCTTATCCCCCACCCACCCCTCTTCATGGAGGAGTGACGTGGTGGTGAAAAAGAGAAGAGCATGAAAAACGGCAAGTGGAGCAAACATCCAAAAAAAAACAGATTATTCGCTCGAATTGATTAAACAATTTACATTTATCAACGAGCAGTGACGGGAGAAGGAAAATAAGAAGGTGACAGACAAGAAAGGAACGAGGGACAAATGTTGTTGATGACAAGAACAAGGTCAAAGCGTTATGTATATGTATATGTACATAAGTAAATGCTCTATTTTATTTTATTTTCCTCTTCAAATTTATTAATTGCTACTCTTTCCCTATCTGTACATTACCCACACACACTACTATGTACACTCCCCTCTCCAACTCCCCAGTAGTATAAGAACAGATGTTTTGCAGTTCATGAATACGCCGGCAGAGATATATAAATACGTAGAGATACATATTACTACAGCCCAAAATATATGTATACAAAGAATAAGAAGCGTGTGTATGCATACGGGTAGTGAAAAGGAATGAAGGAACACATAATTCATGAATAACCATCACGGTTTTTTTTGGACCAAAAGAAAAAGACAACAGCAAAAAAGAAAAAAAACGACACAAAGCACCCTCCCCCCCAAAAACAAGGACAAACAAACAAGCCATAAAAACACAAGGATAGATTGATAGATCACGGTACACGCGTGATAATAACACAAGGGATACAACAAAAATGTGTGCCGTTATTTTTCTTCTCGCTTAAAAATTAAGTAAAAAAATGTATTTTCTTTTTTTTTTGTCTTATTCCTATTGTTGTTTTATGAGGAATGGACGGGAGTGGATGAAGGGAAGAAAGGAAATAGGGTATTGC
Organism: Trypanosoma lewisi; assembly: GCA_036321185.1. Lineage (NCBI taxonomy): Eukaryota > Euglenozoa > Kinetoplastea > Trypanosomatida > Trypanosomatidae > Trypanosoma > Trypanosoma lewisi. The sequence goes on along the minus strand of JAWVMQ010000159.1, from coordinate 261,514 downwards.
CTTCTCTCTTTTTCTTTCGTTCTTTCCTCCCTCCCTCTGCAGACATACACGCATGCACACACAGATTTCCCTTTTTAATTATTTCAGGGGTACTCCACATATACTCCCCACCCCCTCTCTCCCTCCTTTGTTTGGTCTCCTCATGTCTCTCTTCACCCCCATCCAAAGGTTCTCTCTGGCGCACATACACATACACGCATACACACACGCACCTCTTCTATCATCGACTCAGCTCCCCACCGGCGTTCTGCTTCCATTTTTTTTTTGCATTTCCTTTATTTCTGTACATTATTTGAATGTGGGCCAATGGCAGGAAAGAAAAAAGTAAAAAAGAAGAAAAAACGAGCCGATTTCTCTCCCTTTCTCTTTATTAATATTATTGCTGTTGCTCTGTCGCCTCCGCGCCGCCACCGCCCCCGCCACTCCCACCGACTGCCGCAGTTGGCGTGCGGGAGTGGCGCTCCACCGCCGCTATCGGCGCCTGCTCGTCGAAGGGCGCCGGAGCCTTCGGGGACGTCACCGTCGCGGCGTCCATGCAGCGCGAGAGTTCGACGACCAGCGGCATGCACGGCAGCCCGTCCGTCTGGAAGTGGCGCATCTGCTGCGGGAGGCGCCTCACACTCTCGCAGTACTCCTTCAGGCGCAGGTACTGGTCCATGTTCTCCGCGTACCAGAACCCGTGACGGTCCATCAGCACACGGCAGCGGAGTTTGTAAATCAAGTCCCAAACATTGTTTGTGCGGACAATCATAATAAAGGACGTATCGGAACGAGGCTCCATGCCAACAATGGTAGCAATATTCGGACCACAAGTGGCCTCAACCACACGATTCAAGACAATAATGGTGCGATCACGTAATTCACACGGAAACATTTGAATAAATACAGGCAGCACCTGCTCCTCGGGCACGGTGACATGAGTATCTGGCTGCTCATATTGTTTAAGGGCCGCCGAAAGACTGTACGAGTAGTAGGTGCAAATTCCTTGCAGGCTGCCATGAACATTCGTACCAGAGCGCTGCCGACTTGGCCCTTGACGACGCTTTGAAAGTTGAAGCCTCAGCGAATCGTAACTTGGTGGACTACCCTTTGGTGGGCTTTTCCGATTACCAGCACCATCACATGTCGGAGTAGGGTTAGTCGTGGGAACAGTTCCTGATATTTGGTTATTGTTATTGTTATTGTTATTGTTATTATTATTATTATTATTATTATTAATATTATTATAATTATTATCTCCGGGTGTAAAGCCCTTAGAAACAGGCTGTGAAGGAGTTGAACTGATTGACGGTGCGTATGGAAGTGTCACACCAGGAGGTGACGCAGAAATTCCCACAGAACTTGGTGTTCCCGTTCCCACTGAAGAACCCACATTTAGATGCCATGGGCTGCACACTACAGGTCTCATAGGTTGAGAGGTTGTAGGCATTGAAGAATATGTCATTGTTCCATTGACCTCAAGATTATGTTGACCTGGGGTGAACACGTAGTATGGAATCATAGTGGGCCCACCGGCAGGGAGGCATAACGTTTGGGGTGAATTTGTCGGTGCAAACATCACAACATTACCGCCATTTTGGGGCGCTGAAAAAAACGTGGGAATGTTGCCCGGGATTGATGTCGTAACTTGGGGTGTTGCCTGTTGTTGGTATGCCAAGCCGTTAGTGGTGTTCGTCGTGGTTGCGGTCGTGGTGGTAGCAGCAGTACTACTACTACTATTAGTATTGTTATTACCGTTGCTGTTAGGTGGAAATGTTGTGCTGCCAATAGTCAAAAGTGAGGAAAAACTCAGTTGAGTACTTTGAGGAGTATATCCCATAGCATGCGCCATGGGGGGATTGGAAACACCAGGTTTCATAGAGATAATGTTTGCTTGTGCCATAGAGCCAGATGAAATTTGGTGCATGCTTGATGTGTACACACCTGCTTCCTTAGGATCTGTTGAGAGGCCAGCAGTTTGCTCATCTGTGGTTGTCATTTGTGCCATGTTGCGTAGATGGGAGGGAGCAGCCTGTAGATTAGAGCTAGTGCTCTGGATACATTTATCAACGGTATGCAGATTGGATTCATCTTGGAGGTCACTGCCCAGGTCAGGGAAGGAAAATATACTACTTCCCCATACGTCAATCTGCTTGTCCCCAGGCGTCACAATAGCATCTGCAAAGGGGCTGCCAGTGGTCAGCACAGGTGTGACTTCTCCATGAAACGGCCGTGGGAGCGAATCTCCCAAGTTTTGACAGCATATGTCCTGAAGCATATCCTCTTTTACGGAGAATTTCCTTGAACAAAGGAATGAAGGAAGGTATTTTTTTTTTTTGCTGCTGGTCCTGTTGCTCTCCTCGCCCTGTTTCCGTTTAATTTCCTTCTTGATTTATCCTGCTTTCCCGACTTTTTTCTCCTCGTTCCGTTCTTTCCGCGCTTTTTTCTTCCCCTTTCGGTTTATTCTACCTTATGTATGCGTGTCACGTATTCCTTTGACAGATTTTATTTTTGTTTTGGTAAGGATCAAACAAACAAATAAAGAGAAACAAAAAAAAACTCGCATACATACATACATACATACATCGACTATCTAATATCATCCACGAAGTCTGCAGAAACGGTAATAGCATGATAGTAGTATCAGTGCTAATACCACAAATAATAGTAGTAGTATAAAAAGAAAAAAAAAACAGGAAAAGAGAAAAAGAGGAACTTAAATGAATCGAGATAACAACTCACTCAAACTTTATCATCTCTCTCTCCTTTCTCCCACGCACACAGTCTCTCTCTTTTTTTTTTTGCCTCGTTCTTCATAAGGACCTACGATTCCGCTTTCTGTGTGAATGTGTAACCATTTTATTAAATAAACACCCCCCACCCCCAACAAGAACAGCAACAAAAATCAATGATGACGTTGACGTTTTCTGTTTTCGGCTTGCTTTGCCTCCACGCGTGCTCCGCACCACTCTGGAAACTGTTGTCTCGCGTACTCCTCCTCCTCCGCCGTCAGCGGCAGCAGCGTCGGGCACACCGCCCGCAGCTCCCGCCCAAAGTCCCCGTCCGCAAGGTTAAAACTCGCCCGCAGCTCCCGCGCAATGTTCTCGTCGCGGCACACAACGAAGGCCCGCCACGGTCTTGACGGCGACGCCGCGTCCGGCCCCTCCACCTTCAGCAGCGTGATGCCCTTGCGCAGAACGGGGTTTGTGATGCTCAGATTGCCGAGCTTCATCTTAATTGTCTGCCACGACGTCCCGGGGGGGACACCGTCCGCCTTCAGCGTCACCCCTTTGCGCAGGAAACGCTTGACGCCGGGGTCGCTGAGCTCTGCCAGTGCCCTCTGCGCCTTCACGACGTTGTGCTGCAGCTGCGTCTCCGCCTGCGCCCGGCTCCGCTCCTCCGTCTTGGCGCGGTAGTCCTCCATGAGCTCCGCGTGCAGACGGGACGGAAGAAAGTGTTGCGCTAGCGCTGAGGGCGCCTTGCCGAAGGAAATATTCGCTGCGGCACAGGCAGTGGCCTCCTTCACAGTCGCAAAGCAGACGACAAAGACGGCGTGGTTTTGCGTCTCACCGTGGGATCGCAGCAGGGCTCGAGCGCTCTCTACATCTCCATACGCTCGGAAGAACTCTTCTACTTCCTCCGGCGTTGAGGCGCGATGCAGAGGCCACACTACAACACTTCGAACAGCAGGATCCTCCTTCGGGTCCAAGAAGTTGCGCCGACGCAGGCACCACTCACCATTTTCGCCCTTCACAGATTCTACAATAGAACTCACCTTCGCCGCTTCACACAAGGAAGCAATATTCTTGTCATCAACGGTACAGTTCACAAACCGTAAAAAACTAGAGCATGTAATTGTTGGTGGTGCTGTAAGACCGGCATGATCTTTGGGCGACACCTTCTCGCGAAAAAAAACATTGGCTTGGTCAAAGAGATACACCGCACCAAAGTATTTTTCCAGCAATTCTGCCGCGACGTCATTTTTTGACTGACTCATTCTACTCTTTTCATGAATAATTCAATAAAGAAGTAAAGAAACAATAAACAAAAAGAAGAGGAGGGAAAAGAAGAAAATAGCATTACAAAAAAAAAAAGAAGAAACACGGACACCATCAAATCAGCTAAACAGGACGCAGCAAGTTGGAGGAGGAAGAGGAGGGCAAAAATACACAGTGTCAACGTCAGGATTCTTTCCTTTTTTTTCATTCCTGTTCGTTCTTCTTTTTTATTCTCATTAATTACTCAGTTGCTGGTTGCCCACATTTACTGAGTGGGATGACACGCGCATAAGAAGTTTCCCCACTCGGACTTCCTCATCCTGATCCGCATAGACACACACCGCCACCACCACCAAACGCCTCTCTCTCTCTTTCTTTCTCTCTTAAAATAAATCGTCGTGATCGTCATCCGTGCCATCTCTTCCATGATATCTACGACGGTTTTTCCACGCATATTTGTCATGATTATGGTTGGACGACCAATGCTGATGCTGATTATGGTTATGGTTATGATGATGATGCTGTTGTTGCTGAGCATAGCGCTGATAAGAATCATCATCATCATTATACCGAGCACGTTTATTCCCATGTCTTGAACGGTGGTCCATCTCCCCAGCATAAGAAGAATTGCGTCTGTTGTCGTTGTATCCAGGCTGAGACCTTCTATTATCATATTGGGGGCAAGAACCTGTCGAATAGTACCTGCCGGAATTACCATCCTTTGCCTGAAACCCATTTTCTCTCATGTCAGCATTCCAGTTATCACCATGAGAAAAATCACCTCTACTATCTTCCCATGCAGGGCGTTGGTTATAGTTTCTTGCCGAATTCATACTGCCATAGGAGGTGGGGTAGTAACCAGGCGGTTGTGTAGTAGATGCACCAAAATCTCTTCGTTGGTCCACGCTATATTCACCCTCCTTGGATCGATTTACCCAGCGGTCCGGCACCTGTTCCTTCCGCCGCCGGCAGTCGTAGGCACTGTGACCTTTTTCTGCGCAAAAACAGCACGAAGGAACTCTATATTCTCGTGTCGTAGAGCAGTCAAAATGGCCTAACAAAGAACACACCACACACCGTACAGAGGACATGTCTTTCAATAACGGAAGGATGGGAGACAAATTCAGAAAAGGAGAGGGCCGTGGCTCCTGGCATAAATGATGACGACCCCGTATAGTATGGCACGTTCTGCATAATGCATTCGGGCAGTCAGGTTTTTCGTGCCCCTCCATTCCACAGCTCCAGCAGACCTTTTTCACCCCTGTCGCGCCAGAGTTCCGTTGGCTGGTGAGGTCATAGTAACGGTTAGTGCCGCGCGTGGCTGCAGTTGTTTTCACCTCCTCTTCAGGTGCGACCGCAGCGGCCCCCGCCGGCGTTGATGACTCCAGCAAGGCATCCTCTCGGTGAGGGCCCTGCTTGGGGAATGAAGTCCTAGACGCCGAGCTTGCACACTGGCTTCCATCCTTGCACTCATACGTGTAGTCGATCACCACTCGGTCGGCGTTGTACACTGGTTTATGCACGCAGAACTTGGCTAGGCGTCTGCTAGAATGAACAGTACACATAACTAAAGTGTCCCCTTCCGCGTGAGGGATAGGAGTTACGTCATGCCGCTCTGCCCTCATTCGACAAACTCAATCTCTCGTTTCCCTGTATATTATTATTATTATTATTATTGCTTTTTAGCAGCTGTTGTTGCTGTGAACTCCTCTCCACCCCCTTCCCTTATTTGTTCAAGAGGAAATAGCAGACAACACACCAAAACAGAAAGAAAGAAAGAAGGAAAGCAACTCAGAGGTATGAGGCGTTCAAAATAAGACAAAGCAAGAACAACAACAACAACAACAAAAACAGACACATCTCAAATGTTCCCACGCAACGACGTCACTTCTCTTCACTCTTTTCTTTTCTGTCCCTCTGTGTATGTGTATGTTTACTCGTTGATATCTTCTTCTTTTCCATGTTTTACGTTCGTTCCCTTCCCTCCCCTCCTTCTGCCCCATTCTTTCATGTATTTCACTTCCATCCAACTGTACCCTCCTTTGCACAACTCCAGAAAAGTCCAGTTGTGATGGCAAATATCTTAATTACATACGAAATATACCAAACTTTGCCTCTTGTCGCGGAGCAGAATCAATTGCACGAAGCGACTGCACCACCACAGCACGCGTATCCTCTGGTGCAATAATACCATCATCCCACAAACGTGCGGTACTGTAGTAACAAGAACCCTCCTTCTCATACTTTGCCCTGACCTCCGATTTAAAATTTTCCAAATCATCAGGTTTTAATTTGGAATTTGTAAGCGCAAGTACAGTGGCGGCCTGATTTCCTCCCATGACACTAATCCTTGCATTAGGCCACATGAAGAGAAAACGTGGGCCGAAGGCACGCCCACACATGCCATAATTCCCTGCACCATAGCTTCCTCCAATAGTGATTGTAATCTTCGGTACATTCGCTGTGGATACAGTCGTTACAAGTTTGGCGCCATCCTTTGCAATTCCACCTCTTTCATAGGCCTTGCCGACCATGAATCCCGTGACGTTCTGCAAGAATAATAATGGAATCTGACGATGAGAGCACAGTTCAATAAAATGTGCACCCTTCAGAGCTGATTCAGAATACAAAATGCCATTGTTGGCAATAATACCCACAAGTTTGCCTTCAAAACGTGCAAAGCCACAGACCAACGTCTCACCATATTGTGCTTTAAATTCATCAAACTCACTTCCATCAACAAGACAAGCAATGATGGCACGAAATATCAAAACTTTTTACAACTTCTGCAGACATGTCAGGTATAAATCCTCCAATTTCTTTTGGTCATACAATGGAGGTGTAAATGTTTTACTCGTAATATCGTTTGTAGTGGTACCAGTAGTAGCACTAGTAATCTCTCCTCGATTGAGATTTGCTACAATACGTCGTGTCAAGTATAATGCATGAAGATCATCTGTTGCAAAATAGTCAGTGACACCACTTGCTCTACAATGAACAGCAGCACCGCCCAATTTTTCTGGAGTTACTTTTTCTCCAGCCGCAGCAAAAACAAGGGGTGGACCTCCAAGAAAAATCGTACCATTTTCCCTCACTATAATACTTTCATCAGACATTGCTGGTACATAGGCACCACCCGCAGTACAACTCCCCATAACTACAGCAATCTGTGGAATCCCTTTGGAAGGCATGTTGGCCTGATTATAAAAAATTCGACCAAAATGCTGTTCATCGGGAAATACTTCATCCTGTCGGCCTAGATTCGCACCACCACTGTCCACAAGATAGACACAAGGTAAATGATTTTCCCATGCAATCCTCTGAGCTCGTAGATGTTTCTTCACGGCAATAGGACAACAGGTCCCACCTTTTACGGTGGCATCATTTACTATAATCATTACACGTATACCATGCATAACACCAATGCCTGCAACAATGCCACCTGAATGACAAGCCTCACCGGGATATAATTCAAAGCCAGCAAGCTGGGATAGTTCAAAAAAAAGGTGTCATTGGATCAATAAGTTTTTCTATGCGATCTCTCACCAGTAACTTCCCACGATTAACATGTCGTTCCTGAGCCCTGCGATCTTCGTCAGAGCTCCCCTCAACCACCACACGCACCCGGCGACGCAGCTCAGCTGACAGTCACTCCATGCGCCTCCGATTCTCTTGGTAGTCCGCAGCCGTTGTGTCGGCGGGATAGCGCAGAACATTTGGTCGACAGGCCGTTGGACCCGACTCGTACAACGACGAATGGGCGGCGTACAATTTCTTCAGACCTCGTAATCGTTCCTCCTTCGTCTTGTCTTTCGCTGCCCTCGCCCTCATCATATCACCGTCATCCTTCGAACTGTTTGAAGTAGACACAGTTGGGCCACCGCAGTAACGGACAGAGCTTGTTAGAGAAACAACACTCATTGCACGTGACGTGCGACGGGACACATGACTCCCCCCCCCCCAGGCCTGTGTAACGACAGAGCATAATTACCTCTTTTTTTTTGTTTGTTTGTTTCTCTGCATTGTTGTTGTTGTTTATTTATTTTGTCTCGCGATATGTACACGCTTATAATCTGCAGTATGTTTGCAGGAATGTATCGTCTCACAGAAGTTTTCCTTCGTTCTAAGCACGAGTAAATAACAATAAACAACAATACTGAGAACATAAAAAAAAGAAAAGAGTTATGAAGTTCCCTTCCCAAGAAAAAAAATACAAATATGATGGGATGGAATTAAAAAACAAAGAATATTCTCGTCAAGATCCAGAAAAAATACAAATATGATAAAGGCAAAAAAAGAACAAAAAAGAGTATCCATGTATAGCAGGAAAAACCTCGCTCCCTTCATGTAGAGGATGATGTCTTTGTTATGTTTTGTTTTTCTCTTACTTCGTTTTTCGTTATCCTTTTGTTTACAATTCCCCCACCCTCTGCTCATTTTCTTTCTTTTTTACTCTTTTTCTTCTCACTATGGAGGCAAAGACGAGAAAAAAAAGGACCTCAACGAGACTTGGATATAGCTCCATCACCCGCACACACACACTTACAACAATTACTTCATAAAAAGGTAGTAGAGAATAAGCAGGAGTGCAACAATTCCCGTAAAGATGTACGACATGGGAATTATTTCCCCACCGGCCTTATACTTCGTCAGCGGCACACCGTCCCGCAGCGCCTTCTTCCGCACGACGGGCGGCTTGGAGGTCTTGTCCAAGTCGCCGACGATATACTCTTTTGAAAGGGCCAGCGCCCGGGAGGAATGGCCGATGCTCTCAAACGAGTTCGTAATGTCATATCCGCCCAGGTCGTTAATGGTGTCAAGCCCTCCGGGGTGCTCAGAGAGAAACTTCGTGACGTCCAGGACACGGTCATATAATACAACCCAGCAATCGGTGTCCCTGTTGTGTTTTCTGATCTCCTCCCATGTGTACTTCGGCAACTCTACACTTGACATTTTTCTCCTTCCTTCTTTCTCCTCGGTATATATATATATATGCCTTTAGTGCAAGAGTCCAGATATATTCCGTGGGGAAAAAATATGTGGCTGTAACTTCACAAACTCGCTTTCCTTGAAGGAACGTCATGCACAAGTGCAAACATAAATAAAGTGGGAGGAAAGAGAAAACAAGTAGAGGCAAGGCTGGAAGCAAACCAACAAAGAAAAGCAGAAGAGGAAAATGGAGGGATGGGGGAGAAAAATGGTTTTCATGTATCCATCTAATTATTATGAATTTTAATAATGGAAGCCTATAGATATATATACGCAAGTAAATACAAGAAAAATAGAACAAAAAAACAAAATACAAGAAGAGCAAATAAGAAAAATCAAACTGGTTCGAGTGGCCACTGCATGAACAAACACCCTGAACAACAAAACGATAATGAGCAGGAAAAAAAAACAACAAGAATCTTCTAAGCCTTCCCATCTACTTTTCAGGCATGAAGACAAATAAGCAGAAATTCAAAAAGACACATAATGAAAAAAAAAAGCTAAATACCAATCATGCATAAATATCATGTATGTATGCATACGGAATAGAAAATAGAAAATTATATGGTCTTCAGCGTCAACTAGATAAAATCAAAAACAGAAAAGTCATTCCTTTTATTTCGTTTTTCTTTTGACATTTGTCCTTTATTATTGTTGCCTCTTTTTCCTGGTTCTTTCATCCCTCTTCTCTCGTTTCCCAAAGAAAAAAAAATACTCGATTATAATACCGTAAAAAACAACATGGAAGTAAAAATAATAATATAATCACCTTGCCTGGCTGGAGGTTAAGCACATAAATAGAATGCCCCCTTTCTATAGATCGAGCACAATTGCCAACTGCAGCAGCGATCCCATAGACACACCAAAAAGAAGACATACACCCGTCGCCTGACCAGCCAAAGCTTTTTCCCCGTCGCCCAAAACACCCTCAGACAGAGGGGCGTATGTTACAGACATTGTGGCAAAATATCCATTCGTCATTCCGGTCACTGCGGTGATTGCGTAGGCTGCTCCATGGGTCGGGATAATCGTTTTGGCGCACAGAACCAAAAGTGGAACGAGAAGTATTCGCGTCAATGAACCAATCACCACCCACCTCCTGGGCAGCCAAAAGGTTGGAACCAAAGAGAGCAAACGACCCGTGAGATCCGATGCGTTGAAGACAGCCATGACAATGGTTCCGTACCACGCATCCACGTCATCCACGGCCAGCATGACACCCGGGAAGAGAAGATATGTGAGAAAGAACGTGAAAAAGCAAGAGAACTGCATGGGATAGATTTTCTTAATAATCGGCCACACTTTCATTGACTGAAGCAACTCAGCCGTTGTGGGGGCATCCTCCTCCTCCGCCCCTTCGACCACGTCTTTGCTAGTACTACCCACAATCATATCGCCCGTCTCATCACTCTCCGGACCCGCGCGCGCAACAACATTCTTGTTCTTCTTGTAAATATTGGCAAAAAATCCCCGCTTCGAACGGAACTCCGCAACGTGCTTCAGGGCATACGAATTCTTTGAGAGAATAAACAGCAACAACATCGTCAGGACAATAATACCGAGCGCCACACTGAAGTAGATGTAGGCCTGCTTCTTCACCGACACATAGTCGTCTGGCATGGATGCCTTGATAATGATTTCCAGAATAGACGTCAGGACCCCAGAAACAGCGGCTCCAATAACAAAGCCAGATATCATCCTCGCTGGGAAAGGACCAAACAACGCATACCCAGTGTTCTCATAAAACGCCCGGGCAACACCGCCAACAAAGGCCATCAGTATCAACGCAGCAATTCCACCCTTTTCACTTGCACTTGAAAACACGGGAATGAGCAGCACCACAAGCAGCTCCACAAGCATGAGTAAACAGGAAGCATACAGCCGGAAATTAAGCGAGAAACGACAGCAAAAGGTTGTAAGATTCACCGGCTCAAAAACGGTCTGCGTCACCATAGTGACAACCACATAAAACGTCAGAACACTTTTCCAGAAGTTCGGGTTTTCCGCCTCGGCAGCCTCATCACCCCTCGCGTACTTGTAGTAATCGGCCATGTAGCTGGGAGCCGAGGTCAGTGCACTCACACCCATCACCATGGTGATACCCATAACGATACTTGTTAAGAAGGTCCATACCTCTCCATAGCAACTGAAGATTGACTTCTTAGGCTGAACTTCGCTTCCCCTCATTTGTAGGTGTATTTATTTCTTTCCCCCCTCCCCTCTCTTTCTCACTCTCTCCCTCTCAGCTGTTCTGTTTTGCTTTTTTTTGTGTTCACAGTGCCCCTTTAGATTCTTGTGTTAAACACCACAGAGAAAGTAAGATAAAACAAGCCAAGGAAAAAGGAAAAAACAAGAAGAAAAAAAATACTGAAGTTGAACAACACGTCAAACACACATACATATACAATACCCTATGGCTAATGTTTAGGAAACAATATATATATTTTTTACTCCGGCAGTTCTTTTGGGGCATTGTCTTCCATGCGCTCGGAGCGAAATACTGTGCAAGAGATGTGACAAATACACACACGCACATCTTCACTCAAAGTATATTACACCTCTTTAGAAACAGGAGGAGAAAGAAGAAAAAAATCTTAGGAAAAAAAAGAAAAAAAAAAGAGCACCGTCACCAACGCTAGCCATTACAACGTCTTTTAGGGACGATGACCATCAAGCAACACGGAATGCTTCCCTCGATACCTAGAAGAAAAAGATGTCATTATTTTCCACACCTTCCTTTGATGAGGGTGTGGATGAAGTAGTCGTAGTAGTAGTAGTGGTGGTGGTGGGAATCAGTGGCTTAAATGCGTGTCGTAACTGTGACAAGTCTTTTCTCAGAACCTTTCTCTTTCGTCCATCCTCCTTGACAGTCCCTGTTTTTCCTGCAGTGGCCCCATTTGGCTTCACGTTCTCTTCCGTCCGCCACCACGGCTCCAAATCCCCAACCGGTTTATTTTTGTCCTCAACATCATTGCCTTCCAGAAAGAGAGCATACTGATCGCGTAGTCTTTTTTCAGTCCGCTTCCTTTTCGCATCAGGCATTGTTGTGTGCGTTGGTGTTGCTGCTACCCTGGTTGTTGATGACGGTGATGACGGCAACAATTTTGTTGGTTTTGCTGTTGATTTTTTTGCCCCTGTCGCGTTGGCTGCATCAGCCGCCGCCTTTATGTCTTCCACTTCGTCTTCGTCTTCACGTGACCTCTTGATTGGCTTAGTGATTTTATCACACGGCCGCGTAATGGCGCTGGTCGCACCAGTGTATTCCTTCCCACCATCACCTTCACATGAAGATGAAGATGAAGGTGCAAACAACTGTTGGCGTTTTTCACGCACCGCTGCAAGGCTATCACTTAATGTTGGTTGTACTTCTGCGGATCCCGGATTTCTTACAAGGAAAAAATCCTCAGATTCCAGCGCAAGTCCTTGATGTTGTGACCGCGCTGCATTGTTTCCAGGCGCGTGGAGAACCCCGTCATAGCGGACCTGAACCCTGCCAAGCTGATCAAGTCCCTCAAAGCGCAAATCATCCAAAAGACTACCTGCATGCACCGTGTCGAGGTTCACACCCCGCACAAGAACATTATCGTGGAGGCCGACGTCCACAAACGCTCCAAACGTCGTTACACTTTGCACGACGCCTTTTAATTTATGGCCAGGTTTAAGGTCGGCTGGTTTCTGAGGAGCACGACGAAATAATCCCGCGTGGGGCAACTCGGAACGTGGATCAAGAGCCGGGGACACCAGTTCCCGAGCCACAAGTTCCAGAGTGGCCCTCCCACATCCAATACTACGTGCCACTTCTTGAAGTTCCATGTCTTTCAAATGCAGGAGGATTACACCAACTTCCCTCCGCTCCTTCCCCTTGTACAGTTCCAGTAACTTATCTACCGTGCTATACGACTCAGGGTGGATATTTGTATTGTCTAGGGGATTAGGAGAATTTGGAAACCGGAAAAACCCTGCGATCTGTTGATACATCGACTCCGTCATACCTGGAACTCGGCGTAAATCATCACGACTTTTTAATTTTTTTGCATATCGTGAAAGAACAATTTGATCCACAATACGTTTATTAACACCTGGAATTTTTTCCATCACATAACGATTTGTAACCAATGTATTAACACCCACACATGCCACACAAGACTCCACCACACGATTCAATGCACGTATTAGTTCTATCTCGCTAATATCATGCTGATACATACCAATACCCATAGAACGTACAGGAATTTTAACAAGTTCACTGAGTGGATCAATAACTCGTCGACCAATACTTACCGCCCCACGGTACATTGGATCAAGACTTGGAAACTCCTCCTTGGCCACATCTGACACAGAATACACACTTGCACCTGCCTCACTTACAATGGCATATTCAACATTTAGTTGCCTCTGTTCAATTGTGTCTGCAACAATATCTGCCACTTCTCGTGAAGCAGTTCCATTGCCAATAACTATTTTATTAAGATTTAATTTCTCAACACAACTGCTGATATAATTCTTCATATTCGGTTTATCCATGATAACACATTTAAAACGAGTTAATACCGCACCATTTTCATCCAAGGCGACACACTTAACACCATTAGTAACTCCAGGATCCATCGCCAATATTCTCGCCTCACGCATAGGGCATTGCATAATAATATGGCGAAGACTATGAGCAAAAACAGCAATGGCCTCCTTTTCTGCACTTTTTTTTAAATCCCGACGAACAATAGTGTGTGTAGACTTTATTATATGCTCATACGCTGCCTCAATACAGTTATGAAGTAACTTAGAAGTATTATGTTGTCCCTGGCGCTGTAGCCCTATAAATTTTCTGCGTGCCCATGAAAAGAAAATATCTTTATTTCGACTATGAGAAATCATTTTTACTAAAAGTACCCCTTTAGACTCACCACGTTGTAACGCCAAGACGTGGTGAGCACTGATACGTTGCACTGACCATCGTCGATTTTCATAGGCAGCAAATTGTTTTTTAAGTGTGTCAAATGCGTCAGCTCCAATTTCTTTGGCATTTTTCTTCCTCGGGTTAGCCACAAGTGAACTGCTGATTATACCACTTTTTCGACATTCAACAAGCATAAGTTGTCGCACCTCTTCACAGCGCTGCACCTCCTCCACAACGATAGCCTGAAAAAGTTTAGCACCATCTGTTACAGAATTCAGTTTCTCAGATATATCTTTCATAGGATCTGTTGTGTAAAGTAATTCTTTCGCAAGAGGTTCAAGCCCAGCCTCTCGACCTCTATGGGACAAACTTGACTTCTTCTCCTTGAATGGCTCCCATGCATCCTCCAACTGATTCAGATGCAACAGTTTTTCAAACGACTCCTGAAGCTCCGCCGTAAGGAGGCCACGGCTCCTAAGACTCCTCAGCATAAAGGACCGGCGTCGCTCCACCTCCTGCAGCTCCTCCGCCATGTCAATGAGTTGGCGCAGGGCGGTCTCGTCCATGTTTCCGGTTTCATCCCGGCGATAGCGCGCCAGAAAGGGAACCGTGGACCCTTTTTTCGTCTGTTCCACGACGAAGCGGGCGGTGGCGGGGGAAATGGACAGGCGGGCCCCGAGCACGCGGCACAGTCGCTCCTGCAGCATCTTTCCCCCGGCCTCCTCCCCCCCAACCGCAACGCTGCTCGATGCACGTTTGGCCGCAGAGGAGTGTGGCAACATCGTCACACGCGCCGCGGCAAAGCACTTCAGGAAGTGTAGCATTGGGAGAAGAGTGAGAAGAACGAAAAGAGGAAGAAGACAAAAAAAACGAAGAAAAAAAGAGAAACAACAAGACAAATCAAACGATGTGATGAAGAGTAAAAATTACAAGACAAAAAGGGAATTCCCTTTCTTCTTTATTCGTTATTATTATCGGAGGCTCCTGCTGTTGCTGGTGCTATTATTATGATTGATACTTATGAAACAAGAGCAACAAAAGAAAAAAAAGAAAAGGAAGTGTGTTTAAATGCCGCGCGTACACAAACGCATCAGAGTTCATTATTATCTTTTTTTTCTGCTTTTGAGGGGACCTCCATTCAGCACACAGGCGAAAGCCTACGTCACACATACACACAGACAGAAGAAACGCCAACCACTCCTCCACACAAAACTAAAATAAAATAAATGAAACCAAGAAAATGATAAAAACAAGGAAAAAAAACAGTTTACTTTCACCTCTCCCAACATTCTTAGCCCCCACTTCCCTTCCTGTTTGTCGATCCTCATGGTTACAGGTGTCCTGCTGCGAAAAATAAACGATCCCATAGACACACCAAAAAGAAGACATGCACCCGTCGCCTGACCAGCCAAAGCTTTTTCCCCGTCGCCCAAAACACCCTCAGACAGAGGGGCGTATGTTACAGACATTGTGGCAAAAAAAAAAATCCCCGCTTCGAACGGAACTCCGCAACGTGCTTCAGGGCATACGAATTCTTTGAGAGAATAAACAGCAACAACATCGTCAGGACAATAATACCGAGCGCCACACTGAAGTAGATGTAGGCCTGCTTCTTCACCGACACATAGTCGTCTGGCATGGATGCCTTGATAATGATTTCCAGAATAGACGTCAGGACCCCAGAAACAGCGGCTCCAATAACAAAGCCAGATATCATCCTCGCTGGGAAAGGACCAAACAACGCATACCCAGTGTTCTCATAAAACGCCCGGGCAACACCGCCAACAAAGGCCATCAGTATCAACGCAGCAATTCCACCCTTTTCACTTGCACTTGAAAACACGGGAATGAGCAGCACCACAAGCAGCTCCACAAGCATGAGTAAACAGGAAGCATACAGCCGGAAATTAAGCGAGAAACGACAGCAAAAGGTTGTAAGATTCACCGGCTCAAAAACGGTCTGCGTCACCATAGTGACAACCACATAAAACGTCAGAACACTTTTCCAGAAGTTCGGGTTTTCCGCCTCGGCAGCCTCATCACCCCTCGCGTACTTGTAGTAATCGGCCATGTAGCTGGGAGCCGAGGTCAGTGCACTCACACCCATCACCATGGTGATACCCATAACGATACTTGTTAAGAAGGTCCATACCTCTCCATAGCAACTGAAGATTGACTTCTTAGACTGAATTCATGTATCCTGGAAGAATTAAAGGAGTAAAAAAAAACAAGAACAAGGAAAAAAGAGAATGGTACTCCTCAGTGAGTAGTAAATATTCATGGAAAGTAGAGAAGTGAGTAAAATAAATAGAAAACGATAGAGAGAAACATAAAAAAACAAAACGAAAAAAAAAACACTGATGGCATCATCTTTTCTTACAGTAGGATGAAATAACGAAGCTATGGTTAGGAAACAATTTTTTTTGGCGATGATGATCCTTCTGTGTATGTATAAAACAAAGATTCATACACAACTCGATAGTTCTTTTTCTTTTCCCTTCTGGTATACTATCATCATTATTATTTTCCTTTATCTTTTTATTATGTATTTTTCTTCGTTTTATTCGCTAATTTGATAAGTGGTTCAAATTCCTTCCACTGCCATGCCCAAGACATCCAACTGGATGATGTCCGTTCTTCCATTCAGCAGGGCTCCCAAATGAGGTTTCGTCCTTCCCATATCACCGTGAACAAATTCCTTCACGTACGTTCCTGCTTGTGTCTCCACATCCATCAGTAACCAATGCGCATTCAATGGTGTAAGTTGAATGGAATGAATCATGCGAGGACGAACTTGCATGGAACGCCGGTGCAGCACCCTGATGGGTGTCCGCTGCTGGATAGCGAGGTTCCGCACAGCATTTGTTGCCTGAAAGTACTCATCGTGGTCGGGGTCCACAATTGCCCTGCTGCACCAGACAACGCAGCGGTACTTCTTCACCTTGCTCTCGGAGTGGCGTGCTAACCGCACAGTAATATCGGAATCCGTGACATGCAGGCCACAAATCTCAACGCTGCCGTTTTCACTGTTATTTACCGCCTCCTCAAAGGCAGCAAGATCTTTTTGTGTAATGTGTTGGCAACTAGGTGAAATAATTTCCAGTACAAACGGTCTCCCATTTCCAAGCATGCGCACATCCACATCCTCACGACCAGCGCTGTGGAATTTGTAGCGTCCGAAACCAAAAACATCATGTGCGGACATTTGTTGGAGGCTTCCCTTCTGTTCATTTTTATGTTGTTGATCTGAATTCATTCCCTCAAGTTTCGTTTTCTTTTCAATTTGACTGGTATTCTCGTTTGCCTCAGCCACACCTGACAGCATTGGCGTGATGCCCTCTGGAAAGAAAAATTTCAAGATTGGGTTTGCAATTATCTCCTGCAGAGAAAATGATCCAACTCGCTCTCCCTTGGTAAACCACGGAGACTGGGAGAGATCCCGCTTCATCTTGCGGTAGTTTCCCATCAACATGATATTGGAGTGCTGCAATGTACAATACAGCGTTGCCGTCTCCTCTATCCTAAAAGGTTTGACATCATCTGATGTAACTCTAATATTGGCCCACAATCCTTTTTTTTTCAGATAGGGCTGCACATAGTCATACAGAATACCATACGTCATAACCCCGTCGCAACGATTACTACAGTACTGAGGAGGAACAACATCCCCACCTGCAAGATCCTTAACAGATTGATGTTCTGAGCATATATCTACAATGACCCCCTCATTCTCTGGACTGTACGTAAATGCCTGACTGGTTTTCGGTTGTGACCCTTCTTCCTTATTATTGGACTTACGCTCAATCTCCTGCAAATATACTTGATACCCCAGAGGGTGTTTTTTCCCAGCTAACTCTGAATGAGAATACATCGTGTATTGCAAAATGCGAGCACGCAAGTCACTCATATAGAAATCCTTGAAGTTACAGTGTTCCTCTGGTATCACCGCGGTAGATTTTGGCCGATCACCCTCGCGCCCATGCACACCATAAAACAGAGCAGAAATCATCAACCAAAGAAACGACATGGATCGATGAACATTGACGTTAACGGAGAGACGATCTGAATCAATGAATGGACTTGTCCGAACAGCGGCGGCTACAAAAGGAGCATAAACGTAATCGATGAATTGGTATAATCCCAAACACGCACAACAGAGAAAAGTTATCTTTTTGCACCCAATTACACCCATTTTATTCTTTTCCGCCAGATCAAAGAACCGTAAAATACTCGTCGGAGTCTCATAAACGATAGAAAAGAGCGGATGGTACAACTCATCCACGAACGGCACCAAGCTGTCATTAACTTTCCTGTCATCATCTTCATTATAAAGATGCACTAATTGTGATAATGGCGGTGGCGGTGGCACCTGGTGCATGATCGACATTCTTAACGCACACGCGTAGCACAATGTATCCTTCTGCAGCATCTCAACTAACACTCCTACAGCGCACTGTGGTCCTTCATCACCATGCAAAACAAGTAAAGACAAAGTAAAAAGAAAAGAATGGTCCCTCTCCACCTTCCTGTTCTAAACGGGAAAGAAATAAAAATAACTTTTGTGTCAACAAGGTGTAGTGGGGGTGGGGAGCTGAAGCAGAGACATCTAAAATTTCCATTCCCTTTGATAGCGTTCAGCTTATTTTCTTTTTTTTCCCCCTTTTTTTTACCTCGATACAAAACTTGTGATTGTACGGTGAGTGCAGCGTCTCATCCCACCTTTCCATCACAAAGCCGACGACCCCCTGCCCCCGCTATAATCCCCGTCATCTGCTGCGTGACGGTTTTACTGCATCTGAATTATTCCTTCCAAACGCGAATAAAGAACGAGACTGTCGAATGCCTGCGACTTGCGAAGCCACTCTCAGTGGGAAGGGCGGCCAGAATGATCCTGCTGGACAGAGGTCTTGAGGTCCCTCACTTACTCTCCCATGCCATCCACGCCACTCCGCTTCCTCCGAATAGAACGGTCGGATATGTCAGCCAACACCCTACTGGAAATAACTTACTTAATGGCTTTATCTGCAATAGTTTGTTTCTGATAAACTAAACATTCATCGCGAAGAAAAGCCTCTCGCAACTGTCGCTGCCTGCACTATATATGGTGAAGAGAAAACAAAAAGGAAGAATATATTCTTTTAGCAAATCATCATAGCGGCATGAAAGAATATTAATTACTCTTTGGGGATGCCGCCCATTCTTCTTGCAGGCATTCACCAACAAAATACATAGGCATCCATTGCGTCGGCCTCTTATTTAAAACACACATAAAGGGGAAGAATAGGTGAATAGGGATGTAAACATGTTATCACTGTGCTCATAAAAGCAATAAATAAAAAAACACTCACACTTACACCAACAATGTACGTCAATTCAAAAAAGTTCCGAACATACATCCCCCCTTTCTCTCCCTTATTTGGTTTATAACCATTATATTGTTTTGTTCCCTCATCCTCCCTTACCCCTCGAACACCCAAATCGTCAAAAAAGAGTACTGAAGGGACACAAAATTGAAGTAAGTAACAGAAAAAGACACAGAATATTGTTTGTCCAATACCCTTCAAGTCACCGTAATCTTAACCCTTTATTTAATTCTTCCCTCACGGGTACAATGCACATGATGAATGTACATATAACGGGGAGAAAATAAGCACATGCTATTCGATAAAGTATCTTATCGTTCATCAGGTATTCATAACACAAATCATTAGATACAATTCTTTACAAGTGGAAAATAATACATATACTAAAGGGGGGTTAAGAAAAAAAAATTAATTAATTAAATTTACTTATGAATGGAGTAATGTCAGTTAGGCCCTCCTCCTCCCCGCCTACCGAGTGAGGAAGGCAAGGGGTTGGGCGGATGTTTTTGCTTAAAATTTTTTTATTTTTTCCTATACGAGCTCTAAACGTTCTAGTTTGAACAAACGTGAAATAGAAATAAAAAGGACATATAAAAAAATCCTCCATAACTCGTAGGAAAAAAATTATTGTGCGACATCATTCTTGACGTAAGCCTTCAGGGTAGAAAAAAACCTTCCTGATTCATTTCCTGACACAGCATCTCGAAAATTTTACTCTTTCGTTGGCTTATTAAAGAGCATGCTCATATACTTTTTCTGATTCCTCTCTTCAAACATTTTTTAATACACTCCCATACCTTAACAGGAGAGAGAGAGAGAGAGAGAGAGAGAGAAAGGAATACAGCAAAGCTACACAACAGTCTGAAACTCATTTGAGTAGGAAATACATAGATTAATATGTATATAGAAATAAATTAGGATATATGAATAAATACATACCCAACGAATTATCTGCCAACGTCCTCCGGTTCCTCCTCTATTAGCTCCGGATCATCTCCCGTTATAACACGTCCAAAGAATTCTTCCTTACGAATCAAGAAACAGTAAATGAAGGACAGCACAAAAGCCGAGCCAATCACCACGACATTAATTATAATCGTCTGTGTGTCTTCTATCATTGCCACCACTGTCAAGGCAGAAAACAGAGCAATGGGAATAGCAAGCAAGCCGAGCTTGTACCCTGCCAATGGGACACGATACGGACGATGCAAGTTCGGGTAGCGGTACCGAATGATCAAGAAAGAGACAAATATCAACACAATTCGCAAACCATAAAGAACTTGATCTGCCTGCACAAGAGGCCCAAAGTCAAACAGTACACTAAAGACACCCGCAACCAGTGCATTGATCGTTAATGTCCAATGATAGGTACCAAACCGCTTGTTACGTTGATACAATATCCGAGACACTGGAGTCGGGAAAACCCCGGTGTAGGCAACACCAGCAAGGGTGTGTGTCGTTGTACAGAGGGCTGAAACCATCATCCCAAGGACTGAGAAACCACTTGCAACAATCAGAAACATCTGCAGCGGAGTTCCACCTACAGTCTCAGCAACATATGACCAGTACCCTGTTGTCCACTCAGATATATCTGGTGGCCCTGTCCTCGTGCTTGCTCCTGTCAAGATGGGGGGAATGTACGTGAGATAGGCAAGTCCCAAGAGTGGTAGAAGCCCACGAATAATGGTGCGGTGGGGAGCCTTCATCTCCTCAGAGACTGAGGCCGCCTGCTCCAGCCCACAGAGATTCCACGAGGCCGTTGAAACAAATGTTGGCCAATCAATCTTATCAGGTATAAAAGCTATGGCGGGCCAATTTAGATAAAATCCACTTTTAATAAAATGCATGGTAAACATTATCACAAATGGGAGCACAGTGATGATAGATAGAAAGATACTAGTCACGCCAACCGATTGGAGTCCGACCAAGTTGAGAATATACGACACAACTAAGACACCCGCACGCAACGATCTGTTTATTACTGTTGGGCACTTGATAGAAGTGCATACGTATTCCGAAACAAGCACAGGAAACAGCGCATTGTCAATAAATGTAAACAGTATGGTCATAAGGACCATAGCAAAGTATACAACACGATGAAAGGAAACACTTATCCACATCAAAAATGCGGCATTGGATGGAATTGCTGTTGCAAGTTCCGAAACCACAACGGCAGTCGGCATGGCCATAAAAACTGGAATCAGAATAATGGAGATAATGGTCAGAAGTGGTCCACCGCCCATCACAGTTTCCTCAATCGCATAGGCTCCAGACATTGTGTATGTATACATGATGCCCAGTAACATCAGCGAGGAAACGTTCTTCTTTGGGGCATCCTTCTTCATATCGTTCGAGAGGTTCATATCCTCACTGGCCTGCAAGTCTCCCGTAGTGGAGGATGGGGCTCCCGCATTGCTGCCGGCGTTTCCACCGTTACGCTGAAACAGATGGTTGCGTGGGTGTTGAAAATACTGGCGCTCCATCGCAAAACCTCTCCTGGACCGTTTGGCGACAAAATCTAACTCTTTCTGCGAGCAGCTGTTCCCAATCAGAGAAAGAAAGAAAGAAAATGGGAGAAAGCCGGAATAACAGACACATATGTATACAAAGAAATCGCCACTATGCGCGTAAGACATAAGCGGTGAGCATGTGAGGGTATTTTATAAAAAATGGTGTGCTTGAGGTGGCTTCTCAGGGAAAAGTGGAACTTCGGCATATTCACTTTACATGCCATGAGATTCTCTTTTACAATTTCATGTGCTTTACCACTTCCTCTCCACGTGTTGTTTGCAGAAGAGCCTTCGTTTTTGTGTTATTCACATACAAAGGGACAAATAAGGAAAGATAAAAAAAAAACACGTCGTAAACAATGAACCACTCAGTATAGCTGTACACGCACATAAACGCAGAGACATGGATAAGACCCGTCAGTTTGAGGAGGAGCATAGAAAGGGGTGCCTAAGTAGCTCAGCAGCAGTTGGTCGCCTACTGAAGTCATTGGTGAGACAAACCCGAACTATGTCTTTTAGGTTCTCGGAATGCACATGACAGTGATCCTGTTCAAACTCATCAAGCGTTAAACAGACACAGGTCGAAGAAAAGCTCTGCCGAAGACGATGCAGTATCATAGAAGGCACAGTCAACTCCAACGAATTCCATGGCAATCTTCCCGTTGAAAGTTGATATGTGAGTATCCCCAAAGACCATGTATCGTTACTGGGCAGAAACGGCATCCCACGGCTACTCTCAGGCGACATGTATGGCGCTGTGCCATATGTGAGCACACTCGCGTCATCTTTGCTTTTGTCCAATATCGTCTCTGCATCAAACTCCGCTGGAGATGATGGAGGAAAATTAATGGGATAGATACAATCAAGGTCTGTCAGCTTGTACCGCACCTCGTGACTTCCCTCATCCCTCGCAAGAACAATATTTTGTGGTTTAATGTCGTTGTGGACCATCCTCATCTCACCATGAAGATAGCACAGCGCGGAAAGAATATCAATAAGCACTTTTCGAATTACGTCCTCTGTACATCTCTCTTCTTTATTCAGAGCGGCAGCCAGAGTTCCACCCAATGCGATTTCGTGGGCGCTGTACATTTTGATGGCTTCTTCCTCATCTACACTTTCGGCCAGCCCCACATAATAGCAATAAGACAGACTGGGGTGCACCATAATTTGCAGTAACTTCACTACACGCATCCAACGATCAATGTCATCCAGAACCTGCACATCCAAGCGACTTATTTTAACAGCCACATCATATTTTACTTCCACATCATTCGGCATTTTTACACTTAGTGTGCCTCGGTATACAGTTCCACATGACCCTTTCCCCAACATCCCGCGTCCGTTGCTGAGAACAACGGCCCCCTCCTGGTCAACGAAGTCAAAGGCCCCACCACTCGCATCCAAATCCTCTGACGAGAAACACACACTCGCCTCGTCAAGCCCCACCAACGAGAAGAGAGATTCGTGTTTATCCGCATCACTCGACGCAGGAAGCCTGGCGAACGGCGTCCCCCCAGACCCCAGCGAGCGCCTCTCCGGCCCCGGCCGCGGCTTTGGCTCTGCGCCAGCACCCCCTTCATCCACCAGCCGGCGACGCAGCTCGCAGAGGCGCCCCACCACTTGCTCAAACCCAATGCGTCGCCACTTGCCGTCGCCGCCTTCCATCGCAGAGGCGTGTCGCCTCCCGCCCTTTGCAAAGGAAAAGTAGACAAGAAACAAGAAGAGGGAGAATATTAAGTGTGGGTCGTCACAGGAATCAACAAGGGAAAAAAATGTCAACAGTCCCCATCATGTATTCGGCGAGTACACACATACACATACATATATATCCGTAGAGTTTCTTATGCAACAGTGTTGCACAAATGCAAATAAAAATAAAAAAATAAAAGACAAATAATAATACACTCCATGACATACTTTTTACACTAACATCAGGAATATTGTCTCCGTACATCAGCACGGTCAATCCTCATAAAACGATTTGTCTTTGTTTTCTTGCCTAATTGGCAGAAGGAAGGGGAAGAAAGGAGGGAAGAACAACACCCACAAACTATCACTACACTAGAAGGGGGAACAGTACATACCATGAGAACCCACATACAGAAAAAATAAATAAATAATTTGTTTCCACTAAACCCATTTGCCAACACCCCCGCCCACCCGTCCACTAATATTATCTTCACCAAGGTGCCTGAATAATGCATAAGGCAACCTTTCCCCATACTATCCTCCTCTGCCAGTAGGAACAGCAGCAATGTCAACAACCAACACGCACATCCATATCCGCCCATTTTATTCTGCTCCTCACCACCCTTTTTTCCCCCTCCTTTTTGTTTCTTTCCACACATCTTTTTTAAAACTAATCCACCCACCTACGAGCGCCAGACATATTCGGCACTTTCCACCCATCCTGATATTGCCAGAAGTGATGTGGAGATCCACCGGCGTTGTTGAAGAAGAAATGTTTCGGTTTCCCTGGTGGTATCTCTTTCATTAAAGGAAGAGGAATCCCAAAGAAGAGGTCGTACACCACGCAGGCAATAAAGAGAAAGATGGATGTTCGGTAAAAAAGCCACTCAAAAGGAATCTGAAAAGGCCACCCAAGTGCGTGTTTAGTGATGTAGAAACCTCCAGCCGTGGGAGCAGTGGAAATTTGTTTCGGATGCTCACGATACGGGAATGTGCGTTTAGGAACACCATGCGGATACAAGGCCTTCACGTCAAAACCACTCAGTCTTACTCTTGAGCAACGGAGCATCTTTCTATCTAGTCTACAAAATAAAGAGAGACAGCTACCACTGTGACGACGGGAAAAAAAGAAAATGTTTTTTTTTTTACAGTGTTAGTCCATTTTCTATTTGTTAAATTACAAAAGAAGGCAACGCAAGATAAATAATGATGTTCCTCATACATATATAGTTCTTCCCTTTTCTCTTTCTTGGCTCTTATTTGTTGTACATCCAATTCCTTTCCTTGGGTGAAACCATTAAGAACGGATAAAGTACATAAACCACGGTAAATCAAATTCATACTCTGTAGTAGCTTTACATAAGGAATCGTATGTATATTCAAATACACAGAAGCATATTTTCGTTTTCGTTCATTGACATTTCTCTCGCCTCGATTGTTTGTTGGGGGTGGACTTGTTGTTACTTTTGCTACTGACTCCCCTCCAAAAACCGTCGGCCTCTCGTAGCCTTCAGTATATTTTTTTTGAGATTTAAGACTTTCTCTATAGTTTCCACGTCTGAAATGGGCTCAGCTTCTCCACCTTCAACTAGCTGCGGTCTAGCACTGATGATCTCCTCCACAATTTTGAATTCTTCCTCTGCCTTTTTGATCTCATTTTGTAATAGAAAACAGGTTCCTAAATTCAAGGGCAAACATGGGTCCCACTTCAGTTTTTTTGTTTTGTCCAACATGAGAAATTGGAAGTCGTTAATCGCACCTTGGAGCAGCTCCTCTTCGTGTTTCCGACGCTTACTTGCTTCTATTTCTTTTTTAATTTCTTCTTCCACTTCTTTTTCGGACTTCGGGATGAATTCCCTGACACTATTAGTCACTTTATCTTCCTCCTTCTTTCCATCACCATTTTCTGGGGCTTCTCGATTTTTCTCCCAACTCATCTCAACCATGCGCAATGCAAGACAACCTCGACGCAAACGAGGCTGATCATAATCATCCTTTATTTTTAAGGCAGAGGTATATGCCTTCAAGGCCTCTTCAAATAATCCCTGATCCTCATAGGCTCTCCCTAAATTTGCCCAGGCATAATAATTCGCCTCATTCAGTCGAATCGCAGTCTGAAAGTCGGAGACGCATTGACTAAAATCCGCAGAGAGTAAACGTAGTCCCGGCACACGTGTACTTAAAGTACAGAGTCCTCTAAGGTTATAAGCATGATCATTTGCTGGTTCAAGGTGCATGACGGCGGAATAATTTTCAAAGGCTAATGACCATTTCTGAAGAGCAACATAACTGGCTGCTCGTCCTTGAAGAGCATTCGCATTTGTAGGGTTTCGCTTCAAAGATTCTGTGTAATACTCAACTGCCTTCTCATACTCCTCCTGTCCACGATAGCATTCACCCAGAAAAAAATAGGCATCCGCATTTCCATCGTAAATTTCTAACGCTGCTTCAAAACAAGCTATAGCTTTTACATAGTTTGGTACTGCATTACGACCAACAGGTTCAAGGAAAGCCTGACCCTCTTCGCATTTACTTTGAGAAGCCTTTATCTTGGCTTCCAGTAATTTTTTCTCTTTCAATTCAAGAGCCTTTTGGGACTTCTTTGAGTTTGACCGCGGCGGCATTTCTTATTTTTGTTTATCTTTCTGGGGGAGAGGGAGGGCAGTTCTTTTTTTTTTCAAATAAAAAGAAAAAGAAGGGAAAATAGTGTTAATTTGCAGACATATATACATTCATACGACAAAATTTATGCATGATGATATCCACTTCCCCATACACAGGTAGGTAGATTCAAGGATTCTAGAAGTTTATAATTGAAAACAACATCTTCATCATATGTAGATTTTGCTTTTGTTTTATTCCTCCTTTCATTCCTTTCGGTTTTATTTAATTATTTTTTCTTATTCACATCACCAAAAACAAAAAAAAAGCAACAAAAGCAAGAAAAACAAAACAAAAGAAAAGATAAAAAGATTAATGTATAGTACAAAATCATTATCCTCTTTCGTTATTACCGTTCACGTTTCGCGATACACGTAGTTGTGGATTGCCATCTTTTTGAAAGGCAAATGTTCTCATCGCAGTCAGATAATCCTTTTCGCCTTTTGAAAACTTCTTTGTGAAATTTGGATCATTATCCAAGATGTCAAAAAATGTTGAACATACCTCTGGAATCACACGAAGTCCATATTCTTGAGCAATAGCGACCAAAAAATCAATTGTTACTACATTTATTCTTTTCTTAGCCTTGCCTTGCATTGAAAGATAGAAATGATGACCATTTCTCGGACGAAAATCTTCGTCCCACTCAACCGTAAACAAGTCATTAGTATTTTCTTCTTTTTCATATAATATAGACACATCGAAAAAGCATCCAAGAAACACCCCATGAGGAACCAGAGTATGGACTATACTACCTACCACATGACGTATTTGACTCTCGGTGTCAAAAGCATGATGAAAACCTGCAAATACTGTAATTATATGAAATTGCCGAGGGTGAATCTTTTTGATATGTTGACTCCACAAATCTCTAGAGAATGAATCCGCACAAATAACATTATAGGATGACATGTCCAATATGTCATCATGTGAAGAAGAAATAAGTTCCTTAGTCCTTTCTACCACACTAGTTTTCAAATCTAAACCAACATAACAGGCAGTTTTGTTTTTAATCCATTTACGAATAACAGCTCCCCCACAGCAAAGTTCAAGCACATCATTAGTGGGAGCTTTTGGATTTATTATATCAATTAACAATGACACACACCTCGTTAAAACTTGAATTGGGAAAGATGTATTCGGTGGAGGTGGAACCATGTATCCAATTTCTGCATTTGTGTTTGTAGATGAAAATATTTCCCAACATCCATCACAATAAAAATGTTTGCTAAAAGTATCAATCTTACCCATACTACAAGGACGTCCACAATATAAACATTCTCCATGACCTGTTTCTTCCCAACATCCTTGGCACCAGTACGTTTGGCATTTAGGGTTTGCTTTTCCAATGTCACTAACAGTTTGGCAACGACCACATTTAAAAAAATGTGCTTTAAGTAACCATAACATTTCTTCATATGTTAAACCTGGAATATGAACCAATTTCTCTACAATAACATAAGAATAAGGTATTTTTCCTTGATTTTTATCATAATCCTTAATTAACTCCCACCAATGTGCCCCATCATCACTTCTTCGAAGTAAACAATCAATAATAGATCCAGTTTCAAGAAGACGATGACCATCGAATGAATAATCTGCATATTCATCATTATACGAAATCATTTTACCTTCTTTATTTCTTACTTGTAACCATGCACGTTTTATCTCTTGATTTGTGTCGGGGACATCTTCAATTTTTCCAGTAAAAAAACGGGCAATTATAGATTCTGGAGGAATCCAACTATATGATAAAGCTGGTTTGTTTTCGTTTTCACCATGTTGAGGAACGAAAACCAATCCCAAAGATGGATGTTCTAAAGGAGGATTTTTAAACACTTGCTCCGTTTGATCAAAGGATGTATAACAGGTTCGAACAATAACAATGCCGTCGGTATTTGTATGAGGCCAGCTGCAATAAGTATCCAATACGGTTTTTTCAACGTAATTCCATCTTTCAGAAAAGCCCATTCTATTTACTTCTTTACCTTCAAAGACCAATATATCTTCTATTATAATCATACAATTCAAATATCCTCTCCTAGAAGAAGTTATTACTGCTTCAAAAATTGTATTTCTTATAGGATTAACAATTCCACCAAAACATTTGGGTAATGCAAAAAGACTTCCAGTCCTTAAATCCGCAGCAAATATATCACCTCGAGAATCTGTCATGAGTAAATTTTTTTCGCCAATAGTACGATTTCTCACATAGTATTTTACTTTAGCGAAGCTATCTGCTGCATCAGCAAAAACCATACGTGTAAGAGGGATAGGTTCATTATCTATTTTTAGCCATTTTCCCAACAATTTACGGGCATATTCGTATTGATTAGTTGTCATGGGTTTCTTTATGTAAGCTGGTATTTGACCAAAACACGCACTATAAATATCTAAGGAATTATCCTCTTCCAAAACAGTTTGAAGAGTAGCATTCAAATAGCATATCCTACCCTCGTTATTTAGGGATTTTATTTGTATACCTTCCTCAATAGTATCTTCACTGAAGCAAACACCCAATACACTTGCTGCTGTATCATCACACAAGTTACCAATAAATTGAATCATGTCCCAAATTGGAATAGGTCGAATTTCTTCAGATGGTTCACTACTGTCCAGTTGGATATCAATATGCACAATATTACTTCGATCCCATGTATTAGAATTATCTTGCAAAAAAAGTAAAAACAAATTTTCCAATTGATTTAAACTTTTAGATGTTTCGGATACATCAAATCGGTTAAATATAATAGAAAACGTTTTAGTTATTTTTCCTCCGTCTGAGAGTAATTTTTCCTTGGCTGTGTTTCCCACTGAAATCACTACAGCCACCGCCTTTTTTGGATTACAAATAAATGGTAAAATAGCATTTACTTGAACAATACGAAGAAAAGGAAATGGAAATCTCTTTAAATAATCCACATTTAATCCCTCAGAAGAATGGGAATTAGAACAATAGGTGGATGAAAGGAAAAAATAATGACAAAACTTCCCATTGTATCTTTTGCCGGATCCTGCACCCGATGAAGAGCCCACGTAACCAAATGTTAAAACACGAAGATCTCCACGAATGCATTCAAAAAAATCGTCCCAGGCTGCTCTAAGCTTAAGAGCTATTTCTGCATGATATTCTCTTGGTATATCTACCCGTATTAAAAAACCAGGTGCCTCATTAATGGCATTGATTGAAGCCATGGCAATGGAAAGGGACAAGATCGATCGCGAAAAAAGAATACCTGAAAAAACATTAAGTCCTCGAGATGATAATGGAATGTTTTCCACTGTATCAAAGAAAGAAGAGAGAAAGATTTGAAGAGGTTCTTCTCCCAATCCACCTTGAGAGGAGCTGCGTAACCATCGATTAGCCAGAAGAGACTGAAGATTATTAGATCCCGATACTTCTGGTGATATATCACAAACTCTATGTTCCGGTAACATCAAATGGTATCTGTATAAAGCATCTGTCGGGGGAGCCAACTGTACCAAAGCTGACTGGGGTAGGAACGACTTGGCATTGATATTTAGCATCGTTTTTTTCTTTATTTTTTTTTTTAACGTTTTTGATCTTGATTTATTTTTTCGGTTTTTTTTTCCTTCCCTCAACCGTATTTATCTATTCAACCTTCGTTTCCTATACTTGCCTCTCGCCCAAAGCCTGATGCTTTTTTGTCGTCGTCGTCGTCGTCGTTTTGGTATTACCGTATTATTTATTAAAGTATATTTTTCTTCTTCTTGTTGTTGTTTTCCCTCTCAATCCTTAAGCTTAAATACAGAGGTTCAATATAGACAGACAGACGTAGTGGGTGAGAATTTGAAAAAAAAAAAAAGAAAAAAGATTGAAGAAGGTAAATGAAGAATACTCAATGTATACATGCATTATAGCATTCGTGGGTTCTGTTTGATGCGTATCATTAATAATAATAATAATAATAATAATAATAATAATAATTATTATTATTATTATTAATAATAATAATAACAATAACAATAACAATGATGATGATAATAATAATAATAAATAAATAAATAAATAAATAAATAAATAAATAAATAAATAAATAATAATAATAATAATAATAATAATAGTAATAAGGCATTCACTCTGCAGGCACGCCCGAAATACCATACATCCGATGAAAAAAAAAAAAGGCAGAGATAATGAGACAGCGAAATGTAATGAAAAAAAAAAGAAATCAACCCACTAAGCAAAGACACATTCAGCATGAAAAAAAAAAACGAACAACCGGCAGAGACCACCACAACGCATTCCGCAAGCCAAACTGCACTCCACGCGGGCCGGGCCGCCCTCCCCGGTCGAGGGTCAATTGGCCCGGCCCCCGCCTCCGAGCGACCCCGCCAAACCCTCCCACCCACCAAAGAGTATAAAAATTTAAAAAAGCACCAACCATAACGCCGGAGATCAGGGCCAATTCCCCCATCCACGAACCGAGAGGAGCAACTTGGAGCCGCGGCCAATCCTTTCGCCATTCCGGCCGGATTAGGAAGCAGCCTTTTCCAGCAAACATGCTTCGGTTCCCGCAACCCGTTTCATTAAGACCGCTGCCAACAGCACCTCCTACAATCCAGACCCAGGAGTTCTCCGAAGAACAACCCACGCCTACACACATACGCAAATAATGAAGACAATGACGAAAAAAACATTGCTCACACCAAACGCCGTCTCGTCTTCTTTTGTACTCCTTCACTGTATATTGGAAAAACCGGGGTAGGTTTTCACATTTCTTTTTCTACAACAACCAGCAGAGCACGCACGTCGCGCCGCTGGTCTAGTGGCATGATGGTACCCTCCCAAGGTATTGACCCGGGTTCGATTCCCGGGCGGCGCACCTTTTTCTCTTCTTTTCTCCTTTCTTTAAAGAAGGAACGCGGGGTTTACCCCACGGCCGGCGATGGTGAGATGGTCGAGTGGTCTAAGACGTTGGATTAAGGTTCCAATCCTTCCGAGGGCGTGGGTTCAAACCCCACTCTCATCACTTTTTTCCCTCGATATTCACGCTTTCTAACCCGAAACTGATTTTTAAAAAAAGACGGGTGGGAGACGGAGTGGCGCCGTTTCGTCCTAAAAGCTTTTTTTTGGTTTGGGGAACGTTTGCAAAGAATGTGCCTATCTTTACTTGTGTTTCTGGCATCCTTTGTTTTACCTTGTTTATCTTTTTCTTGCCTTGCGTTTTGGCAGGGCCGGGTTTGTGTTGATATGAGCCTTTTTCGGTCAAGGAGAAGCCCTCGGGTCGGCGACGCCGATGGATCGCGTGGCCCGCGGGGAAAATAGGGACGCGAACCATACGAAGCAGGCGCGTCCTTCCAACACATATTTCGCATTATTTGCCGACCATCGGCGTGGAGACAGCCCATTGCATCGGTTTAAAAAGCCTCCTCCTTCCGGACCCCTATTCCCCTGGAGGCGCGGCTTTTCTTCTGCCGTCGCTTTGAGGACGGGAAAACTGTTCGACCGATCTTCACAGCGACGGGGCGAAAGGCCATCCGGAAACCATGCGGCCGATTAGCTCAGCGATGGCGGGTGCGTTGGGTTGTGTTCCTGCAGGTTGGCGGGTTCCTCCGGGCCTGTTGCCGGGAGGGTGCGGGATAGGCAACGTCCGGCTTTCAGGGCCACCAAAATCGTTACGCGATTCGCACCCCGGTGTTCTGTGGAAAGCGAACGGTTGTGGCGTAATGGTTGGCGGTTGAGAAATGACACGGCTAAAACAAATTTCCCGGGGCGCCCAGTTCGGGCATAAGGGTGGGGCGGCGCTTCCGAGCGAGAAGCGCCGTAAATGATTTGGGAAAAACCCGCCGTAGGAAGAGCGTTCCGCTTCGCAAATGGAATTTTTCACCTCAAAGTTCATTTGGCTTAAGGGGGAATGGTTGCTAAATTATTTCTTCGCCATTTCTTTCCGGAGGTTGTGCGCAGGCTCTCGCCGGCTCGCTTTAGGAGAGCCACGCGGGTGACCAGCCCCACGGGCGGCCACAGAGCCGGAGGAACAAATAAGGAAAATGACCATCGACAATCAACCACGCACAGTCGGGGTTCCAACGTCCACTTCGACAGCGCTCGGGTAAGATGCGTCGTTGAAAGGATGGTGTGCGCTTTTCTTCGCGGGCCCTCTGGGGAAGTAAAAATTACAAGGGGTAGACTGGAAACACTGCCAAATCCCATCGTGCAAGCTGAAGGGCGCGGGCGGCGAGGTTAGGCGTCACAGCCTTTCCTAATTTACTCCCGCTTTACCTTGGCGTGGGAACCCCGACGCCCATTTGAGTTGCCCAACTCCACACGGACGCGTGCGTTTTCCCCTTACACCACACCGGGGGATAATCTGGCTGACGGGATTTATCGAGGACGACCGGCGACTCCTTCCCACATGGCGAAGGCGTGGGGCTTGCGAAGTGGAGCGGCAGGGTTTTCTTGGAAAGACAAGACTGAAAACCGACCATTTGTATGTTCTGGATGTTTTTGAACATCATATACAGATTTTATATTAATTTCCCTTGTTCCTTGCTTTGTTTTTCTCCTTACGTATGTTAAAGACTCCGAGGGGTCAGCGTGGTACTTTGACTAATATTGCCCCTCCATTGCTTTATATCATGCGTTTTTGTGTAAAGAAGAGGATTTCCATGGAAAAGCATATTCTAGGAGCTTCCAAAAAGAATGTGCCTGAGGTGAATCTATCTATATTACCTTGGGGTGCTTAACCCCTCACTCATTACTCTGTTTTATTCAAGCTTCTCTTGTCTCTCTATTTGACTCCAGCTTACATTTGCGTTTGGGTAAAATCTTATTTAGATTCCTTTGGGTCTACTTCAGTTATCCTTCCTACACCCTTTCCTCCGAAAAAAAAAAAACAATAATAATAAGGAAAATGGATTTTCCCTTGAGATTTTTTTTTTGGCATGCGCCTCGAGTTCTCCAGGACCCAGAAAGAAGAAACGATAATAAACCAAAAGACTCGATGAAGGGCCAAAAGGAATCCAGAGCAAAAACAAGAGATATGCCTGGCGCAAAAAGAAAGTGCTTCCGAGGAAAATAGGCTAAGAGCCCCATAGCAATAATAATAATAAATCTTCTTATCTTCCTTTGTTCTGCATATTTTTATTTATTTTCCTTGTTCAGCCTATCCCCCCCACCCACCCCCCGCTAATGCGAAGGCGCGGTGCCGAAAATTCCCCACGCGCTTTTCTAACTGAGCAAGTGCAGTTCTGATGTTATTACTCACTCGCTGTGGTGCAAAACGTCCACACACCAATGTAAAGCGCGTCGGTCTGTAACGAGAGCTCATTCAATGCCCCTCGCAACGCTGAGAGTCAACCCAAAAGCCTTCCTTTGTGTTTCCTCCGCCCTGGCGGGAGGGCGCTAACAAGAGCAGTGCCCGATATCATACTTCACTGGAAGGAATATATAGACAAAGAAAAAGAAGAGGGAAAAAAGCAACGGCAAGAAAGAAAACAGTAAAAAATTATTTGCATTTTTCCAACTACCACAAGCAAATAAATTCATCAAGGATGCAAAACGCAGCTCGGGGTAAAAATGGGGGAAAGCAAAAAAAAAAAGAGAAAGAGAAAACCCTTTCTCCTCTTTTTCCATACTCACTATCATTATTATCTTTTTTTAATTTCATTTTCTCTTGCATCTTTATTTCTTTCTCGTCCTTTCTCTCTCTCTCTCTCTCTCTCTCTCCTCATTTCAGAGGTTATATGTAAATAATGTTCTTTCCTTTAGAGGCGTTATTTTTCTCACTGTAACAAATGTTTCTTAATCGTAACATCATCTTTTTGTTTTTGTTTTCTTGCCTTTTAGTCTTACCCCAACACTAAAAAAGGACAAAAACAGGCAAGAAACTTCTTCATTTTTTTTTTCTCTTTTTTCTTTTTTCTTTTTTTTGTCCTTTAAGCGTCATTGGGGGTTAAGAGTCACCTTGTTCCTCCGCACCATCACTTATTTGCACAACAAACTTACCAAAAAAGTTCTGGGCGAGATTGTTGCGCAGGTGTGTCTTCTGCATCAATTCCTTCTTCACAGCGCTTCGCAGGAATGGATCCGCCAACATCAATTTCTGCAGAACGATTGAACCACATTGCTGTGTCGCAAGATCTGCAAGCCCAGAGAGAACCATATCCACGACCCGCTGCTTACCACGTCGATCTATATTCATCATCAAGGTACACAGCACGTGCTGGGTCCCTTTTTCATATGCTAGTTCCACAAAGTGACGAAGAAGAAGTTCACAAATGTCACGATTTGCATGAATCGCTTTTTCAATAACAAACCGACCATTTAAGTGTTTGGATAGTGTCACCACATGAGGCCGCAGTGCCTGACAGAGACTTGTATGCGTTGCCGATCCCACATGTTCAAAAAGACATCCCACAACATGAGAAGCATATGCGTGCTGACACATGCTCAAAATTTCATCACTCTTACACAATTTACGAGCAATTTCTTCACCACCACGTACTTTTATATACTCCTGTAGTGATAAATTTCCAATAGAGTCATACATCAAGGAGTTCATGTCTTGATCTATGGCTTTGAGAAGCAACTGCCCCACTTTAGATCCCTTTACTGCACATAAT
Organism: Trypanosoma lewisi; assembly: GCA_036321185.1. NCBI lineage: Eukaryota > Euglenozoa > Kinetoplastea > Trypanosomatida > Trypanosomatidae > Trypanosoma > Trypanosoma lewisi. The sequence continues at coordinate 226,839 of JAWVMQ010000159.1, read as the reverse complement.
GGAAAAAGTTTTCTTACAATTAGACTACCATTGGGGTCACGCAGCATATCCGAAACATTATTTTGTGTTATTAACATCCGTGCAATCTCCTCCGTTATATCCTTCACAGGTGAGGAGAGAGCTGAGACGACGAGTGCTACTACCACATGCACACCAATATAATGTGTTACCAAAGAAGAGAGATGGGGTCCCAATATTTTTAAAAGGTGTTTAAAATGGGCATCCATCATCGTCTTCTCGGTGCACAAAATAAGACCAATAATGGCTTGCACAACAAAATTGGCATCACTTGACGTGCACATATCAAGAAGTTTATCCCCACAAGACTTCATCACGATATCTAACGTTGCGTTCGCCTCTTCACTCGTCCACTTTGGTAGTTTCGGGGATAAAATGTCCTGCAAGAAATTGCAACCCCTCTTTGTCTCAAGAAGCTTCACAAGGTCCAAATTCTCCAACAGGGCAGAAGAAGAAGTGGAGTGAAGGATAAGAGCTCTTATAACTGGAGATGCAACAGGATCCTGAATCAATGAGAGAAGAACTTGGTGCTCAGTGTCTCGGTCATGATTTGCCACCTTTTTCTTTTGCTTTTCTGTTTCTCCAGTAACAAGATCCACAACACCGAGTGTTTCACTCAGCCACGCTACTGTCTCAGTAGGAAAATGGTCAATAAGATGATGGATCGTCACAGCGGAGTGCCGATTGCGGAGCTGCGCTTGTAATTGCTCCACGGTTTTAGCATGCTGCCGCAGTACATGAAGAACACGTTTTTGGATCTCGCCGTCACCATGCTGAACCAGCGAGCTCATTACTTTGCAAGCAACAAAGTGCTCATACAATGTTTCATTTTCCTCAAACAGTTTGGTTACAACATCCAGAACCATCGCCTTCTTGTCACTTTTAGAAGCATCAAGGGCAGCCATCAAGGCACACACAACGCGGCCCCCGCATTCATCTTGCAGGACGTCTTCAAGAAGAGTCATGGGCTCCTCGTCCTCGTCCTCGACGGCTGTGATGGCAGCCTGATTATCCAACTGCAGGAAGGCCTCCACAATTGTGCCCAGCGTGGACTCATCATCAGCCGCGGTCTCTTCTCTCTGTCGCTTGCGAGAGCCGTCGTCTTGGCCCCGCTCCCCAGCACCCACGGAGCGCAGCAGCACGCACAGGTCCCCCGAGGTGGCGGGAAGGCGACAGGCCTGAGGGAACTGCTGCACGAGCATCGCCCTCTTCTCCGCCGAGAAACGCGCCCTGGGCAGGGCGGTGCGCCGGACCAGTCGAGCGGTGGTGTCGTCCCCGCGACGCATCGCCCTGGCAGCGGCGACCTTCCGCTTGCGCGCCTCGTGTGTGTGCTGCACCTGACGCTGGTGCGCCCGCTCAAAAACGGCCTTTCTCCCCATTGCCTGTATCCCTCTCCGTGTTACTCCTAGAAATGCTCTCCCTCTCTCTTTCTCTCTATATATATGGCATGTACCACAGACACAGAGAAAAAAAGAAAAAAAGGGGTAATTATATATACGAATAAAGAAAGAGAAAGAGAGAGAGAGACAAAGAGACGAAGAGTGAACACATCATACTGATACGGAAGTAATAATGGAACATCACTTGCACTTCAAAATCACAAGGCGGTTATACAAAAACAAGAAAGAATACACACACAACATACACACCAACACCATTAATAATAATAATAATAATAATAAATGTAACAAAGGACAACATTTCGGTTTTCTTTTCTTGGCATTGTTGTATATTCTTCTTCCAGTTACACAGGGGCCAAGTAGGAGATAACATCCCAAGTGTGTTACAAAAACCACCCTTTGCCTCCTCTTATGGCCTTAACTTGGCCAAAACGAGGTATACCGTACTCTGTGAGTGAAGAATACTTCACCGTGGCGTACAAACCCGTCAGTGAGCGACGACCAACCTTTCCACTCTTCATTTTCCCACCCTTCTTGGTGTCTCCTGTCACTTCCAACAGATGATCCAGCAATGCCCGCTGCCTGGATGCATCCATTTTAGGAAGTGGAACGTTAAATACACGCCCAGTATCACTGAGACACTTCAGGCCGTAAAAAACAACCACGTCACTTTCCTTATTTTTCATCGATGCAGCTCTCCCAAGAGTTGTGCGAGGGATTGAAATGGCATTACGACCCTCATGAAGAGAGTTTAAAGGAATACTAACGAGTTTCCGAGCACGTGGATTGCTTGACGGGATCTTCAACAATGGTCTTAAGATTGAATATTCCTTGTCAGAAAAGGGAAGTAATTTCACTGCCGTAGTACTACGACGAGAGTTTCGCTTGCCTCGCATTATTGCTTCTTTTACAATAGCCTGATGGTTTGCATCCTCTGCCTTGGTTTCCGTGGCCGCAACATTTTCGTGATTACAGACACCAGATCCCATAGAGTCAATCCCTGGATTCTTCGCATATGTTCGGATAAGTGGTGGGGCATCCACCATCAGCCCCGGCAATTTTGATAAACAAGATCCTTTTTTATCTGCAAACAGGCGCTCTCCACTAGAGAGGAGTGGGTCGAGAAGTCCCATCAATACACCCTTTTCCTTCTCCCTCAGCTCATACACGTTTGTCATGCTACGAATGACAGCGCCTTCATATCCAGCTGAGAGATATTTTTTGAGGTACACTCGCTTTGCATCCTCAAGGGATCGTAGCAGGGAGTACTGAATAAGTTGCACGTATTCCCCACCCATGTTAGTCAAACCTATCGTTGTGGATTTTTTCCCGCTACGTTTTTTCTTTACCTCACATGGAGGAGCGTGGAGGGAGTTGCTCGTTTCCTTCCCAGGAAACAAAATAGAAGAGGAATGGGCATGATGCAAAAGAGACATGAGAAAATACATCGCCTTGAGTCGCTGTGAGAAAACGGAATAATTAGGAATAACACGAAGCATCTCCAAATCACGCACACCGTTGGCTTCCATCACTTTGCGGAGAAGTGATAAACGTTCCTTTTCAATCCGAGAAAGTCCTCGTCCATGACTTTCATCTGAGATATTTATCCTGTCGGATGGTTGGAAAGAAATAATGTCAAACACACAAAAACGAGGGAGTGTCTCCACATAACTCAGCACTTCCTCTTCAGAGGAGCAGGCGGATTTCGGTCCACGCAAACGACGCACTAGCGCCGATACCGCCAAAAAACCACTTTTAACTCCGCCATCACCATCTGATTTTTTTGCGGAAGAGTTCTTATGAATATATAATTCACCATCCAAGGACAACCGTGCGTCTCCACACAGCCAGCGCAGGAGGCGGAGTTCCTCCTCAATCCAAAACATGCCGTGAACAGGTCTCCCAAACCGAGAGAAACATGTCGAGTTGAGGGATTCAGCACGCTCACTCAGGTACGAGAGAATGCGCACTCCATCATGTTTTGGTGAGATAAAGTACGGCGGCCCTTCGGAACCACAGGACTGCGATGTTCCCGTGGCACTTGAAGAAGACACTGCACGTTCTATGGTATCAAAAGTCGATAACGCCATCGGCTCAAAAGGTAAACTACGCAGAACGCAGCAAAACCTCATCATCCGCGAATTATTCACGATCTATAGATCTATGTGTGGGTGTGTGTAAGTGCGGGTGTGGGTGGGTGGGTGTCTGTGGAGAGAGGCAAGCTTGAAGGAAAAAAAAAATCAAAACAAAAAATTCATAGAGTACAGCCATATGTGTATACATCAAAAACAATCAAAGCAAAAAAAAAAATCTACTCATCCTCTTATGGTAATGAAACTGCCAGCGTCCTACAATCCTTCATCCTCTCCCAACACACATGCTCTCTGTGTATGTATGCATGTATCTATGAGAGCTTGCATTTCACATATCATCTTCATTGACGCCACCCCAATCACCGTACTTCAAACGAAGAAATGAGAGTTCTGCACTAACACGTACTAATTCTCGTTCCTTCTCCTGATTTCTTTTTTGTAGGGCGCGGATAACTTCTTCATGCTCCCTAATAAGATCATCTTGCTCCGATTTGCTCTTCAGTAAACTTGCCTGGATGCAGTCCAGTGCTTCAGCTCGTTCACTTAAACAAATGGCTTCCTCCTTCAAACGCTGACGCTCCTGACGACAGTACTCCTCCTCCTTTTGTCTCCATATGGCAAATAAAGCGCGCTCCTGCTCCAATGCTTCCTGCTTTTCCGCGAGTTCTTCACAGACCTCTTGACGGATATAAGTGAACTCTGTGTTTTTACCTTCTCTGTGAGACCCTTCAGAAGAGGAAGAAGACGTTTCCTTATGATACTCAGGATAGACATTCTGACACAAAGTACTTTCTATTGCGTGAAGAAACATCTCATTATGAAATTCCACATACTCCAGAAAGAGTTCAGCGGCATCAGATACAAATGCTCCTATAATATTCATCCGCGCCGCCCACCAACGTAAGAGTTCGCCAATGGGATCAGAAACATTTCTCGTTTCATTATGAAATGTTTTCTTTAGACGTGTATGATTGGGCATGTAGAAACAGTGAGAACCCGAAGAGGTAGTATCAATTAACCATAAGAATCCCTCTATAAATCCAATGCAACGGGCCACACGCACTTCCTCACCCACAGCAGAGATATTCTTCTCAGCAAGAATGGTGGAGGACGGCGGTCTAAGTATGTTTTCGCCGGGAGACACCGTAAAGGCATGTAAAAGCCAATAACGTTCTGCATTCCACGACAAAACTAATCCAGATGTATCACAAGAAAACACTATACCAGAGTTCTCACAGATTGAAATAACAGCTTCCTTGTGTCCAAAAAGCATCCGAATAGAGTCAACCTGAATAGAAGAATTATCTCCTCTCCCAACGGACTCTCCGGATTCCGCACTCTCATCCATCTCAATCCTTTTCATATTTAAAGATGAGTAATCATTCATTCCCACCGTCCTCATTCTAACTTTATCCATACCAAGAAAATTAATATGGGAGCCAACATGTATGGGATCGTTCAGCCTCCACACGTGAATAAAACCGTCATCCCCACCCGTCCAAAGAAGACCATTTTTTGCATGAGAAACGTTGTAAACATAAAGACAGCTCAGTACACCACCGCCTGTGTGACCACGAAGACCAGAGGGCTCCTGTTTGAATGAGTTTTCTCCCACAGGCCAAACATGTACCATAGTGGACTGTGAGCCCACTGATATAAGATAATCTTCACGCCCGACGGTTATCTGTGTTACTTTCCCCGAGTGTTGTCCGACCTTCCCGTTATACTCAAAGGGATATTCTATGGACCACGAAAAGAGAGTTCCATCTGCCGCACCACTGTAAACGTTACTTTTACTATCTGCAGCAAAACAAGTCACTGCGGCGTCATGTTTCATGCCACAGAGAGTTCCCTCTTGGAGAAATGATTCGTTATCTGATGATGTCTCGTCTCCTTTGGAGAGTTTAAACGCCACAACAGCACCTTTGTCGTCGCCACACCATAACAAAAACTGCTCAGGAACCAAGAACAATGCAGTTATCGATGACATACTTTGCAGTCCTGCAGTTTCTATGGATCTGCCATTCCAAACATGACATGGTTTTATCTCCCCTTCGTTGCTCCCACAAAAAGATAACACATTCTGCAATTGACCAGAGGGTCCAGGTGACATGCACCCGGCGGCCACACAACTAACAGACGCAAGGTCGCATTCCTCAAATGAATGAAGCAATAAGCACTTTGTGGGCATCTGATCCCCTCTATGGATCACTTTCTTTTGACCAAGATCCCTCTTCTTCTTTGCCTTCTCTGGGAACCATGGATGGGGCATTTCGTAATAGTCTTCATGACAGCACATGAGAATAAACAACAAAATATAAGGATGAAAATGCGAAAACAACAACAGCAACAACAGCAATATATATATAGGCGGGGGAGTTTTTTCCCCCACCTCGCCATCTGCATCTACTATAATACAGCACAGAGTTAAGCCAGTGTATTACTAGTAATAATAATAATAGTAAAGGCTCATTAAAAGAAAGTCAGACAACATCTTTGTAAGCAAGAAAAGGAAATGATACACAACGTATTCAGTTTTTCTTTCCTCCTTTAACATACATATACAAGCGCCGAAGGAAGAATGCAAAACAAATCACTTCTCCCTTTTTTTCTCACATCTAGAGAGATACGCATACTGGTATACAAAAAAAATTCATCATTCCCCCTCCCCACACACCCTAAACATGTTTGGTCTAATTCTGACGCCTACTCCGAGGTCTACCACGATGGAGGTGAGTAATACGCAAATCCACCAAATGAAACGCTACGTTTACTCCCTTTATCGTTTGTGCTGTAATTCCTCAAACTGTTATTCCCATCCGTGTTGGAAGTATTGTTGGAGGTGGTGTGACGGTGAGATGTAGTACTGCAACTACTCCTAGAGTGCGATGACTCCATCATTGTGGATTTGGGGACTAGCGACATAAACAATGCTGCCAGTGAGCGTGCCCCATGACGAAGCTCAGCTCTTTCTTCTAGTGAAAATGTTTCCCCAGACTGTTCTTCTGCATGAGAAGAATAAGGATCATTTTCCAACACTTCCTTCTCTGGACGCCCATTGGAAAGATTACGTGACTGTTGATCTGTTGAAAGAGAAGATGAATTCAAATTTCCCATACCCTCAAGAGGATTATTATTATTATTATTATTATTATTACCCTCCTCCTCCTCTTCCAGTGGCATTTTATTACTCATCTGTGCTTGAGATTCATTTGAAGATGTCAATTGTAGTATACGCCGTTTTAAATAATCATTTTCTTTTTTATATAACATACATGTCTTCTTGTATTCCTCAAGCTCTGACTGAAGTTTTTCTACCATGGACTGAAAGAGTTGATGAGCAGAAATACTACACACTGGCAAATCCACTACAGAAGGAATCTGCTCGTGGGAAGCATGAATGATACTGGGGTCTCTGGAGTCACTCAGAATATGGCTATGGCCTGTATCAGGTAAGTCGGGGATATTATTCTGCAAAAAAGAAGATGGACGAGTGGCGTGGGGATCATTCTCGGCTACCAAAGATGTTGTCTCATTCTCTCTGAGTAACTCTTCTCGCGTTTCATGACAATTTGTTTCATGCAATAACATCTGGGGAGAAGAGAGTGGGATATTTGATGGGGATCCATGTGTAGAGACATCTCCAGTTATTTTTACTGTACCACTGGATGAAGAACAAGAACTCGTTCTCCGTTGCATAGTTGTGGCGTTACATGAAGCAGCAGTATATGAGGAGGGTGTAGTAGAAGAATACACTCCCCCCGACGTGAATGGTAAATCTACAATCTCTAAATTTTGTGGCAATATCTCACGAAGTGCGGTAACACGTCGTTTGCTACTTGTCAGAGGATTCTCTGCAAGGGTCAAAGCTTTAAGAGAATAAAGGGATTTAATTGGGGCCAACGAATCAATGTTTTGAATCATGTTTCTCTGAAGATGCAATTCCTTCAAGGCGATACATTTTTCGATACCTGTGAGTAATGAGAGTCGATTGCTGGATGCATCCACAATGCGTACAGACGCCGGTAACCCTTCCAGATTTGTGATTTGATTATGTGAGACCAACAATACTTTCAAATGAAGGAGCGGTAACAGTCCTTCTACATCTGTCAACATATTGAACGACGCATTCAACTGCCGCAGAGGTAATGGAAGTCCACGTAAGGATGCAATGTTGTTGTTTGAGATATCCAGTGAGGTTAGCGTGGAGAGCCATACCAGTCCTTGAAGAGAAGAGATGCTGTTGTGAGAGATGTCTAGTTTCGTAATGGAGCGGAGAACCTCCCGTTCCTCATCGGTCGAAAAGGCAGTGGGGTCAAAGTCAATGAGATTCTTGTGAGAGAGGTTAATTTGCATGCGTGTGTGTGTATGTGTATATATAAATAAAAACTTTTTACCCACGCCACTTCTTCCAATTTTCTTTATGCGTCTTGCTGAATGTAATCCAGGGTTCACTTCAAAAGACCACGGTCATGCAAATTAATACTCTCTCCTTCTCCCCCCTTACGATATGTATGTATGTATACAACTAATATTTTTGTTATATTTATATAAACTTCCCCCCTGATTTGGCCACGTATAAGTGCCTGTGTTCAATGTAGTGCAGCACCACCCTCTGAGATCACCGCAGCCCACGCAGATGGAATATCCAATAAGGAGGCAAACAAAAAAGTAAAAAAAAATAAAATCTAATCAAGAAAGAATGTGGCTTGGCAAAAGGGAAGAAGAACCACCCATCCACACACCTTCCAAGCAACACAGACACACAGAAAAAAAAAAAGGAACAAAGAAAACGATTAATTACAAGAAGAAGGTAGGCTACGTAAGAAGTTTCGAGTAATCAATAAAAAGGATGTATGGATTCAACCAATAGAACGGGAGAAGGAGGGGCGGAGGAGGAGGAGTAACAAGATCGTACTGATATAACAATAATGTGAAGAAGTCACGATAGTGTGACACCACCAAAGCTCTGCAATCCTTCTCTTTCTCTCCTTTTTCTTTTCTTGTTTTTTTTTCCCTCCTCTTTGGGGGATATTTTTATTTACGCAAGGTTCGCCCCATCATTCACATTACTACCGCTGTGAGGGAACCACTTCTTCTTCTTCCATTTCTTCTTCCTCCTCGTTGTCATTGTTGTCGACATCCATATCTTCACTCTCACTCCACTTCCTTGGCACACTGCCCCCATCGTCATGATGGGATGGCTCACTGCTGCCACCACTCCTGCCCGTGAGCTCCGAGCCGGGGAGTTCCACCAGGTGAACCATCGCCATGCTCATAACATTACCCATGTCGGCAGGCAGTACAAGATTAAAGTACTGTGGAAATGCTTTAGCAAGGTAGAACGTCCCACCGTAACGCTTCCGGACAGCCTCCTGCGCCCCACGCGGTAGATGAAGAATAATATTAGAGCATGCCTTTGGCCCGCGTTGTTGAAGATACTCAGCAACAAGCCGAACTAAGTCTTCCTCTGAGAATTCTTGTCGAATGACACCACGTGGTAACGTCACGCCTGGACGGCAAACGCACCATTGCCCTGCCACTTGATATTCGAAGTGTTGAAAATACTGAGGATAATTATTAAAGAAATTCCAAAACCGTCGTGGTAAGTAATTAAGCAGCTCCTCTGGAACATTTTTTTTGAGGAAGATTTTGAGTGCGACGTGTCCTTTTTTGGGAAGATAGCGATGCAGCTCCCGCGCAAGATTGTCAGGATCGTGAAAAGGGTTAGAAGGATCATTCCTAAAAGCGATACGTCGTCGGAGTGAACGGATTTTCTTTTTGTTCCGTTCCTGAACTGCAATTTCCAGTTGTTCCTCAAGCGACAACTGATCCTTGTCAAGTCGGTCTTTAAACCGGCGCCGCATAACCACAGAGCCGTCTGCGCTGAGAGAAAAAACAGCGGCGTGGAATTTAAAGAATTGCAGAAGTGTTCCATAAAATGTCTTCACCTCCTCCTGAACAGAATCAGGGATTAATTCTTCGATCTGGCGAATATCGACCTGCCCATCTTGTGGAACAAGACGAAGGATGAAGTTACAACTTTTTGGTGTGGGCGTCGTTTCACACTCCAGGCCGTCATAACCGGGTGGTCGTAAAAGTACAGACCCTCCATCGCGGTCAACTGCAAAGGCAAAAACATGTTGCATTTGAGCAAAATAAATAATAGAAGCAGGTCCCCTAAAAGGCAAAGATGCGGCGGTGGCGTATCCCACACGTTCTAATAAAATACGGAGTGGCATCCAACGTCCTGTGACACCACCAAAGGACTTAATAAATGGAGGTAATAGGGATGGATCTGGCCGATATCGTGCAAAGCGCTCTTCTGCTACTTCACAACCATCAAGAGGAAATTTCGCATAACCACCATAAAGACGAATGTATTTTCGTCCAGCCACTGAGACTACTTCAGAAGCACGATGTTGGAAATACCGTTCAATGTGTTCTTCTGTATAACCAGGCATCCCCTCCAACACTTCCCTTAAAGGAACAAAGAAGGGTGGAATATACGAAACAAAACTACTGAGTGAAAGAACTGCACCGTCCCCGGTCGTTGCTGGAGGAGGCAATGTTGACATTGTGACATCAAAGTCGGGAGGTGGTGGTGGATACTCACGAAGCCCAGCATCATAATAAAAATCCACTGGTGGAAGATCATTGAAAGATTCTACCATTATTCGCTCTGTAGGCCGTACAAAAATACCAGCTGATTGATCTAAAGCAGTCCCAACAACATTCGAGTCACCATTATGACTCGCACCTTCTTTACCCCCACCTTTGCTGCCACTAGAAAAGGAAGCATTAGATGCCGTCTTTGTTGTATCCCCCTCTGTTGACGATGCATCAGCGTCTCTTGGCGGGGTTCCTTTACAAAACATGAGTCCAGTTTGATTTAAACTTATACCAAGTCCTTTGACTTTTGCTAACACTGCAGCAAGTGTTTTGTGGGGACGAACATGACGCCTTCGACTATCAAGGGAAAGATCATTGTAAAGTGTTCCAACAGGAATCCATTTTTCATCCGGAACGCGCTCCAGGAGCTCCTGCAGTTCCTCCACGAGTTTAGGGTGAATGGGCACATCTGTGGAAGCATCACTAAGAGTACTGCAATGTCTCCAGAGCAAAGTAGGGAGAATCCCTCCAGTGATGCTTACACGACACCATCTGATACAACTCGTACAAGGGTATCGCAGCATTGACTAAAAAAATAAAGAAAAAATGCTTACATTGAGAGAGACAAGAAAAGAAAGAAAGAGAAGCAATGAATGAATGAAATACATACAAGAAAGAAGAGGAAAGGGTATATATCCCTCTCTTGCTCTTTTTGTTTCCAGTTATTTTTTTATTTTTATTTTTTGCTTCACCCACTTACAACTCTCAGTTGCTCTACACTCTTGGCAAAATAGGGAGTATCGAGGGGGGAAAAAAAGAACGAGTCAATTTGATGTGAGGCGAACTATTTCTTGTCATCAAATACAACAATAGACTAAACGATACGGTGTTCACAGAGTGTTGCACTATCTCTCTTCTTTTCCCTCATCACACCTCCATAGAGAAACATATACATCTTTTTTTTTCTTTTTTTTTCTGCCTTCGCCAATCCTTCAATGGGGCGTTGGTGTGACCTCTCGGGAATACCGATGCATTGCCGCTGCAGCCTCAAGAACTGGATGGAGCGCAACAAACCTCCACAAGAAACACAGAGTGCCGCACACCACATGCCGCATCACAAATCGTCTTCACTTTCCAGCGAGTCCCCTCAGTGGAGGGTGCAAAAGCTTCCACATAATCACCAGCTCGAAGGAGAACAGTGGGAGACAGCACAGCATCCTCTGACTCCCCAACGCCAAGTTGCCCATGCATATTGTCACCAAATCCAACAACAAGTTTATCTTCTAGCAGAATGAGATAATGCTCCCTCCCAGTGATGGCCCGAATACAAAGACCATTTGCAGCCGGCGGCAGCGGCAATGGTGTCCAAGAGGTAAGAAAGGAATCCTCTTCTCCCAGACCAAGGACACCGCTCCCCATCACTTCCACCTCTGCCGAGGGAATGGGTGTGGTTGTGTCGAAACGGAAAAGACTCTCGTTTCCTGCATGAAGAGAAAATTCCCCCTTTTCTTCTTGACGCGGAATGGACGAGCTATCGTCTTCCGGGACATTGCAATAGTAGCACCCCCAATGAAATGTTTGGTTACGAGTACCACCACCTCCCTTACCCTCTTCAGGATTCTCTTCTATGGAGTTATCCCGAAGAATCACAGCAGAATGCAAGTGCATTGCATGTAGACTAATAATTTCACGAGAGCACCCACCACCACCCAACGGCATCCCAACCGTCGTATCTAGTAATGCAGTGAGACGTACTGGCTGGAAATGAGAGGAGGAAAACACGGCACGACGAGCCTTTGATGGTTTCCATTTTTTCTCAAAAAGAGACATATGTTTAGAGGTATCAGAGTCAAAATCCTGCAGTGCCCCAGTGCGCAATGCATGTTGCATGGCTTTGGTTTTTGCATGCAATACCGACCATACATCTCCATCATACCCAAGCTCACCAAAATCACCTTTCCCTGCCGCCAAGATGAGAAGTGGGTAGTGTTGTTGCTTTTCTTCGTCTTGTCGCCGTATCTCATCATTATCTCCCTTCACTATCACAATCACATCACGGAAGGCAAGAAGAGTATGGTGTGTGCCACAGCTCACATGCGTCAGCTGACCTCGTTGAATCAAGTGGTAGAGTCCTTCACTTTCTTTGTATTCAGTGGATGTCTTATTGCTGCCGCTGCTGGCGTTGTTGGTCTTGTTGTTAGCTTGAGCGGCTGTAAGCAACATTGTGAAGGAAAAGTGATCATCCTCATCTGGCAAGCCAAGCTGTCCATCACTATTTTTGCCGCATACAAAAAGACCCTTTTCAGTCCATGCAAAACTGTGATACGCACCACATTGAATATCTATGACCCTTTCCCCATTGAAGAAAGGAATGCGGGTGGGACGTAGTAGATTCTCTGGGGAGCCACGGCCGAGACCAAGTTGGCCATTTTCATTGAGGCCCCATCCGTAGACACCGGTTGTTGTAATGACAAAATTGTGATATCCACCCACACGAACCGACTGTATGGTGCCTATTGGTTCTACAGAATCATCTTCTCCCCCGTTCTCCTTCTTTTTCACTCCTTCTAGAAAGAAAGAAAGGAGAGTGATGCGGCTTCTTGAACCACATGTCCCTAACCCAAGTCGGCCATCATTACCGCAGCCGCAAACGGCGATGGACAATTGTGTGCATGGATTATGTACACCACCATGATGATCCTCCTGGTCTCTTGATATGTTTTCCATTGATAGTGTCTCTTTAAGAAGTGGTTCAAGAACATAAAAGAATAACAAACAAGCAAACAGTTTTGGTAGTAGTATCAGTAGTAGTCGTAGTAAACAAAAGCAACGAAGCAGTATGTGTACATTCATACCCACATATCCAGAGACAAACTAGTATTAAGAGAGAAATAGAGAGAAAGAGTATGAGAGAAAATACAAGCAGACATCACCTTTTTATCCTTCTTCCCCATCTTCTGCTTCACCGCCCTTTCATCTCACTATGTTTTAATTTAGTTTTCTTCCTTTTCCTTTGTTTTTCTTTTCATTTCTCAATCCCACAACATATCTGTTATGCTAACTCTTTCTTTCTTTAATCTGTCGTTTATTCAGGATTTAACAATCAATTCATTCACACAAACTCCTCTCTTTAGTTGATGTTTTTTTTTTGTGTGTGTATGTGTTTCTTCACACTTCATCCCTCCTCTTTTCCCCCACTTCTTTTTCTCGTCTCGTTTATTAGCGCTACTCGGTCCATGCTGACACAATGCCGTCCTCTGTAGAGGTAAACACCCACGGCAACGTTGGGTGCCACGCAACCGAGTAGACCGCACGGCGGTGCTTTAATATTTTCAGAGGCACCAACAGCGGATTCTTGTTGTAGTCATCGTAAACCATACCGTGGAATACATGAACCTGGCCATCCGACGCACCTGAGGCAAAGAGCGGATAGGCGTTGGTGTTTCTGTGGAATGCGACGGCATTGACGACCCCTTTGTGGGAGTGCATCCGCTTATACGGCTTATCAGAAAAGTCACAATCATACCACTGCGTGTGGCTCGTTGTGTCACCAACCAAGAAATTATCACCCTCAGTATGCACAGACAAGCACGTCGTAATACCCCCTGGCGCTTTGTACCGGCGTTGCAGTTTGTGTGCCATGAGGTTGTACACTCTCACAGAATTTGTTGTGGATAGGAAGAAGAGAGGTTCACGTGGATGAAATTTACAGTCTGTAACTACCTCAGAAAACTTACGGAACGGACAGAAGACCTTTCGCTTTGACAATTGTAGCATCACTGTCTGGCGGTACTTTACGTGATCCTTTGGACAAAGCGCACACAGATAGTCACCACGGGCATGGAAAGTAAAACGCTTCACTTTACCATGTAATGCAATTTTCACTACAATACCCGCACTGCGTTCCTGCGCTGAGGCATCAACAAACTCTGCACGCTTCTCACGTTCCTCTGCGTCGTGAAGATCATGCATAAGACGATGAGCAGATTCATCCTTGTCCAATGCTGTCTGAACGATACCACCTCCCCCCAGTGTGATTTCTCCTCCAGTAATATGATTATTTCCCGTAGCTTCATTTAGTACAGTACCAGGAGCACGCAGATGACGCAAAGTGTGCTCGTTTACCACTTCATGTGCAGCAAATGTGGGGACAATAAACACAAGACTGTACTCAACTGCAACTGCTAAAATATTAAGTGTTTTTACGGGACAGAATTCAACCTGTTGTAATGGTCCCCCCATATCATATCGTTTCACCAAACGACCTGTCATAACTTCATAGACCCGCACTAAATGATCATCACAACCCGTCGCGAGAAAATGCCCATTAGGACTGACAGAGATACTGCGGACAGTTGCTGTGTGACCTTTATATTGAAATGAAAGGCGCTCTGGATATGGCCGAAGATCTTTTGGATCAGGCAAATCAGGCAAAAGTTTTGATGGATCCACAACAAGACGGGTACGTTGAGCCCGCGGAAAAAATGCAAGGTCCAGGCACCGTTGATAGCGATCTTGAATTGTATGGTGATAGAAAGGCACATGACGTAGTGCGTCAAAAGCTTGTGGAAGAAAATGCTCCTTTCTGTCAATCGGTCGAATCCGGGCAAACCGCTGCAGTGCCTTTTCACTTGGAAGGTACTCTGGTGGTGGACGATAACTCTCATACGTGCCTGGAGGTGGCACTTTGGGTTTTGGTACGCGGTTTTGATACAAGAATTTAGTATGTGCGTCCATGTCCACTTTACTCTCGTCCCAGATCATCTCTGGTTCCTTCGACAGAGTTTCATCCTTCTCATCGCTCTTCTTTTCATCGGCCTTCATAAGACGGCGTACCATCTTTTCTATGATTTTCATGTCACTTTGAGCAGGAACAAATTTCTTCTTGGATGGTCCTCCTCCTCGAGCCAATGGGTGATTCAGCGGATCAAACTCCACAGTATCTGTAACGACATCTGCATACATGTCATAGCCTGCATTGGGTGTGCGATTGCGCTGTAGGTTAAATATCATTTGCAGGTCAGCATTACTCAGTGTTTTCTTTTCATTATGCAGGGCATCATAGATAGTCCTCATTGCGTTTGGATCATCAGTCGCATCTAAGAGACGCTCCAGCGCGGAACGTTCACTCTTCATCAACTTACGACCTTCAACATCATACCCGTAATGTGTCTCATCCTTGTACCACTCGAGTGGAATGTCTCCAACACGATTGAGTGTGGCCTCATCTTCACTGCTGTCTGACTCATCCAGTTTTTGAGTTGTGCCAATACGAATTGTCTCTGAGCTGTTTCTTGGTTTTCCCACTAGATCCTGGGCATCGGGAAACAAGAACACCTCATCATCTCCATCATCCTTGTCGCTGTCACTCCAAATAACTTCATCCCGCAAAGAGGCGGTAGAAACTGGAAGGGTCTCATTCAATGAATCTGTATTGTCTTCCACGACAACTGGCTTCTCAGGGAGCGGTGATAACATCAATTTGTTGGCCGGGGCCGCTGCTGCTCCCTCTAATGATGTTGTCGACTTTGTCTTCACCGGACGAGGGGAGTTTTTCTCAGCTTTTTCTAACGGCGATTCACGGGCCATACGGGGTGTCTCGACACGCCGCACTCTGCGGTTCGCAGAGTCACGCTTAGAGGGCATTTCTTCTTATCTGTGATTAGGCGAATTTACATTGGCAAAGTAGAGAAGGAGAGAGAAATAGGAAAAAAAAAATGTCAAAATACATTTCCAACAACAAGAACAAAAAGAATTCAATCGTGCAAGTTTTTTTTTTTTTCTTCATAGCATCCATACATGTACGGATTTTCCAATAGAATGTCATCTCCCACAGATTGTTCTTACACTTCTTTGTCTAATAAGTATAGATGTATGCATACCTAGAAGAAGGTATAGGCTTAAGAGGAACATAAAGAACACAACACTACTCGGTTCGTCTATCGAACAACAACAACAACAACAACACACACACACACAGAGAAAAAAAAAAAAAACTATTACTCAGGCGTGCGGCGGGTGGAAGGTGTCATCATCTTCTCGCGTAAATCTATAGATGCAGTAAGGAATCGCTGCAATGGGCCCTGCACAAACTCCATAGCAAAAGTGTGGGTCTCTTCCTCGCATGGATTTGAAAAGCCGCTGTGAGACTTGCCCTCTCCTTTGCGTAAGAGGGATAGCTGGGAACGAAGGGAACTATTTTCTTCCTCAATTGCAAACCGTAGAAGCTTCTCGGCCCTAAACTCATCCTCAATACGTTGTAGTGCCTCCACGGCACATCGAACGGCTCGTTTGATCTCATCAATGGAAAGACCGTCTAAAGAAGTGATACCCCCTCGAGAGGGCTTCACTACAACGTCAGTTCGATTTTCGTCCTTCGAATGAGTCGTAGAAAGCTGGACTTGGGAAACTTGTTGCTCGAGTTCGATAATACGTTTTCCTTGTGAGGATGTTACTTCACGGAGACGTTTGACCTCCTCAGTAGCCCTGAGGACTTCCTGTTCGCGTAAATTCAAAGTGACGCGTAATTTCTGCGCCTCCGCTTCTGTTTCCAATAAACATCGTTGTAAACTACGTGCCCAGCTTCGCTCTGCGACCCGACTCTCCAGCACACCCCCACCCCCACCATCACCCCATCCATTCTGTACATTCAAATTTCTCTTCTCTACTCCGTATACAGGCGGATTCACCGTATCCCTTGCAATCGGTGAAGGCGCGGCCGGTTGATTCGTTGAGTTTCCATAGTGTCTGCTGTCCTTTGATGGCATTCTGGGATATGGACGGGGGCTGGCGGAGGCATTCGTCTCAATCGACCGCCGATTCACCCGTCCCGGTTTCTCTGTCTTCTCCCGCAGCGGCGGCGACAAGACGTCGAGCCCCTGCCACTCCGACGTTTCAAACGTCATGCCGCGAGAGGCCGGGAGCTTGACGTGTGGTGACACCGACGATGAAGAGAGCAGTGAAGCCGTCCCGGTGGAGTTTACATCCTGGCTGCTTCTCCTGTTGCTACTGCCGGTAGAGGACGTGGCAGTGGACTTCTTTCTACTCATTTGGTTTTGTTGTACTTCACGCAAACACACACACACACACACACACAGAATGTTTGTACTCAGCTGACCGACCGTGCGACCTAATTAGCAAGATAGAAGAACAAAACAAAGAAGAAAACATCAAAAAGGAATGAAGTGCATAACAACGACAGGCCGCCTCGCATTGTGTCCGGGATGCCCACAGAGGCTAAACACCGACATAAAACAAAATAAAAGAAATCAGAAAGTAGAGAAGAAAAAAAAAACGAAAAATACCAAAAAGTATTTACTCACAATAACAATAGTAATAATAATAATAATGTCAATGAAGCATAGCCTGACATCAACAGTGTGCCAAATGTCACCACAACCACCACCACTATCACTCTCTTTTTTCGGTTATTCTACCTTTATATACTTTTGTTTTTGTCCTTTATCTAGTTTATTTCAATTTTTCCTTATTTCCTCTTTTTTTTTCCTTTTAATTTTCTTTTGCCTAGAACGGTCTGACAGAATATTGCCGTTTCTTACAGAATCGTTTTTCTCACTTTCTAGTAACCGCCTGAGTTTTGCAATATTTCTCTCCACCTCCACCTCTACTTTATTTTTCTACGTTCTCCCTTATTTGCCATGCACAAATGCAGAGGGAAGAAAACAAAAAGATTTGAGTTTCATCAAGTAAAAGCGTGTCTGCATATCTAAGCAGGGTGACAAAAGCATACACCACCGTCATCTAAAGGTAGGTGATGGGGAACCACTTACACTCCGCAACACACATTGGAGAACGATGAGCTTCTTTTTTCTCCTCCTTTTTTTAGTCATGGCTTTAGTTGTGGACACTATTCACTTTGCGATGCGACATGCACATAGACAGGCACAAAAGCAAAAACAAAACAACAAAAAAAATTGACACCAGCTTCAATAACAAGGAATACAAAACAAAGTTACAAACACTTCTCTACTACTCATCCAGTCCAAAAAAACCCTCCGAACCACTATTCTGCGATGGAGACTTCTCACATTCGGCTTCATGGTCCAATTGCTCCTGTAGTGTTCGCATGGCTTCCAGGCGATCCGTCGTTGGGGAAACATGTTCAACCTTAGAAGGGGACGTGGTTCCACACGGGGTCAACCTCGCTGTAATGATATGTAATTTTCTTGGTGGATGTTGATCAACATCCTTCACGACTGAGAGACGTCCAAGTATAGGGCGTTTCTTCTCTTGGACTACTCTATTTGTTCCGCTGTCCGCCGATGATGGTTGATTCAACACCGCATCTGTGCGTGCCTGATTTATGTTACTGACGCCGTTAATACCGCGTGTAGGACTTGTAATAACCGGGGCTGTGTGTGTTCCCTTTCTACCACTGCGTCTGCATTGCTTCATGTTTTCGTTTAGTTTCTGCATCTGCAGCGCCCTGGGCAGATTAGAGACATTTGAAGGGGCATTTGACTCCGTATCACCAACGGTATCCGATGGTGTTGGCAAGTAACTTCGGTCCCGCGCGTTCGCCCCTGGAGACAAGTTGACACGCCGCGAAGTAGGAAAGCCCACCGGTGGTGCATCAAAGCGCCGGTGACGCTCCTCTGTTGCCGGTGGTGATGTTGGTGTCGATGTGTTCACGTAGGCAGGACGAGGGGATCCCAGTTGGGCGCGGGCCTGCGCGAGAATGGCATCATACACGAGCTGGTGTTCTCTGTTTGTCGAGGGATAGATGCGTTGAAAATTGCACAACTTGGAGTCCTCACGGAGACGACGCTCTTCAACTAGTTTTATCATTTCCAGTGCCTGTTCCTGAGTTCCAAAAGCGGATGATGTGACCATGTTCAATAACTGTTGCTGATCTTCATATTTCTGCGCAGGGAACTCACTAGGTGTCGTCAGTGAGACAATAGAATCATTATGATCTTTTGAATTTCTTCTTCCATATGTATTTGACGCAGCATTCGGTTGCCGCATAACACGCTGTATGAAATCATTTCTCTCTTTCTTCTCCATTTGTTTCTTATCGGTAGCCCTTATATCGATGATATTCCACACCTCTGCGATGAGAGCGTGCTTAATCTTATAATCCAGAGGAGTATCTGTGGCAAATGACGGTGTGTGATTTACTTCCATTAGCCATGGCTTCATCTTGTGATCAATGAGGATATCAAAACCGAGTACCTCAAAACAGCTATAGCCATCATTCTGCCGTGGGAAACACGAGTTGTAGACATTTGCAATTTGTGGCTGAGCCACAAGAATAGTCTTGCAAATGACATGTGCAACTTTTTCCCAAAAATCCTCTGAAGATTTTCCTGTAGATTCTAACCATTCATTAAGAAACTTGAAGTCTCGCTTATGACCTGTACTACCGCATGTGACATCATTATTATAAATATATTCTGGATTATGTTTATTAACAGCATAGTTTGTAAGATGTTTACATGTATTACGAGCATTGTTATCTGTTGGTTTTTCATACAATTCTGCACATATACGTACAAGCCCATCCTTAAACATAAATATAGACGGTACACGAATAGAAGTTAATAACACATACACACGAAGATCAAATTTATGACCTTCAAGTAAGAGGGGTCTAACAATATATTCTTGTACAATGTAGTTATCCGGGTCTTCTACAGCATTCAGTGGGTCTCTTGAAATAACGATACCACGACCCTGGCAACCGGAGTTTGGTTTTATGATAAAAAACTTATTCATCTTCTTTGATCGCAGTGCCATCATAAAATGCGTGAAAAGATGGCGTTCACTACGAAGAGACCATGTTCTAGGATAAAAAAGAAAATGTAAGGGCAATAGTTTACGAATTTTTCCGAGTGTAATACCCAAATGACTCTTACGACAGAGGAGATGCATAGAGGGAAAATGATTGGTGCGTTGCCAATTCGCCAAACGAACCAGGCGTGTAAGGGGGAGCACCAGGTCAGACCATACAAGATTAAATTGATTTTTTTCCAACTCTTCTTCAGTTTCCTGCGTTATAAATCCCTGTTCTTCACTAATAATACGGAGAAGTGGATACTTGCACAAGAAGAGATTGACAGACCGTTGCCTTGATCGTGCAACTTTTGCAGTACCTCCTCCTTTGGTTCGGAGAGTCACTTTTCCACGTTTATTTCCAGGTCGTTCTAGATCTGTTAACCGCAGTGAGGTCATGGGAGAGTGGCGATCCAAAGCACAAGCAGCACCAGGAGATTGTCCATTTTTGCCTTCACTTGTTGTGTCTACTTTAGTACCTTCAGTGGCTTTATTACCATTATAGGCATTGTTACTGCAGCGACGCCGTGCTGTGCGCCTGGCAGAATGCTTATCGTCGTTCTGAGGCCCACTTGGGAACCTCTCATTGTTTCCGTGAGCCGTGCCATCAGTCCGCTGTGGACGCGACAAGGGGCGCTGTGGCATAAGTTTATTAAATCTTCTGTGCGGAATGTGCTCATGTCCCCTTTTAGGGGAGGTACGCCCTGTCGACGTGTTGTGCAGAGTCGACATGTGTTCATCGTTGGATAAACTCACTCCGCAGCTGTGCAAGTGGTCTCTGCTATCGGTCTTATGAATGGTGCCGTGCTGCGTCACAACATTAAGATGCGACGTATTACTTCTTCTTGAGTCAATAGATTCCGTTGTTGCCGTAGTAGTGTTATTCGTGGTATGTAATGTTTGCAGATAACTGCCGCTGCGGCACCGCGACGGGACAATTGACGCCGGTGCCTCTGCTCGGTGTGTCTGGTTGTGATGAGCCACGGCTGCAGCAGAGAGGGGGTAGCCCATACCGGTGGCCTTTGTCTCTTCGCACGACAACACAGAGGGCGATGTCTCACTGGGTCGTACGTACGTCGTCGGCGTTATTGTTGTCCTTTCTCTCTGTTCCTCTATCAAAGATTGTGCCATACTTGTTCTTCGACTTCATAATTTCATTATTTTGATAAATTAATTTGAATAAATAAGGGAAACAAAGAAAAAGAGGAAGCAGAAGCAATAGAGAAATCGAAGTCAAAAAGAAAAGGGGAGAAAAAAAAACGAACAGAAACGGAAAAGGGAAGTAACATGAAGAAGCGCCAAAAAGAGGAGATAAAAAGGAATTGTAATTACACTTCTTCTCCAGTGCAATTTTGTTAATAGACATCCAAGCACCCACACCCACACCCATCCACACACACACAGACACACAGACCGACCGACATAGAGTGATATGCTGTTGTTGCTGGTGTTGGCGTTGTTGGAATAATTCACTCTGTACATCCCGCGCTCTTAATAGGCGTCCGCAGTTCGGCAACAGAAGATGGCCTCGAATCACCGGAAGGCAGAACAAGAACATGTGGTTTAGACATGGAAAGTAATGCCATATGGAGCTCCTCTGGAAGGGTTGAGGGTGACACCACAACATCTGTCTTGTGACGCTGAAGAAATTTTACAACCTGACTGGGCGCATTTGCAGCAGTGGGGACTGCCACTTGTTTTGTGGTACGCAGCTGACAGATGGAGACCTCGGGCCACTGCTTTTCCTCCGGCCCATCATCCACTCCTTCAGCGGCTGGCAACACCTCACCAGAAGTATTGGGAACCGTTTCATGCGCTGTAGCACCACTATTATTATTATTATTATTATTATTATTATTATTAGTTGTTGTTGTTGCTTCAACTTTCTCCAAAGGCAATGGAGAAGGAGGAGCAGCAGCATCACTGGGAGCATCACCGACGGCAGAAACAGGCTCTTCAACAGTCGGAGAATTTGGCACTCGTGTTGATTTATCAAGGAGAGTCTTGAGGGCTTGTGAGTACCGTTCCACATCTTCTGGCAAGGTGGAATTCTCAACCACCACCACGGAACTCACAGTATCCATGGTGTTTTTTCTACACCGCGCCAAGGCATATTGAACTACACGACAATCCCTCTCAAGAGCTTCTTCATTATTAGATTCTGGTACGAGTACAACGACATACCGCACCATCATGGTGTTGGGGCGTATTGTACACCCATTGCCCTTCATAAACCATAGAACATGTTCTTGACGTAATTCTCTGAGTACTGTTTTACTTACAAGTCCAAGAATAATATTTTTTCCATCGATAGAATTTCCAGAACCCAAAAGAATGGCTTCTGCCTTATGATGAAGAGCCCGTTCTTTAGCATACATAGCAATGGTATTTGCACGCATTAATGCCCCCTCTCGTGCAGCAGCTTGTATCTCTTCTTCGGTTAGTGTCACCGGTGGCTGCGGTGGAGATGCCGGCTCTTTCTTCGAAGACCTTGCGGGCGTTGGGGAAGATGGAGTACTCTGCGGTACTGCCGCAGGCAGCACAGGATCACCCAGGATCATAGTTTCTAGTTTGTAATTGAGAGAATCCCGAGTCACTTTGCTCTCTGTGATTGTCTCCAACGTCTTCTTCAAAACCTGCGAGAACGGGAGACGGTTCATCGACATTGGATCGTCGGGGAGCGGTGCTGCCTTCTCCGGCGAGTCCTTGGGAGACGCAGCCCGCTGCGGGGGTTCCCTACTCCATGCATGCAGAAGAATAAGTTGCTCTCCGTCATGCTGATGCATCAAGTTGCCCGGCACAGACGCCCACCCAATCGCCTTCACGGAAGCCGGGGCCCCGTCGCACATAACCACAACCGTCATTGATAACTCTTCTTCTTTTTTGTGTGTGTATGTTCTTCCCCTCCTGTCTCTACCCCTCTTTGTTTTCTGTTCTCTTCACATTGTGTGAAACAGCAACAGGAGACAAAACGAAAAAATAATAATAAAAATAATAGCAACAGCCCAAAAAGAGAGACAGACATGTAACATTATTATCCATGACAAAAAGAAATAAAAAAAGATCCTGTGGTGGTGTTCATTTGGTTTCATAGAGCTCATAACAACTCCAAGGTGTGCGTCCACAGGGAGGAATTAAACGTTAAAAAAAAACATATAAGTACAATAATGTCGAATGTAAAAATGTCTATATGTAAAAAATTAATCACCTTAAAAAAAAAAAAGAAAGGAGCCGTTCTTCCTTTTCTTCTTTTACTCGTTTCTATAATAGTGGCAAACACAAAAATAAAACGAACAAAAGAAAGAAAAGCGAAGGATCACCAATATAAATCCTCCTCGTTATCCCTCACCCCCTTCCATTGGCATCCAGTGTACCACCCAAACAAAGAAAACCTTTCATTCACGGAGTGATTCTCTCTTCCTCCTTCCAACCCAGTTTATATCACATATTGTCGATATTACTGTTCCTTTGTTTTTGCCGTACATCGCTATTTTTATCTCCATCCGTTTTCAGAAATATAAATACCCATACACATACTTCACCACCAAATTCCTTCCTCTCTCTCCCTCTCTCTTTCTCATTGTCTTTGTAGGCTTTTTTTCTTCCTTTTCCTTATTCTTTTCCCCCCCCCCCTTGTTGCTGTGTACATGTATGTGTGTTATGCATCAGCAAATCACAAGTCGAACTCTCTAGGGAGTGGGTTTGTCATGACCCAGCCACCCTTGTCAGGCTTGACTCCCTTCACTGCTTCCTTCTCACGCCACACCTGCCGCATGATTTCATACAGCGCCTTGGTATCTAGTGAGCAGTATTCTAGAAGTTGGATCCGTAGCAATGCCCATGCTTTGTCTCGAACATCTTGTCGAGCAGGTGGAACCAACAATTCTGTTTCCACCTGCTGTCTCGATGCTCCCCCCGCAATTTGTTGTTGGCTATCCCTCATGGAAATTCGATGCATGTCCTTAAGCGAGCCCCCACCCTCGTGGTGATACCACAGACGATACACTCCCATAGCGTTTTCTCCCTTCTGCTCATCCTGTCTTCCGCCACCACCACCATCGGTGTCTCCTGCGTCACCACCATCTCCAGCCATTTCTTCACCAAAAACACCGTACTGAAAGTCTGGACAAAGTGCAGGGAGAACTTTTTTCAAAGAATTTGACCCGTGCGCATTGGGATGAACAAAACCGCGTTTAAACAGATCTAGTGTATCCAAAAAGTAGAATTGTTTAATCTCCTCCTTGTGTTCATCCATTAGTTGGCCCAGTTTTTCCAAACAAGATTTTTCAAAACTAGCAAAGTGTGCAATAAAGCAACCATCATATGGATGGACCGGCCCCAGTAAAGGATTATTTTTCGTGATACGAATTGGCTTGGGTTTGGTTGATGTTCTCCCCCGTCTCTTCGTTGATTTTGCAGCTTCTTTTTCTTCCATCTCTTGAATTAACTTTTGTTTCGCTATAGCGTCAAGCTCCCCTGAGGCCATCATCGCGTGCCGCTTCTTCTCACGCTCAAGGTGCACAATCCGCATCAACTCCTCCAAACATCCACGTCGCGGATCAACGTTGGGAGAGTACCCTTTACCGAAATGTAGATAGTCGTAATGCGTTGGTGTCTCATTAAGGATGTCCTCTTGAAACACATCTAGGGAAACTTGAAACGGCGTTGGCTGGTAGGCGACAACCTTCTCAAAGGGAGGTAGGGCAAATTGTGTCGCTTCAAAGTCAATAAAAAACACTGGGTATCGAATTCGAGAAAAAAAATCTTCAATTTCCTTCGGGTTTATACATAACTGACCCGCGGCAACAGCCTTCACATGGCGTAGCTGTGGGGCAGTTAACTTCACAACCCCTTTTTTATACTGATATAACACATCTCGTGCAGTACGGAGCCCCTGTGCCCACCACATCGCTTTGCGTGAAATGGAAGTGGAAGGGACTGTAAAGATATGATTATCACGTTCTTTTATTGGATCTTCAATTTTATTTGGCAGACAAAAACCCTCCGCAAAGAATGGACAGGTATCACCACGAGAACAATGTGCACCGATGAATTCCGAGTAGGTTGGCACAGACGGTATTTTGTGACCATTGATGGAGTTCAAGTCTCCACTTAGTTCCTCTTCGTCCTTCTTTTTATTATTCTTTCGTCCAGCACTCTTCTTCCGGGCGCCTTTATTTTCAACGACACTCTCATCCTTATCACTTTCCTTCTCATCAAATGTGGCCTTTACAGTCTCGCTGTTGAGGTGTGCAAAACTAATCCATTTCTTCACATTTGAAGCATCTCGACCCTTCTCTATAAGCGGTATTGTATGTGCGCCAATAAGAGATTCCAACAGTTTCTGTTGTGCAGCAAATAGTTCTCTTAATTCTGTATCCTTTCTTTTTGACACTCGACTAGATGTACTATTCCCCAAGTGTCGATGATTAATCCCACGTTTTTGTAGTAATTCTACTTTTTTATGTAATTCCCTGACAGGTGAATCCCCAGGTAGAGTAATACTACCGAGATCAAATGCTCCTGTCGATCGGCTATTAGAATTTATATCAGCCTCTAACATATCTTCTAAAGAAAGCCGTTGTACATACTTTACAAGACGAGACGGATCACAGTCCATAAGTGATACAGGTCCAGGAAAAAATTGTCGAATATGCAGAAATCCACTACGTTTTAAATCAAGCGGTACTGCTATCTCTGCGGTGGATTCCAAACGATTGCCCTTAAGACTTTCTTCTGTAACATGAACGAGGTCTATGTTGAGGAAGCGTTTGCGTATCTGAATTGGTATATGTGGTTGCGTTACCCAGTAGCGGAATGCAAGTGTTGTAAAGTGTAGACGCTGAAGACACTGTGCAAGACGTGTGGAATTTCCAAATGGGTCAATGATTGCGGCTGCTTCAAGGATAACCCATTGATTGTCTTTTGGACGGAAACGTAATACTGCCGGTCGTGCTCTCAATACAACAGGATGTGCTGCAGTTGGTGACGCCGTAGTGTTGTTGATGCCGAAGGGCACAGCAAAGGCGGGACGATGAATTGTCAACGAAGGCGCCTGCTCCCCCAACTGTGCGTGAACCGTTTGGAAGTATTTTACGAGGGCATCCTCTGTTTTCTGCACCGCCTGATCAAAGTCCCGCTCATGCACGACGACTGCCCGACTACCGAACTGGAGGCGATCCCACCTCCGTGCGAGTTCATTAAATGACGCCCCATCATCAATGCGCACCGCCTCACCAATAGACAAATTGGGAACTAAATCCTGGCGGTTTTGTAGTAAATAAAATTTCTTCGGGCACGTTAATGAGGCCGATAAGTCCTTGAAGGTGAGAATTGCAGGGGAGGAGGCGGAGGCGGCCTGCATGGAGTTCCCCTTCGTGGTGGTGGTGGTGGTGGTGGTTGCTATGCTCTCATCAAAGTCTGAAAAGGATTCCGCCGCATCTCGAAATACCCGAAGAATCTGCGTGAGGGTTTCATCTGCATCAGACACCTTATTGATCGTCTCCAGTACGGAACGGTGTACCGCTTTCTGGGCTCTTTTTCGGAACATGACGCCCGCTCCAAAGACTACATTTACAAAACAAATGGGGGAAAAAAAAGATGAGGATACGTACACAATTTTTCATTTTTATTTTTTACAAAAAAAAAATAAGCAAAGGGGAAAAAAAGACAACCTCATTACGTTTTGAGCGGGGGAACGACAACCATAACAATTCAAATCATGTGAGTTTCCTTTTTTTTCTCCAAATCTTCCTACACTCTCACTTCACCCCACCTCACCTCCGCAGGGAGCATCAACTTGGACGTTTTCCAATCTCACAGCATTTGTTTCACACACACACACACAAACATACATTATTGAAAAGCGTCACTCATGGTGTTGATAAGAAAGCAAAACCAAAACAGGAAAGGAAGCTGTGGATATATATTTTTCAAAATACGGGGCTGAAGTTGCGTCGATACTCCCACCAGTTCTGGTATCAAAATCACAGAGAGATAAATGAATAATAAAGCAGAGGATATCGGTTTACACACCTTTCTCAATTTCGGAGCCTATTTAGGAGGCACAGCCCAATAACCAGTGGAGAGAAAAACGAAAAAAGTGCATGTAATGAAAAGGAAGACTGATAAGAGTGTACGTAAACGGATTGAAAGAATACACAGCACTAGTCGTCTCAGAAAGAAGAAATCAATATGTCCCTGCTTCTCCCGTATCATCTGCATGTACCGTCGTGGAGAAGCAAGAAACGTCCCTCCTCGCCGTTCCGTATCAGACACTCTACCACCATTTTTCTTGGATTCATCATTGCTATCTCCACGACGGTGCAGGATGACACTCGCTTGAGAGGCAATGGATCTCTTGAGTTCTTCCAGCCTCACTTCCGTGGATTTCAGAAGCCTCGCTTTTGACTCTAGACGAATGGCCTCGGCAGCTAACGCCTCCTCACGCTGCGCCAAGTCAGATGGCACAAGTCTATCGGTATCTTTTACTCCTTCTCCAAAAGGTCCAACAATAGTTGTTTGTGTTCTACTGTGCAGGATCTCTTCATACCTTTGGCGCCAGAGCTCAGTTTCCTCACGGCTTTCCTGGAGTGCCTCCTGAAGTCCTTGAACAAGATGGCGATTATCTTCTGAAAGGGTTAATGATGTAAAAGCTTCCTCTCGTATACGGGCATCTTCCTCTAAATTATATACGAGAGATTCCTGATGACTTACTTCTCGCTTTAGACGATCCACCTCAACGGTAAGTCCTTGTGACTCTTCCATTCGATTTGCCAACTCTTTACTGAGTGCCGCAACATTTTCCGCGAGACGTTGCTCTGATCTTTCCTTCTCCGCTCTTAGAGCCGCAATGCGTTTCCGGGCACTTTCAGCCTCGTGTCGTGTTTGCTGCAGAAGTGCCTGCAATGTCATGTGCTGTTCTTCACCTCGGTACATCTCATCCATTAACCGTTGTTTCTCCACCTCGTGTGCTCGTTCCGCCTCCCGCAACTTTCCTGCATACTTCTCCTCCAAGCTGCGTAGCTCTGAACGCGCGGTCTCCAATTGCTGTTTGTGCGCTGCATCACTCAATTTTAATGCATGCTGCACTGTTGAACCCCCTCCACTGCCCGCACCATCCTCTTTACTAGCTTGCGCCTCATCATTGGTCATTAGACTTGACAATTCTCTGTATTGTTCTCCTAATCGTTCAAGTCGTGTCCCCATCACCGCAGCCTCGTGTTCTGCCTGCAGAATAGCATTTTCTTTTTGATCTATAATTTCCCGAAGGTGTCGTATCTCTGCTTCATGCTGCTCCTTATCTGCCTTGAATTTTGACATATTTTCCATTTGTGTATCTTCACGAATGCGTGCAACCGCCCGTTCCAAATCCTTTTCATGCTCTTCTGCCATGTGTCGTTTTTCTTCTCGAAGTTCCTTCATTTGTCGCTGTAGATCTTTAATCTCTTCATCCTTAAGGTGTGCCCGCTCACGAAACTCCTTATCGAGTTGCACCCGTAAGGCCGCCAAATCTTTCTCGTGACTATTGTGGAGCTCCTCCCGCTCCTCTCGCAGTTGTTTGTTTTTCTTCGACGCCTCATTCAGTTGAACCGCAACAGACCGTTTCCACGCCTCAGTCTGCTCTCGTAGTTGCCGGAGCTCCTCTTCTGGTGAGAGTTCATTACTGGTATTCTTCTCACTGGGAGAAGCCTTTTTTCCTTCCTCTACGTTCATTCAACTCTCTTGCTAGTACACCTACCCACACAGAAACACCAAATAACTATACATATATAAAGAAAGAAAAAGGGAAAAGGAGAGTAATAACGGCGTGTACAGAGCTCCAAATACTGAATTAAGTGCTACGCCACGGAAGAAAAATAGGAGAAAGGCTCATCATGGGATCTTGAAAAAAAAAAAATACAATACGGGAAGCGGTATTCGTACCACATGCAATTCCCCAATAACACATCTCATTATTCTTTTTAAATATATTGTTTCGCCTTAATTTTTTTCTTTTCCACAGATCCTGCAGCAACCGACTCTTGCATTAACTTTCATCTTCCCGCCCAGTATACTTTTTGACTTCATGATAGCATTCATTCTTTTTTTGTGCATGTCTGTGTGTGCGTATGCATGTGCTCACCTTTTAAACTCGTAAGAGTTGTAATATCATGACTGTCACTCCTACGAGAAAAATAAGACACGTTTTATTTTGTTTTTGCTCGTCGTAGGGGGAGCAATCTCCACATGCTTCGGCACTTCAAGTTCATCCACTGCATCCGTATGATGATTCTCAATGAGTTCATTTACCTTTCGCTCGAGCGCATCAATACGCTGCAGGAGAGAAGCCTCCCTGGCTTCTGCCGACCTGGCTGCGGTGCTTAGTTCAAAGTACAAGACAGCAGCAAGGACAGAATACACTAGTAGCTCAACAAGAAGCTCTGCTCCCGTCTTCACGAGAGTTTCCTCATCAATGGATTTAGAATAAGCTGAACGAAACGCCCCCCACGCGCTTTGCATTGGGCGACGTAAAAACAGTCGGCTAAACCGTTGTGTCGCAGAAGAATTCTTTTCATTGTTTGCTTCCGTGGACAACAAAGATCTAGAACGCGGAATCGCTAACAGCCCTTTCCCTCCAGACTCTTTTGCTTCATTCGCCTCCGCCTTTGAGCTCGTCCACCATGGCTCCTTGCGACGGCGGGTTCCGTCCTCCGCGGACCACTTTTCAATGACAAACGTGATTCCCATAGAGAAGCGCCCAAGACTGATACACAAAGCGCGCGTGAGGCTTGCCTCCTGCTGTGCCCGCGAGACGGTTGCCCTCACCACCGGTTTTGATATCTGCCGGACGGCAAGAAGAATAAACTTCACGGCGGGAAGCGGCGCCATCAGCAATCTACTCTTTCCCCCGAGCTGCAGCCGTGGGAAACCTAAACACTCACGCCCAGCAAACACACAGAGAGTTAATAATAGGAGCGAAAAGAGGGGCACCTACCCCTCCTCCTTGGCTAACTCTATCTCCCTGCGTGGATAAGCGCCCACACCCCGCGTACTTACTTGCAGCACACACCACACACTACTACTAGACAGCGAGTATAAAGTCAAAAATAACAGAAAGAGCAAAGACGGGGGAGTACAACATTGAGTCAGAAACAACAATACTAGCAACAAAACAAAACACTTACACACATAGGTGTAAAAGAGAGAAGGACATACACAAGAAAGTGTATTGGTCGGAGGAAAAAGAAAAGGAACTCAAGGAAGAAAAACACAGCGGGATAGATAGAGATTCTAGCCATACAATATATATTATTCTTTTTTTTCGTTCTTTCTCCTTTATTCTCTCAGATTTCAATTCTCGAAGAAAGAATAGGGTTATGCGGGGATGATGACAGTACGTGTGGGTGCTTTTCTGCTGTCCACCCGGAGAGAACCCAACCCCAACCCTCCCTCCCCCCCAAAAAAAAACACATACCAAAAAATGACATGGAGAGGAGGGAGTAATTGGCAGACACGATGAAAGTGAGAAAAAAAAAAGGAAGCTGAAGGCAATGCTGACATGATAGACATGAAAACACAGACCACAACCGCAATACAATAACCAGCAATGACAATAATGAGAAGAAATAAGCCAAAACACCGGGAAAAAAAAGGGGGCAAAACAATGCCCAATACGCAAAGACTGTCAGAGCATCGAGGAACCACACAAAGAGAGGAAAAAAAAGTAAATCATGCATTTTATTTATTGCCCCCTAACTAAATAATCAGCTCCAGTTGACTTTCTTTTGCCTCCACTTCAACCTTTCAAAAGAAAGATTTCGAAAGAGAAATACAAGTTACCACACACAGGCAGGTATACATCCATCATCATAATGGCATATGCTAATTTATTCTCTCTCTTTTTTTCTTTCTTTCTCTACCATTGGTTGTTCCCAATCCTTGTGTTTATTTTCTCTATATATACGTATATATTTATGAACTCCTCTCACCTCCTTTGCTTGCAGTGTGCCGTCCATGTTAAATGCATACAACTATAAATAGTTTTTTCTCTTCTACCTGGATAGTTGCTTTGGTCTCACTATGCCATTTGCTCTTCGTCCTTCTTCTTCCTTTTCTTGTTTCCTTATCTCCATCTTCTACACGTCCTCCTCTCTCCCTCTCCCTCTTCCTCACTCCATCACCACCACTACCTTTTCTGTTTTTTTTTTTGCTTCTCTCTCTTTCCTTTTCCTTTTCCTTTGTTTTGTTTGCATATGTCAATGAATAAAAGAAAATTTCTCTCTTTTTCGCCCCTCTTTTTTTTTTTGCATTTATTTCAAGAACACATCTCGCTTTCTTTTCTTTTGCTTTTTCCCCCAAATCTTTTCCTCTCCCTTCTCGTTTCTTTCCTTTCTTTGCTTTCCCCCCTCATCAGTCTTACACCGCGAGAAGGGCTGGTGCCATGCTTCCAGTCCTAGTCACTCCGCGCCTACTCGAGCTCCTCCATTGCGGTGCCGTCGTCCTGTCCCTCGGGGTTGGCGTCCTCCGTCCACAGCGCGAGGTTGTCCCGCAGCAGCTGCATGATGAGCGCGGCCTCTTTGTGCTGCTCCTCGTCGAGCACGTCGGGGTCGCCGAGCGCCTCCTCGAAGGCCTGGCGCGCGAGCTGGCAGCCGCGGTCTGGGCTCTTGAGGATCTCGTAGTAGAAGACAGAGAAGTTGAGGGCGAGACCGAGGCGAATCGGGCTCGTCGGCTTCAGCGAGGCGTTGTACTGCATCGCCTGCGTGTACGCCTCGAGCGCCTTGTTCTTCTGCTCCTCGGTGTTCGTCTCGATCTCGGCGTAGTAGCGGTGGTAGTCACCCTTCATCTTCAGGTAGTACACCTTCGTCTCGTCCGTGTCCGCGCTCGGGAGGAGGTGCTTGTCAATAAGCTCCAGAATGTCGCTGCAGATGTCGCTCAGCTCCTTCTCGATCTGCTTCTTGAAGCCCTTGATGAGGGCGACGTTCTTGTCCTTCTTGAGGTCCTCCTTCTGCTCAAGGGCGGTGATGCTGCGCCAGCACGCGCGGCGGGCACCAATAACATTTTTGTACGCCACAGAGAGGAGATTGCGCTCCTCCGAAGAAAGTATAGAGTTGAGCTTCACCACACGCTTCATGCAGACGAGAATCTCATCATAGCGCTCGCATTGCTCAGCAAGCTTCGCCATGGTGATGAGCTGCTCACGCTTCGCAGGAATGTTAAATGCAGACATTTTCCTCACCTTTCGTAATCGTGTTTATATGTATTCAGAATGCTTTCTGTCTTTGTATATAAATACTGTTGCAGGCTTTTTTTTTTAGAGGATTTCTGTTTCTTGGATTCACTAATTCCAACCTGTGCCGAGACGGAAAGTAAGAGAGTGAAGAATAAATGATGGATACACATATTGCAGCAAGTGGCATTTATTCACTCATAGTGTACATGTATATATGTATATCGAAAGAAGCAAAAACAAAAAGAACAATGCGAACACATAAAAAATGACCCACAGTGGAATGGATAAAGAACAAAAACAAAGGGACTCCCACACGGCATGTAATGTCAGTATTCATGCAACAGACATACATACAAACATACGTATAGATACGCTCTCTTTCAAAGAGAGAAGGAGAGAAGCAGAAAAATCCGTACAAATACAGAAAAAAGAAGTCCAAGCTTCTCAATTTTTTTTTTCCACCTCCCTTTTCCATTTTCATTTGTATTTCCCCCCCATTTTCGGTGTATCACTATTGTCGTTCTTTGCTTCTAATTTGTAAATAAACAAATTCTTTATTCACGCATCCCGATATCTACAAAACGCCTTCGTGGAGGCAAATGGGACACTGTCCACTTCACATACCCCACTTCTCCGTTGAAATAATAATTAAAAAAAACAGAGAACAACACATAAACACGCAAGATACATCAAGTCCGAAAGTGTAAACAAGAGAACACACATAGACACAACGGAACAGGGAGGGGCGGGGAAAAAGAAAGGGATATTTCTATGAGGTTCGACATCGGGCTGAACCGATGGAGGAAAACTCATTCACAGTGAGAAAGCATCCATACATATATGGGTGTGCAAAAATCATGTGAGTGAGCTTGGGAATTGATTAAGAGAGATAAACAAAAAAATATGCGCCATTGGCACAGTGAACAAAAAAAAAACAAAAGGGAAAGGAGAGATGCGGGGACAAGAGTAAAGAGAAATAACAATTATAATACAAGTGATAAGAGCAAAAACATAATCTTCAGAGGACATAATTAATCCCCGTTGGAATTCCAGTCATGCGTACTCACTCTTACTTGTTATTTGCCTTGCCCTCATCCCCCATTTTCTAGTATTCTAAAAATAAAACAAAACAAAATAAACAAAAAAGTGTGGTACAAAAATAAATGAATCATATATACCTGAGAGTGCTCTATGCCGAGTGCACACGGGAGTTGTTATTTACTCATATAAATATAAATAAATAAATATACGTATATAAGTGTAATAGTGTGTGGAATGTCATCCGTGATGGTCCTCCCTCTAGTTCCATTTCCACAAAAGAGAAACATGCACGTCTACACATCCTCTCACAACACATTACATTTTCCCGAATTGCGTCTCCAATTTGAAAAATCGTTTGTTTTTCACTTTCATAAGGGGAGAGGAAAAGAAGAAACAACCAAAAAAAAAAAAAGAAAAACATAGTTTGAGTCTATAAAATGTGCTCCACCTCCTCGGTGTCGTCACTGTCGTTATCCGTCGTGTTGGCTGTGCTGCTGGCAGAAGTTGTAGTCACGGCGGCGGCCTGCAACTTTCGACGGCTCTCGTACATCTTTGAGACGCGCTCCGTGCACTTGATGAGTTTCCGCATGCGACGCGCCACAATCACGGAATGCTCTAATGTTCCCTTCATTGGGATCCCCAGCTGTGCACCCTTGTTTACTGCACCATCACTGCTGCAGTCACCACCTTCATTCTTCATTGTAGCCTCGCTGAGAAGGTGACTGAGAGATGCACCTCTGCGGCGTAGGTGGTAAATCGTGTCGTTGCAGCGCTTCCATGAAGAGACGGGATAATCTTTTGTTGATGATATTTCATGTACAACGGGGAGACTCTTGTCAAATTCCACGCATTCCTTATTGGCCACCACCATACTTGGCTGGAAAGATGACATACTGAGCTGCTCTGGATTCCTCACGCGGCTCATGGCGACATACAACAAGTGTTCACAAGGCCACATACGGGAGAGTTCAAGATGCACGCGTCCTACCAACGTCAGTCCTTGCACTTTGTGTACTGTAAAGGCATACGCTAAGCTTAACGGCAACGCTACACTACTAAGACTGTAGTAATGTGTGATTGGCCCACCTCCAACGCTAAATTCCCACGGAGGAACAACAATAGTATCACCACTGTGGAACCTCACAACAGGTAACAGTGGTACAGGCATTCCGCATTCTGTCAAACAGAAGATTCTGTAGCGTTCCACACAGTTGTCCACACGTTCACCACGAAGAGAATTTGGAATGTTTTCAACACAGCATTCAACAAAATCCACCACAGTACCAATGCTTCCGTTTACTAAACGTGAAGAAAGATTTGCACGCAGCAAAACACGGCATCCCTTCTTGAACGTCACAGGTTGTGCAATTGGATGATTCTGCATTAGTTTTTGAAGATATTCCTCAGTCTGAGGTGTATGCATACCATCACCATTTGGAAGGATTTCAGAGACAGTTGCACCAAGATCCAAGTCGTTAATAAGTCCTGCAATTTCCAGAAATCGTTCACGCATTGCATCACGCCATGCAGCACTCTCACCTTGTGGAAGACAAACACGCATTGCATGTCCATCTTCATACACACGGTACAGAGACAAAAGTGACGCCCTGGGAAGATCCAATGTGGCCTGCAGAAGTGAGCGTACATGCTTGGAGAACTCTTCTTCATTAAAATCAGGTTTTGTTCGAAGAAGAAGTGTAGCCGTCATATCGGACTTAAGCGCTGTAATACCTGTTTCGGGTACTAACATGACGGCATCACCAGAAAGACGTTCCAATTCTCGTTCATTTGCTACACGTACCTCCTTATTTGTCGGAAGTAAATTCACCGCGGACTCCACCATTGTTCCAGGAGGAAGTTGTTGCACAGACTCCATCAGAGTATCTGGAACAGTTCCTAGACGCATTTTCTGTAACGCGTTTGCAAAGACACTTTCAGACGCCTGCCGCACCTGTGTTTCAAGGCGTACCTTTACGAAGGAATCATGAAACAACTTGGATGCGATAATAGACGATTCATTAATCACACCCAGTTGTAAGAAATCTCCACAAAGGATAATTTGCACACCACCAAATGGGAGATCTGGTGTCCCTGCTTCTTCTCGCAGCACAGAGTCAAATTCCTCAAACATTCGCTTTGAAAGCATAGATACCTCATCAATAATGATGACGTCGTAGTCTAGTAGATGACTTTTGCGAAGAAACTCCCCTTTAGAAGAGACGCCTAAGGCATGGTGAAAAGTGGACCCACCAATATGACAGCCAGCAACTCCAGTTGTGGCTGTCATTGCAACGCGTAAACGTTCTGCTTGTAATCTATGATTTAGTGCACGTAACAGGACAGTTTTACCAGTACCTGCACTTCCACCAATATATAGTAAATGACCTTTAAGAGCAAGTTCAATCACTTTTTTCTGCTCCTCATTTAATTCCACTGCCTGTAAATCATCTGTTTGATGATCCAAGGCATCATCAATATCACCTGTGCCAACTGCATTAATAACAGCAGTATAACGGTTATGTGCCAAGTTATTAATCTTTACCTGAATCATTTGTTGAATGGCTTCTGCGGGGTCCATAATAGCGCGGTTCCGAAGGATAACACCAAGGGCACGGATAATAGAAATGGGCCAATTTGTTGGGAGTGTTGCTGTCCCATCTCGCATTTTCTGCGCAAGTTGGCGAAGCACATCGGGTTTCTCTAAATACACCTGCCGTTTCTCATTGACACCAAATCCTATACTCCTGAGAGAAGCCATGCTTGCAGATGTCTCGGAAGTCATACGACCTGTTAATGCATTATACACCAGTGTTGAATGTGGTATTGACTCTGTTGTGCTGTCCATTGGAGGTAGTTTCTCATACCCTTGAACTGGTACTGGCGCTCGCAGATGATTTGATGCCTCTGGAGGTTTTATTTCCTCTTCTTCCACCACCTCCTCCTCCTTCCTCTTCTTCTTCGCAAGTTGTGCCTTCTTCACTCGTGCTGACGGCGGTGTGACGGCCTGCGGCGTTGGCTGCGGGGGCTGAAGATTACGTTTGTCGTGTGTGCTCGCTTCGGCCGCGATCATCTCCGCGGTGGCCGCACTTTTGGCGATTCGCCTGCCGGCACTCGCGCGGGGCGACTTCTGCCGCTTCTCCCCAACAAACCGCCGCGCGGTGTGCAGCGGCCACTGGGCACATGCGCCGCTGCGAAGTGGGGCGCTCGGGGGGTGGCGGAGAGACAAATAGTCCCGCCCGCCGGCCACGCCTGCAAACATGACGGCGGCATTTGTGGGAGTCAGTCGCCGGAGCATCGCCAAGGAAGAGAAGACTTAGCTGTGAATGCAAATCCCGCGCGACCACACAGGCACACACACACAGTAGTAGTAGCAGCACTAGCGGTGTGAATGTAATAATCAAAGTGCTTTGTTTACGAAGGGGTGGTAAAAAGTGGTTTTATTTTATTTATTTTTTTTGTTTCCTTTTTTTTTTTCGTGGAATAACCACCACCACCGCGTCTTATTATTATTATTATGTTTTAATTTCCCCCACACACGCTTTCTCTCTTCAAGGCAGTCTCTTTTCGTTCCCTCAGCTCGAGAAGAAGACCTCTATTTCCTTTTATAAGGGAGAAAAGCGGCAACTAAAGAAAAAAAGAAAGAAAACAAAAAAGAAATAATGAATACAGATGCCCTTGCACACAAGGAAGTAAACAAAAACAAAATGAGAAGGCAATCCATAAAATAACCTCAACAACAAAACATGAGCAATGTACAACATTTTCTATATGTTTATTTATTTATTTAATGTTTAACACTGTCATCGTACGGAAAATACAGATAATCACAAGAACAAAACCGTCAGACACTACAAAAGATAGTGTGAATAAATATGTCTATGGTGATCCCTCTTCCCATGCTTATTAATAATACACATACATCCCCTCAAAGGAATAGTAATATATATGGAGGAATAAGTGAATAGAGAAACAAGAACGAAAATAATAATAATAATAATAATAATGATAATAATAATAATAATAAACAAAATAAAACACGAAAAGAGTTATGATAATAATCAACATGAATCTTACATCGATACAACCATCAGCGAAAACCACGTACAATACCGACTCGTCTCCTTAAGGGGCTCCCTGCTTTCTTGACATTTTTCTCCTTTTTACTTTCCTTCAATTTCTCTTTCAGACGTAGAGCTGCCTTGCACCTGCTTGGAACACGGCGCCATGTGGCTTGGAAAAAGTGTGGCAGAACTCGAACATCCTTAACAGACGGCAAAGATTCATCAAACAGTAAACACTCCGTCGCACAGCGAACTAAATCTCTGTGAAAGCACGAGACTGTGAGCTGCTCTGGATTCCTCACGCGGCTCATGGCGACATACAACAAGTGTTCACAAGGCCACATACGGGAGAGTTCAAGATGCACGCGTCCTACCAACGTCAGTCCTTGCACTTTGTGTACTGTAAAGGCATACGCTAAGCTTAACGGAAACGCTACTATTCCCATTTGGTAATGGTGTGTGTTCGACAAACCACCAACACAAAAAGTTGTGGGTGGAACAACAATTATTCTTCCTCCACCGAAGTCTACCTCTGGAGCCAAGGCAACAGGATAACTGTGCTCATACTGAAGGAATTCAATATAGTTTTCTACTGCTTCAAGTCGTCCCGATTTGGTGAGATATCGTGGCAGGTGTTCGACCTTTAGCTCCTTGAATCCAACAATAACGCCCAGACCCCCATTTACAAGTCCTGGAGAAAGGTTTGTGCGTAACATCACTTTTGCACCCTTCTTTAACCGAAGTGGCGACATCATGGGAGAACTATTTGCATACTGTGTCAATGTATACTCATGTACATCCGTATGTAATCCATCCGACGATTCAATGATTTCCTTCAGATATACTCCAAGCCCTTGTGTTGGTAACCATGATTCCAAATTGCGCAAATGAGATGCGAGTTCCATTTCATCATTCTCATTCAGCTCATGGGGAATACGCACCCTAAATACAAAGGCATCCAGAAAGAGTTTGTAAAGGACAATATATCGTTGACCCAAAAGGGAAAATGTAAGACTGGATGAACGTGGAACTTTCGTCACAAATTCCAACAAGTACTGCTCGAGTGCTTTGTATAGTACGTTTACATCCAAGGAATTTAGATATTCATCCTGTATAGCTAAGATGTACGAGGCTGTCCAGCGACCAGAGAGTGATGGTGATTGGAGCTGTGCAGGGAATTCCACAACATCTCCAGGTAATTTTTCCAACTCCGCCTGGTTGATAATATCAACCTCTTTATTTGTAGGGAGTAATTTTACTGAAGATGTGTCACTCCTCATGGCCTTTGCAGACTCCGTGGGTGACAAAAAAGTTACTGTGTCTTGTAAGTCATGTGGAACAATACCACGACGTAGTTCTTGTAGCTGCCGGATAAAGTGATTATTCCCCAACTGACGTACAGATTTCTGTAATTTAAGCATCGCAAAGTATCGACGAAAGATTGCCGAGTGTACAAGGGGTAAAGAAGCGATTGCTCCTAACTGAAGAAAGTCTCCTGATAAAATTATCTGTATCCCACCAAACGGCAAATCTACTCCATTTGCTCGTCTTAATTGATATTCAAACGACTCAAATAAATCTCTTGATAGCATAGAGACTTCATCCACGATGATGACATCAAAGGCGCGTAATTCTTTTCGACGAGTACATTCACCATGTATATTTACTCCAAAGCAATGATGAAGTGTTACCCCATCAATGCGTGTCGCTGCAATACCTGTCGTTGCCGTCATGGCAACATGAAGACCTTTGTTTACCAACTCTTGTTTAATTACACGCAAAAGAAGTGATTTCCCTGTACCAGCTCCTCCCCCAATGTATGTATTGTGGCCATCTAGTACAAAATCTACCACAGATTGTTGTTCTTCATTCAAATCAGAATACGTTAATAATCGGTCTTGAAGCGACAAATCACCACTACTATCACTACTCATATTAGCCTCATTGCTTAACAACGCACCTTCTGTCTCACCGAGGTTATTAGTATTATTATCATCATTGGACACCACACCCACACCATGACGTGTTTTGGCTCGTTGGTAGTGTAAACTAAGTAATTTTCGAACTTCTTCCACGACTTTTTCTTTTGAGATATATATAAGAGCATTATATACTTGACGAAAAAGGACGCCACGCCACGATGGAGGCCAGCTTACTTCTTTCTGAAGAAGCTTATTTTGTAAACTTAGAAGAACTGAGGGATCCACCACATCGAGTTCCTGGGAATCATGGGGAACATCAATACCTAACACTCCCAGGGCCCGTACACTTGCTGCAGAGCATTTGACTACACGATGTGTAAATATATTATACACAAGAGTATCCCTGTCACGTCTATGGCGACTCTTACTATATTCAACAGTATGCTGAAATGGTGGTGGGGAAGGAGGAGGTGTAACTACCGAAGCTTCATCTTCTTTGTAATCACCAGTTACAACCGTCGCCGTTATGGTTCCCTCCTCCTCCTCTTCCTCATTCATTGGAATGTGCTTCTCCTCTTCTTCCACCACCACCACCTCCTGCTCCTCCTCGATTCGTAGCTTCTCAGTCATTGTCATACTCTTGACACTGCGCGATAAATCTGATGGAAAAGAGGCTGAGCTTTTCCTTGAAGCGATGTCAATCAAATCAGCTGAATCGCCATTTTTATTGGCTATTGCCACATTATCATTATTACCATTTTTATTGTTAAACAATTTTCTTACACGCCGAGCCAAACAAATTAGACGAGGTTTCTCTTTTACTTCTTTCGTTCCGTGCTTTTGTGGTGTTCCGTGAACACGTTTAAAATTTATGGGGCCTCCGCTACTTATCGCCATGCCTCGGCACTGATGCCATAAGGAAGCACTACCACCACATGCCATCGCCAGTTCAACTTGTTGCCGTTGCCGCCAGTGACGATGTGCGCAGATGGCGCCGGTGCCGGCCCGCACTGATGACGGGATCGCGGGTGTGCGCGGCGCCTCCCCCCCTTTTGCAAGAAGAGGGGCGCATGAGAGGAGGGCGGGGGGGACGAGAGACCTCGACACACATGACAAAGACGACGGTGGGATGACAGTACGGCGAACAAGGGCAGTTGGTGTGGTATTGGTGGTGGCGGTGGTTTTACCTCCATTGCGGCCAAAACATACTAAGCGTGCCAAGAGGCCTGCGCGGTAATTCGAAACCTCGGACTTCGCTGATGGCAAACAAAGCATGTACCTACACTCTTCAACGTCAACTTCTTCGTTTTTCCTTCTTAGCTGTTGTTTTTCTTTCTGTTACTCTTCTTTGTCTTTTTTTTGTCGTCTTTCTTATTGCTTCGATTTTCTTTCTTTCTCTCTCTTCCTTTCCCTCTCAAACCCCTCTCGTACGCCCCTCTTCTTAACAAAGGGGCCCCTTAGAAACAGAATCACACAATCACCCTTGCCTTCTTTTGCAAGGTTGATTATTTATATCCGTCTCTTAGAGACAACCTCGCGCTCGCCGCCTCCCTGCGGACGCAATTAATCTATCTATTAATCTATCAATCTATTTATCTGTCCTCGTCTTTAAACTAGATGAAGTTGCGGTCCTATTTGATGAACCTGTTAACTTCGCTCCCTCTCTCCTCTCTCGTTATTTTTCTATATATACAGAAATTTAATATTATTCTTTGTGGTATCCTTTGAAGCGTGGGCGCACTCCTCCACTCCCTCCCCACTGCTTGGCTGCCGGACTGCAATATTTCTCTGCCTGCGTCGCAGAGCTCACGGGCACGCAGACGGAGAGCCGAATGGCCGGCCCCACCCGCCCCCCGCCCCCCACAGACGTGGTGCGTGAGGCCGGGCGGCAGGAAGGGGAGCCGCGCACCTCCCCCTTTCTCTCCCGCCTCTTTATTCGCGCGGTGGTAGTGCGTGTGTCCTTTCCTTCCGCCACTCCTGATCTGCACACAGACACGGTTGGATGAACACTAAAACTTTCGAAGAACGTCTTTTCTGTTTCGTTTCTTCTTTTGTGTGCGTCTGTCCTTTACGCCGCTTCCTGTGCACTGGGTCTCCTCCCCACTTAGGTCTGGTTGGAAAAAACAAGAATAGAAAACAGAAAAAAATAAGGTTGATGAACACAAGTAAACAGAACATGATGAATACAAGACAGAAGCAATAGGAAAGGAAACGTAAAGAAAAAAAAAACTTTGGTAGAAGCATCCAGAAGAACAACAAAGCAAACTAAAGCAAAAAAAAAATGTACCAAAACACAATACTGTTAGACTCAGTTTATCTGTTAGATGCGTCATTATCGTCTTCTTCCTGTTTGTAGATCAGCACAAATCACTTCGGCTCATTCGAAGAAGCAATAATTGCATGCCGCTTAATGTACTTCGCAATGCATGCCGTGTTTTCCAACTGTAGAGAGACAACGGCATTCACAATGACCGTTGGCATAGAGCCACCAGGATCCGCAGCTACACACCGTGTAAGACGAACGCCCTTCACACCATGTTCATCTTGTGTCTCCTCCGCAAGTATCCCAAACAAGAACGCACGTCC
Source organism: Trypanosoma lewisi (assembly GCA_036321185.1). Taxonomy (NCBI): domain Eukaryota; phylum Euglenozoa; class Kinetoplastea; order Trypanosomatida; family Trypanosomatidae; genus Trypanosoma; species Trypanosoma lewisi. Next base: position 185,100 of record JAWVMQ010000159.1, on the reverse strand, counting down.
TCTCTGATACTTGGAGTTTGTGGGCATCTCTTCTGTTGCGTCCTCGCCCACAAGGAGAAGGACGGAGTGCTCGGCCGCTTGGCCCGTGCAGGGAAGTCCCAGTGTGCTGCATTCATCGAGAGTGGGGTAGTACGCAGGTGCCTCGCGTGTTACCATCTCACGTGCAGCAACGCCAATCATCGGGGAGTGAAATGTAGTACACAGCACCGTGAGTGCGTCGGATTCCTTCTTCACAACAACCTTCTGTTCAATGGTGGGGTCCAGCTTCGGTGCAAGACTCACGTTGCCGAGAACGGCATCCACATCACCCAACGCCACATCAGGAATGAAGACAACTGTTTTTACTGCCTTTTTATCGGTCCACGGTGTTGTTGTTGTCCAGAGGGAGATTCCTTTTTTTTCGTGGTGCAGGCTCCACTCGCGCAAGAAGAGTTCCTGCACAAAGCGCTTGGCAATCCTCTTAGCTTCGTCTTTGGGTACGGTAACTACAGAAGGTGCTGGCTGTGGTGATGGTGATGTTTCCTGACATTTCTTATCCACTGCACCACCAAAGTCTGATTCTACGTTGTTACGTGACGATGGAGCAGAAAGAAATGGGTAAAAATCCCTTCTGTTGACGTAAGGTTTTAACATATTTGGTTTAGGACCAATTTTACTAACCAAATTCATAATAGCCTCGGCCTTTGCGATGTACTGCTTGTTTATTTGATCTTGGAACATCTTGGGAATTCGTCCTTTGGGATCCACATCATGACATGTGTGAAGTGTAAGAGACCCATCGGCCTCTTCAAGACCCATGATGAGGTACACAAACACTTTGGCGCGTTCATATTCATTTGAGGCAATGGATTCTGGAAGTAAATACATGTCGTCTGAGCACACAACTGCACACTGAGAAAAGGCTAGTAACTCTTTACCATTATTATCATTATTTTTGTTTTTGTTGTTATTGATGTCTCGCAGGCCAAGTGCCTCTTGCTGGGACGGTGTAAAAAGGTTGGCGCAACTAACCCAACTTAATACCTCTCGAGGGGCCACACCCCAATGAACTGTTTTATATCGTGTTAATACTAAAAGTTCATTCACACCTAGTGCCCCCACAGATGCGCGACTGGACAAGAGTGTATCATACTGGTATGCATAGGACGACTTGTCGTCCTCAAAATCGGGATCATCGAGAAGCAAGTGCTGCAGTGTACCAACATTTGCATTTGGAATGTTAGCAATTGTAAGAAGCGCTGTTCGTTTGGAATAGCTACTCTGTTTCTCATACACCTCAAGACCATTCCGCTGTTTCTCACGCAGTACCCAACCATTCGACTTGGAGGAGAATTCAATACAACGTGTAATAATTTTTGAGAACGGTCCTTTAGGTGTAAGTTCATCCCGAAGTGCATTCCTCTGTGCATCCCCCTCTGTCTCATCCCCACCTTTGGGTTCTAAATTTAAAGAATTCTCTTCGGCTCTTTCACCATCCTCAATAACTTCCTCCGTCGCTGTGACAGATTCTTTGTATCCATCATAATTGTGATGATGTCTCTGTTCGATTACTGTATTCAGTAGATGAATAAGACCAGTGTATAAAATGCATAAAACGAATACAGGTACCAAGATCGGTTTCAATATATTCAGCAAGTCCCACTGTGGCAAAAGCAGCGATACCACATAATCCAATAATATAAAGGAGCCAATGGATGAGATAACATGACGGGGACTTTTCCAACCGAGGAGTTCTTCTAACTGAGATAGTTTACGTTCATACTCTTCTAGTTCGTGAGAATCCATCGATTGACGAAGAGGTATAAAAAAAATGGGGAGTGTAATCAGTGAAAGAATGAGGAAATCCATTATGCCCAGTCTAGAAAAAGAAATTAATACAACAAGATAAATAAATGTTTCTATGGGGCGATGCCAATTTAATAGACACATAATGCGAACAATAAACATATCATATGTATCCAAAGGCCATGAATTATTCTGTTTTAATGCCCCATCATCTTCTGTTGGCTCTCTCGATGAAGAGGAGGAGAAATGTATTCTTTCCTTGACTGCCCCGCTCTCACCATTTATATCTTGCTTTGTTTTTAGCACAGTCATTGTTTCCTCGGAACTAGAACGAGAGAAGAGATCGTATAACTTTCCCCAATACTCTGCAGTTAACCATTCATCATTTTTAGGGAAAATAGAAGCATCCCACCGAGATATAATTGTCTTCCAGTCGCCCATAATTTCCTGAAGGCTATTGGCTGCTGCCAACACCTGTCTTTGTTTTTTTTTAGCCTCTTTATGAGAGACTTTTTGCTTCATGAATTCTGGTTCATAGTCCAAAGGATTGCATGAGTAAATAATACGGTATGGTGCATGATCTGTGTCAAGGTACCTCATTTTGTGTATGATACGTTTGTTCTTCTCAAGTCCGTCAAAGGTGCGCTCCTGGACGCAAAGCCGCACCTCAAAACTACCAGCAACAACTTTCCATGAGCGGAAAGATGAGGAATGAATTGGACATGAGAGGATCGTCATGTGCTTGCTTTCTTTTCTTTTTCCACTACCTCTTTTTATTTTATATGTATATATCTATTGATTTCCCACACTCACACTACTTCACACACAGAAAAAAAAAGAAAAAGAAAACGAAAGAAAGAAAAACAGTATATTTTGAAGAGCAGAACCGGGGAACAATATTGCATTTTAAGCTTCCTCATCGATGGAAATGGATGGGTTAGAATAAAGGGGTGAGGGGAAAAAGAAGAACATGACATGATATTCACAATACTTCAGTTTTATTTCTTTCACTGTACATCCTTTTTTTTCTTTTCATTGTCATTCAGGCAACACCAACAGCAAAAAAAAAAAAGAAAAATAAATATAAATGTGTGTATTGCCTTTGTGGATATCATGATACATACATGACTGCATACATATTTCTTTCCACATGGTATGTGGGCGTATAAAAGAGAGAGTAATCATAGTAGAAAGGAACTTTCCTTACGCTCAAGTATCCTGCCGTGTATTCTTCTTCTCTGATGAAATAACAGCCAGTAAGGCATCGTTACGCTGGGACAACGGACGGAATAAACCGCGACGCAGAAATGTTTCCAGCCGCTGTTCAAATGGTATTAATGGATTAGGCTGTTTGAAATGGCACAACACACACAGGAATTGAATAAATCCATCGTAGAGGAGTACCGCAGCTTCCTTTGGTTTTCCTGTCATCACGGGAATTTCTGAGGAGGGGTCCACAATGCTCACATTTCCACGGCGGCGTTGTAGTTTCATGTCATGCGGACGGGAATCTTGTTCACGCCGTTTGTCTTCTTTACTCGCTTCATCTGTTCTCTTAGTAGTGCTGAAGGGAGCAAAGAGTTCATAAATCAGATTTTGCGAGATTTCTGTACTTGTTAACATTGCATCTCGTAGCATCTGCAGTAACTGTTCCCGTTCCATCCCCGAGACTCCGCAAACCTCCTTAGAATAAGAGTTAAAGAGTACCAAGAGTGCCTTATTGTGCCGCATTAAAATTTCCTGAATCTTTATATTCGCTCGGAGACCCCTCATGACACTTCCAGGGTCCTCTGCCGCCCTTGTCAATAGCATGGGGCTTACATACTTGAAGACAAGTTGTGAGAGGGCGTCGGCAAGCCATACTACATTTCCTTCTTGCAGTTTCTTTGGATCGCCCAGCACAGGAAACATTTCATGCGCAAGGAGCACCATAGCCACCAGAAATTCAGGAAAGTAAAGAAAGTTTGTAAATTGAGGTAACTGTTCAGAGCCAGATGAATCAGCATGAGACTCCGAGGCTCTTGCCTCTCTCTGAGGTTCTAATGCACTGGAGGTAACAAGACAAAAGATGCGGGTAAGTTGCTCTAGATCCAGCACGGAGTTCTCCACATCATCTGGAATAACAAGACCAAGGTCTAACCAAAGAAGTCGCCAGCTTCCAAGGTCAAGTGATGGCATTGCACAGACACCTGAAAGTGAACCGCGTTGTAGGAAAAGTTGCAAGATGTCATTGCTGCACTTGTTGAAAACGGACATTAAGTGAGATTTATCCATTTCAATAAAATAACCCTCATTCTCCCATCCATCACCAATCCATGTATCACCACCACCACCAACATTCCCCAGAGTTCCTCTATGTATCGCCTCACGTATTGCTACTTCTCTTTGCTGCAATGCTTCTTGTATACATGGCATTCCCATTGCAAACACCCAGTCACCATCGCGATCTAATCCTGTTTGCAGAGCCAAAGGTGAGGCACGATGTCCAGTAAAAATACCACGACTTAGACCACTAAATGTTTGCACGGGTACAAGACAAGAGACAATAATATGCCATCGATGCAATTCAAGTGAGCGATGTAGTGCTAGGCCTATGGATCCAAGCATACAGGCCAACTCGGGAGAGTCAAATGCTAAACTAGGCCAAAAGTTACCACGCAAAATAAAAGGATGTGCCAATGCATTAATCAATGGTTTGCAGTAATTTAAAAACAACTGCCATGGAGTGCGATCTTCTTCTTCCAATTGTGCAAGGAATTCCCGTGCAAGTGACATCTCCTCACCTTCCCCTTGCTGTTTTGCTCCTGAATCCGGTACACCAGACGTTTCATTAACAATATTCAGATCACTTTCAGAATAAGAACCATCACTGAGAACATGCAGCATCGCCTCGCGCTCAATCAATGCACTCTGTTTCGCTTTATGGTTAAAAGGGTGCGAGAAACGAACATATAGCAATGCAATAAAGGTTATTGTAGCACCACGATCTCCTCGAGCCAAAGCATATGGATCCAGAATTTCTAACATTTCTACACGTTCCACAGCTGGTAGTGGTGTCATCTCCGTTGCCTTGATTGCGGCCTCACGAATTTGAGCCAAACGCTTCTGAATATATGCATCCCCCATCTGTCCTAGTCCTTCCATTAACTCCGTTGCAAACTGCAATAAAAGTGACATACGTCCCGAGGGTTTGAGGTTAAGAAGATCTCCAAAACACTCCGAGTAGGTTGGGAAAGGGGATTCAAGTTGAACGTTCTGCTGCATTAATAAATGCCTTCGGTGTTCTGTAAAGTCCAACTGAGCTGATGATGCTTTCCGTTTCATATCTTCAACCCCTGTGTTTGCCATTTTATTTTTGTACCGTGGTAATGCCAAGTAGAAGAGCAATCTACTGAACAGCACCCCATTACGTACTTCATCAGAAAAGTTATGAAAACGACTTGATAAGGCTCCTCCTTTCAAGTCATCGAGTGATTCCAAATCTTCCAAACAACCATTTGCCCAATCACGCAAAATCGTCTGTGAATCAGGCATATCACGTGTAGAAACAATAACGAGCGGTGCAATTTTCCCAAACAATCGCTCTTCATCGGGAGTGACCTGTAAAACATGAGGATTTCCAAAACCACTGACACTTCGGTTTCTTTCACTTTCGTCCGTAATACTTGCTTCAGGGCGTATTCCTCCCACAACTGCACTTCCAGCAAATCCGCCTGGTGTTGCTATTGCTGTTGGAGGTGGTTTTGTCGACATCGGAGGAGGAAATGTTCTTGTTGTTGTACTGGTGGTTGATGCTCCTGCTACACAGCTGTCGGCAAAATTGGTCACCGATGCAATTCCAGCATGAGTTGTACTAGTGTTTGCACTGGTGACATCAGCTGGAGCGGATATCATATTACGGGCTACGCGACACTCATCCGCGTACTCTGAAGCGGAGGTAGAGGCACCACAGATGTCTCCCACTACACGCATAAGAGTACGTTGCCATGGTCTATGCTTCTGGCAGCGTAAACGAGACTTCAGTTGCATAATGCGCCTTTCCAACTCTCGTACATCCAATTCCCTCTCTTGAGCAAGATTAGAATAAAATAACCGTTGCTTTTCGGAATGAAAAAGACTTCCTTCAAGATCACGTGTTTTGCTCTTCAGGCTATTGTTTTCACGCTCTAATTTTTGAACAAGACGGTTCTGAATGGCAATCTCTTGACGCAAATAACCACTGATCGTTTCCATCTCTTGCAGTTTACGTAGCATACTGTCAAAGGTTGTGATGACACGTTTTTGTGTGTAAGTTATCTCGGTATCCCCATCCTTTGTGGGTGAAAGAGAAGTTATAAATGTTTCCCTGTTTGATAACATGCCATACGCAAATGGCGTCTTACCTTCATCTGTCTTTGACTGCTCTGATGGTGTCTCCGTTGGCTCTGGTTCAGAAAGCGCCACCTTCAGCAAGACAGATTTCTTTGCGGGTTTTCGCTCGGAGCTTGATGCTTCTTCCTCCCTCCCTCCCTTTTTATTGTTATCACTATTGTCCTTCCCCTCCCTTTTTTGTTTCTGCGCAGACTCTGTTTCTTTGATGGAAATCTTTTTTTTCATTTTTGTATGTTGTGCCGTCTCAGCGAGTTTAATGGCGACAAATTTGTTCTTGTCAAGAATTGCTGCGGAGTCACCCGTCGCGACACCTTCAGTCCAATCCGGGAAAAGTTGAATCTCGCGAGCCGCGTGACTTGCACCAGAAAGAAAAGCCGCGTACTTCGCCTCAACGACATCCAGTTGAGCAGAAAATTGTCCTTCCTTCGCGGTGAGGCGCCATTCTGAAAAACATTTCCTCAACCATATCATATTGTGAAGACGCCTAAATTTATTCTCCAATAATTCCATGGCAACTTCCCGTTGTTTCTGTCCCATTACACCACGTCGCCACGTGCGCCACGCCCAACTCTTTAAAAATCCCTCCATGTAGTGAAGATCATCCTTCGCCTGTTTGGTTGACACCGCCATAGCTCTCTGTCGTACAAGATTGAGGGGTAAGGCATGTAGCTGTTCAACCTGTTCACCAATGGCTCCTGCTTTGGGTAGTTGTTGCTCGTAGGAAATAAAATTTTCATATACATGTGGCAATACATATCTAGAAAAAAGTTGAACTGCCCATGACATGCCAGGCACAAAGTTTTTCGTTTGATCAAGAATGCGCCAAAGTAAGGTAACTGCAAACGCCGTTTCAGCTTCAAGCATTGGCCGGAAGCACCGTTCCTCTGGGATGGATGCCATGGGCAGATATATTTCTCCAGAGTCACCATTCTTGGATAACATTTTTCCGGCCTCAATCATTTCAGTCTGACATTTTAGAAGAAATTGAGCATATTTTGTTCCCTGTGAGCGTGACTCCAACTGGATTTCAATACTGTCTGCTTCACCTGTTGCCTGGCACCGTAGTAGATTCAAAAACTGTCGATGCATGCGACTCATTACACGACTAAACATTCCTTCATAAAACTCCAGCGGCATTGAAATGCCTCTGTCAGTACTTGGAAGGAAAGATGGTGATGATGCAATCCTTAAAACATTTCCATTTATTCCTTTTTTTATTCTTGATGTCGCTTGTTTCAAGGGTAACATATGCGATCGTGATGATTCTCGCATTTGCTTCAGTTCTAGAATACATTGGGCCTCTTCTTCTGTGATGGACTGTCGGAAAAAGCTCCACAAGGGTCCCCGCAGTTCACTCTCTACTGCAGCAATCTCTTCTTCATCTTGACGACACGCATTCCGTGTTTCCCACCACGAGAAGATAACCCGATTGGACTCTCGCTCCTTTTTCATCCATTCCTCTGCTTCCTCCCTAGACATTGCAAAACGTTGAGAATAACCACCCATGGCGTTTGCCCCAGCAGCAATGCCCAGGGCAGGCACCATGAGAGCACTTTTCTCAGGCAAAAAGCGTTTCTCTTCCTCTGGTAATGTCTGAACCTGTTTCGTCTCTGGATCCTTGACAAAAATCGGAAAGACATTTGATTGCCGGTCGAGTGACGTTTTTGAAAGACGCATTGCCATTGTTTGAAGGAGTTGTGTGCGATTTTCCGTCATAGAGTCTGCCTGTATATTTATATTGCCGCTGGTCGTGCCTGCGGAAATACCCCCATTACTCCTCGCCAGTCCTTTGCCACCGTTGCCCGTTATTCCCAAAAAAGAGTGTCGGGAGCTGTACGTTTTGTTCGCCAGCCGCTCTGCCTCGGCGAGAGTCGGTAGGCCGCTGCGCCCCCCGCCCGGTGATGGCGCCAAAGAGACAGTCGGGGTGGGAGTGGGAAAGGACGGGTGCTGGTGGGAAAAGTTCGCTTCATTGTCGTTATTCCGCGGTGGGCTTTGCATCTGATGGCTCATTTGATCACACGCACTTGTGTACACAGTAAGCAAGCAAGAAGGGAATGAAGGAAAGGGGAAAAAAAAAGACATGGAAACGTCTACATATACATACAAGCACACAACGGTGAGACAAAAAGATAAAGAAAAAATAAAAACAAAGCAAAACAAGGCTTCACGGCAGTTTAATGCCATTGAGTCTTTTTTGTTTTTGTCCCCCTTCCCTTCGCCCATTCGCCTATCTTCTCTTAGGGAAGACATCACAACGTGACGATGGATATCAACAGCCACAATTCCCGCTCCCTCTTCTTCTTATCCTTCGTCAGTAAACTTTTATTGGGAAGAACCCGAAAATACGCTGCGCAAGGACATATAGCAACACAAGGAGGAAAATTACAACCGACACACGCAACACAAGGTCATCTGTTGACTTCACAGATAACAGTTTCCGCACCAGTCGTTGCGCTACTTCCACTGTTGCGTTAACATCCTGCAGAGTACTCTGGAGCATTTCCAACGACGCTGAAGACCCCGCAAGTTCATGCACTGCCCCCTCCACCTTGCGCAACTCCATATTTAACAGCGAACGCGTATGTAGCAGTGAACGTAATGCATTCACAGTGTCTGCTGCGCTTTCTGATGTGCTCGTTTCGGCCGCAGCCACTGCGGTAGAAAGAACACGACGGATGGCAGTTCGATGACTCTCCAGTTGTACGAGTAGCGATACAGGAACAACGGTTGAGTGAGACGCAGCAATTGGGTGCCGCTCCTTAATTGTCGCAAGCAACTTTGCCACGCGTTGGGCGGCGGCTATGGCCAAAACAAGCGCTTCGTGCGTGCGCTGAGTACGGCTCTCTTGATGAGCCTTTAGTGCGCGATTCAGATCGGTAACGGTGACGGCTGCGCGTCTTTCAAGAGCGAATAAAAATTCTCTTGATAATATTCCATCCTCAGAGCCCGAGCGATCGAACATGCAGGTAACTAAATATCTTGTGTTTTTTTTTCCTTCCCCCCACCCCTCTTTCCTTCCTTTTCTTCTTGTCGTTCCCATCCAAGGGTCAGAGGAGAGCATTGGAAGAGCAAAAAAAATGTACCCCCACTTATCCACTCACTCACCCACTCATATGATTACATCAAAAACCACAACAACTCCCGCCTGTCGCAAAGCAGTTTATTGTCTTTCTCCATCTCCGTTTCATTCTCCTTACATATACACATTTGGGCATTTATTTATATCTTCTTTTTCTTCCCATATGCTTCACATCTCTTCCTATTTAAATCCAGTTACAGATAAATAAGGGTCATGTTGCACTGAGAGTGAGAAAGAAAAGGTGTATGATGTGGCGGTGGTGGAAATAGACGAACAGAAGTCAGTAAACAAATAATAGTAAACCAGATATCTTCTCTCCTTCCTCCCTCTCCCCAAAGAAATACAGGGTTGGTGTGTCACTGGATTCCTTTTTCGGTTTTTTACAATAACAGTTTCTGGACTGCCTCTGTCGGTTGACGCCCTTCAAAAACGTCCAAAAGTATCTTAACGTCGTCGCTTGCGCTGTTCACACTGCGAGAGTTGGTCGACAACAAAGAAGAGGGGTCCCTACCGGTGCGGTTACTACGGTCAGCCGATGTCTCCACACGTGATGGTGACGACAATATCCCATTCGACTCGTTTGTACAGAGAGCAGATGAAGATGCAGACGCGGATGCCGCAGCAAGGTAATCCTCTAGCATTAGCACTTTACGTTGCAGTTGCTCCAATAGCCACAGGTATTGATTACAAAGCAACGTTGCACCGGAATCCGTGTCGGAGGGTTCAGCAGAAATGAACGATACATACGGTTCTGTTGCGCTAGCGCTCCTAGTGTCCATTTCGCGTGCTCTAGTACTAACAGTAGAGTTTTTACAGTTTGCAGTGGAGAGTCGGGAGCCAGCATTGCTTGTCGCAGGAAGAATTTCATGCGAGTCATCCCCTCGATTTGCTGACGGTGCACGGCAACCTGGTAGAGGCAGAGGCGGAGGAGTCGTAACCGTGGCCCCGATATTCAGCTCATTCATCTTTCCTTCCAACTCCGGCGGAAGGGAGTATTTACAATCATCCCTATGATGATTGTCATCGTGTGTTTGTTGTATGGGCAGCTGCTCGTTTTTTCCGACACGGATGCGCTCCTGCAAGACACGACACACCTCCTTGTCTAACGAGCGAATCACATGATCGCGTGTAACACGACGAAGCCGTTTAACCATCCCCTGCGCCAAGCATTCGTCCATGTACCACATGTATGCCTCAAGCAACTGCATTGTATGATTTTCAACTCTATACCGCCATCTTTTTGGCATTTTTTTACTCTCCTTACATTTAAGCGGAGCGCGCAACGGTCCATCATCTATATTTCTCACTGGCCCCTTACAAGGTCCCTTCCCGCCCTCCACAGTGTCACGGGGACATGCTCCTTTATTAAGGGCCTCCTTCAGCTGCACAATCTCCTCCTGCTGTGACAAGGCCTGGGTCGTCAGGAGTGCTATCATGTGCTCATAGCGGCTCAGTATTTCATTGGAAGTCTCCCTCGTGTCAAAGCTATTACTACTACGACTACGAGTACTACCACCCCACTCATGTAGTTTGCTGCTCTCTCCAATCAATTCATTCCCCAACGGCAAGGGTCTGTCCTTTGGAGCTGAGCTGCTTGTCATTGAGGGCACTACATGGCAACGCTTCCCAGCAGGCAAGGCCATTCATCCCACAACCTCTCAATAATCACTCCAAACGCTCTATTTTTTTTTTTTTAATACAGGCAGAAGAAAATTATTAATGAAATGAATATGTACTCAAAGCAAATAGTCAGACAAAACAACAAAACCAATAGCAAAGTAATTGAATGAGTGTTCCAAAGCACTAGTCGCATTGGGACATTTTCCCCTCACCCTCCAGCAAGAAAGAAGAGGGAAAAAAAGAGATACAACCTCCTTCATCCCCAACAGAAAATTAAGGGAAGTATAACAATAGACAGAAGAAAAACGAACAAACAAACATAAAAAAAAACGAGGAAAGAGTGAATTAAATACTCGAAAAATAGTCTTCTTCTTATCTACACGTCAAGTTCATTTCCACACAGATATACGCCTATCTTCATCCACGGAGGCAATCATCGGGGTTGTGTCGCACACGCTCCACACGACACTCTGAACTGCCTTTTTATTCCCTCCTACAAGCCTTTCTTTGAGGATACTGCCGTTATCAAGTGAAGCGAAAATAACTTCTCCCTTGAGATTGCCAACCGCACATAATCTACCATCCGGACTTATTCCAAGACGTGCAAGATTTGTTGAAGAAGAAACGCCACTGTCCTCAATTCGAACAAGTTCACGACTCATTTCTCGCACGTCTCGCACAGAGATAGCACCATCTCGACCAAGTGAAACGCATCGCTGACCACAAGGAGTTAAGCGAACACACGTTACGCCTTTATTGTGGGCACTTTTTATTTCAGTACCAGAGTCATTACTTCGACGATCCCATATCCACAAACTGCCGTTATAATGCGCTGAAAAAAACAGGGAACCACTCACACAGATATCATTGCAGCTACTAGAGCACATTATAGTCCGTTGAATCGAACTACTTCCAACATCCCAGAGCTTAATAGTACGATCTGAACTCGCAGTGAAGGCAGTGTGTGCTGTCTGAGACAGATAAGCAGCCACCACCTTCTCGCGATGCCCAGTAAGTTCTACTGTACGCAGACTATGCATATCCCAAAAGCGTGCAATGCCATCAGCACAGCCCGCAAGTAAATAGTGTGATGTACTGTCCACACACAGCGGCACGTCTGCACTTGAGTGACTACGCACAGGGGTCCCAGTGCCGTAATCCCAATGTCGAATCATACGATCTCCCCCACCTGAAATAAGTAATCTGCCATTATCTGCGGTACATATTGCATACACTAATCGATCACCATGCGCCTGGTTAATAACATATGCTTCTTCTTTGGGTGGTGCAGTATCTACAGAACTAGTGACATCTCGACGGGTAGCTTTAGGGTTGGCTTTAATAACGGGATTCCCTCGAACTGAGTTAATTTCCCCTGGGTTTCTATGTGTTGTTCCAACATCAAAATTATCACTATTCCCGTCAGTTCGTCTTCCCTTTCTCATTTCATTCAACTTATCTTCATGCTCCAAAATCGTATCCTGCATTCGTGCCATTTTATCCTTCGCGGCTAGTAGTTCTTTGATGCAGCGATCTCGTTCACTGATAAGTGTATTCAGCTTTGGCCTCACTATATCATTTTCCTGTTTGAGTGCTGCATAATCGTTCCTTAACAATCGCAATACATTTTCATTTTGTGTTTCCCTCTCCTTTAACAGAGCCAATTCTTCTTTGAGAACCTTGTTCTCCATCTCCAGGCGATTGACCTCGCAAATGCTTTTATAATAATCCTTCTCATTTGTGATGCTCTCCTGCACCTTTTTCTGCAGCTCATCGATCTTCCTCTCTAGTTCTTCTTCCCGTGCTGTGCGATTAACAACACCTGCAGCTGCGAGCTCTAGTGCCCGAACCTGCTGTACAAGAGTCTTGCACTTCTCATTCAGCCGCATGTTATCACCCGCCGTCTCCTGGAGGCGTTGCTGCACCCGCTGCAGCTGAGTCTGCGTGATGTGGTGGGCAGTGAAGACACACTCCGTCGGCTGGATCTCCGCTGCATTGCGTCGAAGAACTTGATGGTCAATGACAGCCATCCATGTTTTCATGGGAGGTCGGCGGTGCTAATGAGCACACTACTCCTAGAGACGAAATAAATAAATATAAATATAAATATAAATATAAATATAAATATATATATATATATATATATATATAACTGGCTATGCCGCTTCTTCCTGACTACAACAAGTTCACGCACACAGAGAGAAAGAGAAAAAAAAACAAGAGGGTCAGAAAAGGAAGGCAATACATACATACAAGAAGAATATAAAATAGCGGCAATGAAACCACACTCTATCACGCTGCCCTGTTGATCATATCTCTTCTTCAACAGGGATGAAGTTCAAGACCAGAACGGTAGGAAGAAAACAAAACAAAACAAAACAAAGCAGGACTAAAAAAAAATAATAATAATAATAAGATTCTTTTTAAAAAAATGAAAAGAAAAAATGAGAAAGAAAAAAAAAGCAATTTCTCATAAGTTTCATCCTGCCTCAATTTCTTTCTTTCTTTTTTCGGCCTTCCCTTTCCATTTATTTCTCTGACACCCTCTCTTTGTTTTCCTTCATTTCTCTTTTGTTAAACCACCGACAGAATACATCACCACCACTACTACTACTAGTGGTAGACCAACATATTGGTCGAAACACCAAATTTGTAGACTTGATTGCGGGTGTATCCCATATCCCGCAGAAATCCGCAATACTTAAAGAATGGCCCTTGCCAATAAGAGTGATTACCCAGCGCACTCACCCTTCCACACATCGGCGACAACATGCTCTGAGGCCCACAGATAAGAATCTTTGGCTTCACGAGATTTCCTGTAGCGGGGTCAACTACAGCAGGAGGTGGAAGTGCCTTTTCTACGATAGTTGGATCAATGCTCCCAAGAAAGAAATTTTCACCGAGATGCACCCCATCGTCCCATGTTTGCTTGGCCAGTGAAAGGACATTGTATTTGGTAGATATTCGATCAGAATTTCGCTTGGCAAAGGTATCAAACATTTCACGAAACGGAATGTCCTTGGCAGTATGATGACAATACAGAAGAGATAACTTTGTGTGATCACTCTTGTCATTGTCCAGCACCTTCATTAATTGTAAAGCAATAGAAGCACCAGAGGTAGTACAAATGAGCCCCAATTCCCCATATGTATTCTTCTTGTATGGAAATTCATTCATCCAACGCCCAAGGTAGACTCGATCGCCGCGCTCAAGGCACCGAAGTCGAGCTGACATGCGCCCAGGGTTGCAATCCTTGATAGCAAATTCTACAATACCTCGCTGCTCTGGATGACTAATTGGTGTATACCAACGGCTGAGTGAACCCATTCCACGTATTGTGCCAGAAGTCATTCTAACTGAACTAACCGGCTCATAACCGCAGTAATCAAAACTATTTGGCAGCGCAAAGCGTAGGAGCACCATATTGGATCCTTTAAGCTTTTCCTTTTCGATAAGTGTTACTGGTACAAGTGGTGCAAACCTTGATCGTTTCGCCAAGGGGCGATGATCTTGAAAGCGAACGAGATATACGTAGTAGACGATAAATGCAAGCCCACCCAGGACCCCAACAGCGGCCGTAAGGCGTGCTGCGTAACCGACATTCACATCATTGAAGAGTTTCCGTACTCTTTTTGGAATGTCTTGTAACTCATATGACCAACGGCGCGTTTCATATCTTACTTGACGCTTTCGTCGTTTCTCCTCATGATAACCAGTATCGCTAAACCCGGTTGAGTTAGAGTCTGGGTTCCTGTTCCCATCACGGGGATTCATAAATGCGAGGAGAAAACACACAAGTACTGCTTTCAACCTACCCCTCTCGGTCTTCTCGCTTCCTCAGCTACGCCTGTTCCTTCGGAGAAAGAATAATAATAATAAAAGAAAAAGACGAGAGTAGCAAATGTGAGTAGTGTCATTCCCCAAAACACATACACACAAACAAAGTACGACCTTCTTTCTTTCTTTATGTTTTAAAGTTTTATTTTTATCTATTCGCTCTCTCCCACACGTCATTTCTAGTCGCACATACATACACGCACACAAACACAAACTTCCAGAAGCAATAACACTCTACGCTATCCTACACTCGACCAAACTCCGTTCCTACCCCCATTCCCGTTCCCCCACTTTGCCAGTCCCTTGATTTCTTTGGTTTTCACCCCCTTTTCTCCTTCTATATGTGTGTGTATCCACCTAACAAATGTATAATGCAAGCGGGAAGAAAAAAAAAATAAAAAAAAATAAATATCGTTAATCCGAGATATGACTTGCTTCCCTTCTCCCTCCCCTCCTACTTACTCACCACAGAGTACTTTTTCATGGTTTTTATTTTGACTATCCATCTTACTTCTACGGGGGTGAACCCACTCATTCTAGAGTAACTATAGCAGAGCATTTTATTTCCTGTTCCACCTCCATCACTTCTCTCTCTCTTTTTTTTTCTGTTTTCCCTATTGAGAGAACAGGAGCAGTTCTACGTTTATGATGAGCCAGTCCGTGCAAGTTTCCGCAACTCAACGGTTGCTGAATGAGGGTCCATCACACGCACAGTTTTTGCCTCCTTCAATGCTTGTTCAAACGCTTGTTCTAGCTTATCAGTCTCCGCGTAAACCATATTTCTCTTTTCAAGGGCACCAACAATAATCTTGGAGGCACTCGTGCCATGCCCAACTACAATAATATTTACAGAAGAAAGTTTAAAGGCATTCGGTCGCACGGGATGTGACGCAAGTGTCTTCTTGGGAGGAGAAAAAAGATGACCACCTGCTGCCGCCTTCTCAACAGGATCATTTGTGTAAACGTGGGGCAACTTATATCCAAATCCCGAGACATGCCGACGCCCATAGTGACGGTGGGACCGCGCATTGTGCATACCGATGCGCCACGGAAGTGGCTTTTGCACACGGTCCAAACTCTTCTCCACCAAATCATGTTCCTCCACGTCTACTTTATTACTTGGGGCTGAGACGACATCCCATGCGCGGGAGACCCACCCTTCGGCAATGCGGTGGTGACGGGCGCCAAATATATACTGGGATCCCCGTAGAATATCTGCCTCGGTGTCTGACCTGCATACCACTAAGGTAAGTTTTGTGGCATCAGGACTCAGGATACTCTCTGCGGCAACTGTAAGAAATCCCTTGTCATCTGCATAGAATCCCCATCGAGCACATAAAAAGGCCGTTACATCAAGCAGCATATCGCATCTTGGTTCTGCTGCCATAATACCCTTCATAGGAATACTGTATGGCTCCAAAGCAATAAATTTGGGATGTGTGAGACCTAAATCTTTTGGACGAGGTCCACCAAACTCCTCCACAATACGAGGGCTCTCAAAGTCCCAACTTGGAGCATGATAAACCAGAACACCAGGACGTCGCCACCCCCATTCATCGATAGGGGATTGCGTAATACGCTTTGATAACATTATTTCTTGTTGGGCCACATAATTAAACTTGCGTATGGCTGCAAGGGACACAAAGTACGCATGGGTTGGATTATCCGTGATAATGCGATATGGTGTTTGAGTAGCCGGATGGCTTCCAAATACTCCATCGACAAGATAAAAACGTAACCCCTGCCCTAAGTGATATTGAATTTCTCGCAAAATACGTTTCCCATGTAATGCATTGATCTCCTTAAAACCAGGCAGAGTGGGATTTTTTAGGCGACGATGCATTTGATGCTCAGGCGTGTGTGGAAACATGAATAACTGTGGATGTGTTGTTTTCTCTGCTGCATTGGTAGAATTGTAGTAATAATCAATACTCATCGCACCCGCTTTATTGAAACGCCGTCCCCACGCACGACCTCGTAATTCATACGGGCGCAAATTGTATTCCCCCACACCATATGTATACCTCCATACTCCTGACCACATGCCGGCATTTGCGTAGTCCCCAACCTGCGTCCAATTTGAGACAAGCGTGCTGCTGTTCGCATTCCACCACGGACCCGGGTCCTCATTCGTCTTTCGAAAGAGCGTAAGAGAGTTGAAGCCCCACTGGTACATTGTACGCAGATAATTCCTCCTTGCTGTTGAAGAAGAAACATGCGGAGCGACTTCGTGTCGGAAAATTGGTTTGCGACGCTCCTCCTCCCCCTCGGGGTTGCAGCAGATGTCGTTGAGAATTGACATTTGGCCGGCGCCGTGGCCGGGCTGCGAGCGGAGCGTCTCCGCCACGTTTGCGTACCGCACATGACGCCGCTGCACAAAATGAAGAGAAATGGCGGCGGCCGAACCGGTGAGAGAACTGCGCAGCATCGGTCGCGTGATGGCAAGGAGAGAAGAAAAAAAAAAAAATATTGCCACTTTTTTTTTTTGTTTGCTATGTGGGTTCTCGCGGTGGGAAAAGAATACATCCACAAAAAAGGGGGGAAAAAAGAAAGAAAAAAGAGAAGTGTAAATCATTGTCATTGAGATGAGAGAACTGTTGGAGAAGTTCCAAAACAACTAAATCACGGGAACAAACGGGGGGTGGGGGGAATATAAATATATAAAGAAAATACGAGTGACAGTGTATACTTGTTAGTGTATATGGGAAGTGGGGTAATAGGAATAGGCAGAAACGTGGTACAAAAGAGTCCCTCGCGCACGTAAACACACATACATATTTGTCTGTTGACCGGTTAAACATCTAACAATCAAAGAAGAATGGAAGGTCAGATAAAACAAAATAAAATGACACAAGGCACACAACAGCTCATTCATTCTAGTCAATATGGCTGTTTTTACTGTTGTCATTTCCCGCCTTTTTTTCCCCATTCCGTGCGTTACAACAGAGATTTTGGTTTAATTCCTCTTATTTTCCTTCTTAGTACAAATGAAGGAAAAGAGAAGGGAAAAGTCGTCAAAATAAACAAAAACAATCAAAAAAAACAGCACTGATTGTATATACATACATACATACATGTATATATTCATCTCGGCCCTTCCTTCATCCCCTCAATATGCAGCAACTGGCGAGAACAGCTGCCGGATCCCCCAAAAAGAAAAAATGAAAGAAGGGGAAAAAGGAAGAAAAGGAAAAAAAGGAAAAACGAAAAAAAGAGTGGGATAGTAAAGATTGAGCAAACAAATAAAAAAAAAAGAAAACCGCAAGAAACAAAGAAAAAAAAAGAAGGAGAAAAGAAAAAAGAGTGAATATCAGTCATATTTTTGTTTGAGAAATACGATACATACAAATAAAACGGTATATACATACATTCCTTTATATTTTGTCTACTTCTTAAGAGGACGCTGTACAGCCTCCATGAACAGACCCGCCTTCCCACCAAGACTTTCACTCATTTGCACCCCTCGCTTCATATTATGCATCTTTTTTTGTGCTAATGTGTTTAGAGACACAGTTTCTCTGATGCGACGAGTCATCTGATCCCTCGTCACTGACAGGAGTGCACTGTTCACGTTGCTTTCCCCAGCCGACATGCCCAGGACCGTAGTGCTGGACTCCGGTGTGTCTGTCTTGCTCCCCGCCGCCAACGACTGGGCTGGTTGGCGCAGCGACAGCCGCGGAAGAATGAGCCACGGCGCCTGCAGAGGTGGCGGCCCGTGCGGCGAGGTGGCGTTGGGGTCCACAAGAGCGTTTCCGATCATGGAGAGAACATCATCGTCATCAACGACGTCGTCATCATCGTCTCTATTATTATTATTATTATTATTATTATTATTATTATTATTATTATTATTATTATTATCGTTGTGGTCATCATTACCACATTGGGCACAAGTTTCAGAGATAAGTTTTGGTCGGCTGGTTCTTTTACGGCATGACATATTATTTACCTGTTTACGCACACTACCAATGTCAGGGCGCCGTCGTGGGTCTCCAGAAAGCATTGACTCCAAAAGGGATTTCCATGCCTTTGGTATCTCATCCGTAATTACAATAGGAGAGTCCAGCACCGCCTCAATCTCACTCACAGAGAAAAAGGGCACATGCCCCATCACTAGTGTGTAGAATGTCACACCAAGAGACCACACATCCATCGCAAAGGGGTTCCCTAGAGACGTGTTGTCATGAGAACCATTATTATCATCATTATTATTACCTTTTGAATTTTTATTGGAAAACACTTCTGGGGGCATAAATAATGGTGTTCCTTCAAAACGTTTAAAGAGATCGTCATTATCTTCTTCTAGAATAGCTGAAACCCCAAAATCTGCAAGAAAGACGTGTTGTTTTGTATCCACAAGAATATTTTCAGGTTTTATGTCCCGATGCACCACATCACAATTGTGTAGGTACTCTAGTCCTGCGAGGATTTGCCTTGCATACATGGCAACTTCATCGGGCTCCATTTTCGAGCATCTCCCATTTTTGTCGACAGTAGTGAGAGGACCATTGTCAACATATTGCATCACAAGGTAAAGTTTCTCAGCATCCGGGTCGTCGATTACTTCATGCAATGTGACAATATTTTTGTGTCGCAGTTTTTTCATGACCTCAATCTCACGTTTCAGCGCCTTCAAACGCTTCGACGATGAATCCCCACCCACTCCGAAGTGATTCTTTTTTTCTTTAGGGCGAGGGATGATTTTAATAGCCACAGTTTCGTTGCGTGAGAGACTATATGCCAACTTAACTTTGCCCGATGCACCTCTTCCTATGTTCTTCAATATCATGTATTCATTAAGAATCTTCGTACCATCAATCCAGTCGGTTTTAGATACACGCCTCGTTGTGAATTTACAACTGCTTGCAGATGGAGGGGTGGGGACGTGGTCAAGGCGCGATGGTGATGAAGCCACATTTTGTTCATTTTCTGTCGTGTTGTTATTCTTCTCATCGAGCTGATTCTCCTGGATAAATGCAACATGAACAAGTTTATTTTGTTTGGAAGTATGTTTCTGCTCATTTTGATTAGCCGCACTTTGGTCCCAGTGCATATTATTATTATTGTCGTCATTATTATTATTATTATTATTATTATTATTATTATCATTATTACTAAAAGGTGCCCTAATTTCATCTGCAACAACTGCTGAGAAATCTGTCCGTGGTGGTGTGTCACTCCGAATTACCGACACAGTATTGTCATTATTATTATTGTCATTATTATTATTATTATTATATGACGATGAGAATAATAATAATAAACGATGCACCTCGCAGCAGAAGTGTACCATATCTTTATGAGTCATCCTGGCGAACAGCCGCTCCACCTCCGCCTCCTTCGCCGTGCGGTCCTCACCTCCCGTGGTTACCGAAGGGCCCCGCAGCAGCGCCGCGTAGGACGACAAGAGCGACTCCGCCGTGAGCGCCGACATCCCGCCGCCCTTCGCTGCGGTGGCGGGGGACGGGCGGGTTGAGCTGCGGCGCGGGGGCGTCGGTCTGCCGTCCATCCTCGCCCGCCGTGGTCGTCTCTGCTGGAGTGAGTGGCTTCCCATATAAATATAAATAAATAAATATATATATAGATGGATAGAGAGAGAGAGAGAGAAGGAAAGGGAAAGAAAGTAAATGACAGTTACATTATAGCGGAGAACTTCTTTGAATTCAACTGGCCGGTGCCAACAGCACACAGACACAGGGAGGAGTGAGGCGGAAAGAGTTAAAAGGAAGGTAGAAGAAGGCCAGGTAAAAATAAAAAGAGTACAAAAAAGAAAGGAAGGAAGGAATAAATAATAACAATAGCAAAAAACAAAACGGGGCTGGAACCAGGATATGCGATAACCACATATTTACAATAGGGAAACTCACATTTCAATACAGAGAAAGAAAGGACAAGGAAATTCAGTGGCAAGGTCAAAAAAAAAATTTCCTTTTTCATTATAGAGGAAAGGGAGTTCTGTTTACTCTCACTACCTCTTTTTTTTTCTGTTCAAATTCTTCTACATCCCGGCATATCCGGCCACCCCTCAATAACAAGAACAAAAATCAAACTGTTTCTTTTTACTCTTTTTTCTCTCTCATCAGGAATATGATCGCAATGACACGAATTCCAACATCATACACGATATCATACCACATCATAATCACGCCGGCACAAAGAGAGAGAGACGTATGTATATATATATATATATATATGAAGAGCATGAGAATTGAGCCTCCCCTCTACTCTCTCTCCTTTGCTGGATACATGTCAATTGTTTCATGGTTTGTGATACAAGAAGAGCTTAAGAAAAGGAATGACATCTTAGTCAGCGTTTGTGTGTGTCAAACACTCCACAGAACACATAAGTACAGGAAAAAAAAAGCACACATTCACTCTCCAGAAAGTAATATTGAAAGATATACCAGCAGAAAAGCACACATACACACACACACACACAGACAAAAAAAAAGAAAAAAGGAAAACCAAGTAAACAAGGCGGAAAGAGATGAAAACTGGAATAGCAAGAACAACACGCAGAGAGAACATTAACAAAGACATAATAGCCACTCACATGCAAGAAAATGGGACGAGGTAGAAGCCAGACTATATATATATATATATATATATATATAGATATAGATATAGATATATATACCACGGATAAAGAAAAAAAAAACTTTTAATCTAATAGAATGTGGAAGAAGGAGAAAACCGCAAAAAAAAAAACATTTCGTTGAAATTAATACAAGAACCATAATCCTCACTCATTATCTTTCTTTCTTTTTGCTCTTTCTCACACACACAGTATCACCCAATGAGATCCGTATTCTGTGCCTAATTGTACATGCAAAAAAATGTGTACGCATACAAATTCAGGGAGCGTTTCTTTTTTTCCCTCTCCCATACATACTGTCTTTTATCCTCGGGGCGGTAAACAGCAAAACGATAAACAGTTTCGAGCAATTTTCGTTGCACCACCACAAGCAAAAACCACAAAGAAAACAAAGATGGTGAAATTAGAGAGATGGAAAGAAGCAAAAATTAATCATCACACCCTGTGCCATATACATATATATATATATATATATATATATATTTTTCTTTTTTTTCTTTATCAAGGTTTTTTATCCTCATTCATTTTTTTTCTTGCAGCCTACAGGTCTTGGAAAACTTCAGCGCTTTTCTAAGGGATGAGAAAAATCCACTTTTACTCTTATGACCAGTAACATTCTTTTCTTTCACCGAAGTCTGTAAAGTCATGTTAGGTTGGGGACTATTTGACCCTGCAGGAGTTGGAGGGCGAGTTCTTCCACTTGGATTTTCCAAGGGTGGTAAGAATCCCTTTTTGCCCAAGTCATTAGCTGTAGGAATGGGTGCAGTACTTTTCTGGGAAATAACGTCATTATCACGTGCCGAATTAGGACTCCACACTCGGGCAAAAGCCGTGGTATCAATTCTTGTTAGAGAATCACTGGTTTTATCTGGTTCCTTGACAGAATCCACAACTACATTTGGTTGGCCGGAAGCACCGGCGTTAAGCATTACAGAAGGCAAGCAGCAATCACCATTTTCTTCCACGTTCGCTTTCTTTGGACTAGTTTGACTATCCTCTGCAGGAAAGTAATCCATAGAATGGTATCCCAGCAGCCATTCTACATCATTTTGATCTTGTTGGTTTTGCGCAAGAGTCAGCGCATGGGCAACCTCAACGTCTGAAATATTCATAGCTAACAATTCTTCATCCTTCTGCTCAACAGAAAGATCTTCAGTCATACTCTTCACAAGAGCACGTGCTTCAGGTGCAGTCATACGCTTGTTGGGGTCACGGTTCAACATTCCTCGCAATAATTCTGCCCATTTCTTACCATAATCTGTAGGTATCTCCGGGAGTGTTGGGTCCATAATATCATCCAAAGAACGAAAAGGCATTTTACCTGTCAGAAGAATATAAAATGTGACTCCTAATGCCCACATATCAACTGGCTTCGCAAATGATCTATCACCTCTCCAAAGCTCTGGAGCAATAAACAACATCGTACCTTTTGTGCCTTGAATAGGCATTCCTTGGCCACCTTGTCCTCCTCCAAAGGTCCTACTACACGACATGCTCTCTTGCATCATTGCCTCCAGTTTCTCTCGAGTTGTATCAAACACTTCGGACACACCAAAGTCTGCCAAGAAGATATGTTTGTTTCTATCTACCAATATATTCTCTGGTTTGATGTCTCGATGCACAATTTTGTTTCTGTGAAGATAGTCAAGACCAGAAAGAATTTGTCGTGCATAATCCGTTAATTCATTCTTTGGAATAGGTGTGCAAACCTGTTCGTCCAAGTCTCCATTTGGGCTGCATACAATGCGAGCAATCGGACCTTTATCTATATACATCATCACGAGGTAAAGTTTTTTTGCATTAGGATCATCAATCACCTCGTAAAGCGCCACAATATTTTTGTGCCTTAATTTCTTCATTACGGCAATCTCACGTTGAAGAGCAAAAAATTGCATTTGAGCATTTGTCTGACCACCAATCCGAGGTTTTTGGTCAACACGTTTAACCTGTTTGATGGCCACAAGTGTATCATTATTCAAGTCATAGGCCAATTGAACCTTCCCACATGTTCCTCTACCTAGTTCTTTAATGATCTGATAGTTATTGATACACTTGGCACCCTCTTCATTTCTAACAAGAGAAGCCTTATCTGTCATTCTCGCTGGGGCTCTTATTTGTACACTTGACGCGCTCAGTGAAATCGATGCCCCATGAGGCTTTGTCTGTCCTGGAAGAGTTATCGTGTTTCCAACAGGAAGGGCGTCTGGCAGCGATGTTGTCTGTGTTGAGCAAACCTCACTGAGGAGGCTCAGCAGCGACGTTGTCTCTCCCATGATCGCGTTGGGGCTGCTGCCGTCTTCCAGCGACGTCCCCGACGCGCGGTTGGCCTGCGGGCCGTTGGTCTCGTCGGAGCCCCTCCGCACCTGCAACGCCCGCCGCCCGCCCCCTGGAATGGAGGTCACGGACTCCGATGCAAAGCGGCTGTCCACGGTACAAACACTGCTCTTCCGGCGGCGGTTCAGACGCTGCAGCTGGGCCTGTTGCCAGGGACGGGGCCCACGGTCCTCCACCGCGGCGTTGTTGTTGCTGGTGGCAATCAGTGCTTCCTGGAGTTTATGCAACTGCTCAACCAGCCCTTCGCGGCTCATATGTGCGAGGGCATCGTCACTCAACATTACTGCGGATGGCCCCAAGCCGAAGCACCCACCCTGACACAGAAGCCGTGAGTTGCTCTTTATTCCAAGGACAATCAGGGAGACTTGGAAAGTTAAAACGGAAAAAAGTTACAATCAGCTCCGCCCCCACCTCTCCACCTTTGTCGGCTCTATACTTCGACAACTAACTTTCTGCGCTTCTTGTTTCCTCTTCAAGAGATCCCTTAACTTGTCCCTATCTACCAGGTATGTGCACACACAACGGACTAACTGGGTGCCTATTGTGCAGGAAAAGGAGAAGGAAAAGAAAGAACACCTCAGATGCATGTAGAAAAAACCAAAAACAACTCATAATGACAATAATACGACAGGTATAAAACTCTTCTAAGAAGGAAAAAAATTAGAGAGACAGAGAAATAGCAATAGTTAGACACCCGCAGAAATGTAAGACATCTGAAGTGGCTGGGATAATGAAGAAAAAAATTAAAGAAAGAAAGGCGTGGTCTGCAAAAAGGAAAGGAATGCCACGTTTACAGTGACAGAGATCAATAACGATAACAACAGAAGCAAAAAGCATTAGCGTACATGATACGTCGAAAACATGTTGGCATACATGGCGCCAATAAGGGATGTCTACTTAGTAGCTACACTGCGAGGCAACACGTGGTGACTTGGTGTTCCCTCTTTTCATGGCACGTCAAATAATCACCACCCTGGGAGGAAAACAGATAATGAGCAGGCCGTGGACAAGCAAAAGAAAAATTTTAAGCATAGAAATAATCGCAACAGCAACAACAAAATAAAACGACGTCTGAGAGGAAGTTACACGACCAATATTCGATGAATACTACCACTACTCTTCCTCCCACAGATTGCGCTTTGTCTGTCGTGTCCTAATGCTTTCCACCACAGGTGGAAAGACAAGGCAACAGGCACACACATAGCTGCGTACATATCTATTCATTTATAAGATAAAAGGCGTTCAGCTTGGACTGAGACAGACACTTCTCTGTCCCCCCACCTATATACCCTTAGCTATATTCCTGTTCGTCCAAATAAGTGTGAAGGAAAGAGCAAGAGGTCAGAAGAGAAAGCGCACCCTGAAAGGAAGCAAGAAAAAAGATGAGGAAAAAAAAACTTTCCCTCCCACAGTAGATCATCATTGACCTGGTGCTCCCGCAATCGATTGGCAAACAAACATGATGCAATGGCAATATGGCAGAGCAACCAAACAAAGACGAACAGACACAGACACAGGCACACACACATACACACATCAAAAAAAAAACCAAGAACAACAATAGAAGCATCAATAACATGGCGCACTTCGTCCTACTTACGTCACCTTCTTTCGATTTACCTCTCCCCTCTCTCGTTCACTCACACTTTGTTGTTGCTTTGTATTTTGCTTCTGTTTTTTTTTTAATTTTAAATTCGCTCTTACCTTTACCCAAACTCTTTGTTCTCTTTTTTTCTGTTTCTTTTCTATTTTTCTGTTTCTTTTCTATTTTTCTCTCTGTGTGTATATCTATGCGTGTATGTGTGTGTGTGTGTATGTGTGCGTGTTTCCCTACTTTTTTTCTTCTGACTTTTTCCAAACAGCTAATGACATCCTTCTGTCATCCTTTTTCACTCCTCCTCAGCAAGGCGTTTTTTCCTACTTGCCTCCTCCTCACGTTCCTTTTCCACCTCCACGACAAATTTGTGCAGCTCCTCATCACTTAAATATGATGCCTTCTTGCTCTCAAGCACAACGAGTTCAATATTCTTCGAGCCACTCTCTACTGCTTCCAACAACGCCTTAATGGCAAAGTGCACGCACTGGTCGCGCGTCATATCACTCTGGAAGCTCTTCTCCATGAACTCCAAGACCGTCTTGTCATTGCGCCCAATGGCCACCGCTCTCCAGGCGGAGCTCATGCCAGAGGGATCCGTCTTCCACAACTGCGGCGTCCCGTTCTCGTTAAAGCCCCCAATGATTGTGGAGACACCATACGGACGACTTCCACTCGATTGCGTTGATCGCTGCTGCACCTTCGCAACATATCGAACAAGGAAGTCAACATCGACGGCATCCTCGTAGTTCAGACGGAAGCGCTGGCACTCAAGTTGGGCGCGATTAACGAGCACGCGGGCATCGGCGGAAAGGCCGGCGAACGCGAGGTAGATGTGTTCGTCAAGCTTGTAGATTTTGCGAATGGTACGACTGTCCTGCAATTTTTGCACCGATTTTTTCTCCACTGCGAAGATGATACTATCCTTTCCACGCACACCTACGGCACAGAGACCCTTTCGCACCGCCTCCTGCGCGTATTCGACCTGAAAGAGATGGCCATCCGGGCTAAAAACAGTGATGGCACGGTCGTAACTCATTGCTTCTGATTGTTTCTTTGCTTCTTGCTTTTCTCGCTTTGGGTTGCGTCGATTTCCTTTTGACTATTTCTGTTATTGTTTTGCTGTTCCTTTTTTTTTTTACTTTGTTCTTTTTGATGTTGTTGTTGTTCTTGTTTCCTCCAGTCGTGGAAGGTGCACAGAAAAAAAAAAGCAGTGCGAGTGAGAGATAAGGAGAGATAAGGAGAGGAGGGGAGAGAAGCGTGATGCCACATTCATAATGGTGCAGCCAGAGGAAAGTAAAAGCCAACCAACAGGGATTAGAGGAAACACACACACACACAGGCATACATTACAAAAACATTCTTTCTGTGATAATCGTGTCAGCAATAAACAAATGTTGGGAGTGTCACGTGACCTACTGGATTCACCGTGTCAAACGTGACATCCTCCACAAGCGTCTCATCTTTTGCGTTAATCGGTCGGACTCGTGTCAAACACATTCCGTCAAACTCGCACTCAAAGCGCAAGGCCGCAGAAAACGAACTTTTCGCCAACTCCAGTACATGTGCCATCCGGCCTCGAGTTTCTTCTTGGCCAGCCATTACCAATTCATCCTGACAGGTCAGCATGGAACGTTTCAAATGGAGACGGGTGTTCACGGCGTGGAGAAATGAGTGGCCGAGTTCAATCCCGGAAACTGTCGTGACGAGAACTGCCACACCAAACTCTTGTGCGACGCTTTTCAGGGTACTCATCAGTCCCACAATGGCCTCATGACGCTCTGCCACTTCACCGTCCACTCCCGGGAAACTGCGCCTCACCATGACAGAAAAATTGTCTATTATTACAAGCCGTAAGTCATTCTCACGCTTCAAATAACTCCGTAACACTGACATAAACTCCCACAGCTGTGTGAGATTGGGCTGAGCTGTTACTGCCACATTACGAAGTGCGTCCTCCACAATATTCTCATCACCCTCGCAGACACTATTGCCACTGCGCGCTTCAAGATACCACCGCTGCATTGCCGCCGCCGTCGTTGTTGGGAACGCAGAGAGGTCCGAGGTGATCCACAGTGCTCGGGTCCTTCGCTTGTCTGCGTTGGGGTAAACAACGGCATGCATCGCGAGGTTCAGCACGATTGCCGTTTTTCCAGCGTCCGGGGCCCCTGTGATCTCTGTCACCACACCACAGCCCAGACCACCGTTCAGGGCACTATCCAAACACTCCTGCCCGGTGGGAATGACATGACGATAGCGGCAAGATAGAAGATCAGCCACTGATGTTGTGGTCATCGAGGAAATATTTTGCAGTAGAAAAGCATCACTGACATGTCTGTAGAGGGAGTATACATCATCCAACGATGCGTCTATCTGTTGAGACACCACACTCTCTGGTTGCATTAGTACCCCGGTAGGGATAAAGTCTTTGTCAGCGGTTGTCTCCATTCCCTGATTCCGCTGCAGGTGCAGCATAAGACAAAGACGCTCAAGCAGTTCGGCTCGAGGCTCGTCCAACATCTTATAGCCAAAAACAAGCCAAAATCCAAAGAAAGAAACAAAGAGGGAATGATGAAAAAAACAAACAAAACAGAAGACCTTAAATAAATAAATAAATAAATAAATATCAGAAAGATAGACAATAATATCTTATGAACCGGGAGATTCTCCCTCACACCCTCCTCTTCTTCTCCTGACTCCCCAGAAAGATGTGCAGAGAGAGAAAGAGAGAGAGAACGAATCTTTCGCTATACAATCATATGCAAAACTCAAAGTAAAAGGGAGGAGAGGTGGGCAGGCTTAGCTATCTTTGAATAGACTTCCATACAAGATCAGAAACTATTCGTGAACCGATATGGTTTTAAACACATCATTCATACGCCGCGCCAAATCAATATCCTTCTGCGTCACACAATTTCCAGCGTCATGAGTCGTGAGTCGCACATGGAGTTTATTGTACGTGTTTGTCCAGGTCGGGTGGTGCCCTGCAACTTCGCAATCGGTAGAAACAGCATTCATAAACGCCATCGCCTGCTTGAAGTTATAAAACACAAAATCGTGGCATATCGCGCTGCTTTCATTGTTATTGCTCTCAAGACGCCATCCCTTCAACTCTTGCAGCGCCTGCGCAACAACACGATCGGAAAGTGGCATCACTGGCCCAAAAAGCAGAGTTGCCCGCCGCATTTCTTACGCTTAAACACCTTACAAGAGAAAATGGAAAACAAAAATATATTCACGCAAAGGAAACAAGAAGGGAGGAGAGGAAGAGAAAGCGATGGAGGAAGCAAAGGCAATAATATCCTCGTGGCAGAAGACTTCTCAATCCTGCGTTTTACCTTCCAAATTCGGCATAATCCAGGCCAAGCAAAAACAAAAACAAAAAAGGTCATCTTGTCGTATTAACTCCGCCTTAATGATCTCTGCCATCCCTCATGAGTTTCTCCTTCAGCTCAACGAGACGCCTTTCATCTTCCTGCACCGAGTGCAGAAGCGCTTCCATCTGCCGCCTCTCCGCCTCTAGCTCTATCATTCGCCGATCCAAGTGGCTCACAAGCACCTGCCGCGAATCATTTCTCCCAGCATCCATCCGTCTAAAGAGTAAAGGCACAGTCAACCTACTTCTTTTACAACCCTGAAAGCCACTGCAAAATCCCTCTCTCTGTTTCCCCTTTGCTTAAATACACCTCCACCAAAAAAAAAAGGGGGCATTAGAAACGGTTCAAAAGAACGGCATTGGATGAAAAGTAAGTGCAAAAAAAAATAAAAATAAAAAAATACACATACCTCCCCAAACGGCATACTTCAGTAAAGCACACCTGTCGTCGCCGTCGTCATCGTTGTTGTGATATATATGCTTGGGTATGCACAGATTCACAGAAGCACAAATTGGGAGGTGAAAACGAGAAAAAAAAAAACACAAAAAAAAACTGTCTGCCCTCCTTTTTCCCAAAAGCAATAAAAAGAAGGCCGAGGGATAATTATAAGCATTTCCGTGCAAAAATAAGCACGTTTCAATTATTACCCGAAATTCGCTCCTAAAACCAAAAACCATCTAGCCACTACAACTGTGAGCATATTTTATGTGATAAATCAACTTACGAAATGGGAAAAAGCTGAAAGTCGCATTTATTCCGCCTCCCTCGCTCCCCTTCGCAAGGTCCACCCCCTTGCCAAGTCAGCACGTCGTATGGGTCTGCAACGTGAGATCGCATCAGCTGGGTTATCCCCTGATGCCACATATCCCCAGGGGGCTTTAGCGTTCAATGCTTGTAGAGCCTTATTTATTTCTCATACCTCTTCAACCAAAGCCTCTGAATGGGCATTGCCCTTCTGCATTATCTGTTTTACCGTCGTATCACCAACGCAAATATGCAGCTGATCTTAATAGTTCCCTTGAAATGCATTTAGCACCAACTACACCGCACAAGCCTCTGCCTGGGAAATCGCGTCTGGTCCTTCTTACCATGCGCCTCCAGTTGCCATTATTTCCCCCGAATCTTTAAACAATAAAGCCCCCAATCCTTCCACGGATGCATCAGTTGCCATTGTGGCAGCGCTTGGCACCTTAACCAGTGGGCATGCCAGTTCGTTTTCTAATAGTTTTGCAGGTCACTGGTTTCCAAGCCTCACCGCACTTGGTGGTAACCCTGCGTCATCCTGAGGTCCCAAAATTCCTCTCTTTAGTCGCGATGACCGTTGCCACACTATCTTTTAAAAGAAAATATAATAGGGAAACAGGGATGCCCCTCGAACTCCGGAGGCATACGTCATTCGTGAAACTGTACTTTCCATTTGTTCAACTTTCTATTTCTCCGAAGGTGGAGCCTCATGCAAATTACGTATAGTTTTCTCGCTCAATTTAACCGTGATGCTCCCGTGATTAAGGTTTACTCCAATAAAAACATACTTCTTTACACAAAAATTTCCTTCACCCAAAGTTGCACGACACCTCCGCACGTTATTTAACAATTGTCTTCGACTAATACCTCAGAATTCGTTGTGAACCACTGATTCGAATATTATTGACCCATGCGTGGGTTGTAAAATTCTTTGGTGGTGCGAATTGTGGCTTTACCACTTCCGGGCCGCCCGCCAAGACCCTCGCAAAGTATTCACCATTTCTGGGCTACACCCATAGGCCGCTGGGAGTCGTGTAAAGTCGACCAACTCTCCCGATCCCGTTCGACAACAAAATCCTTCTATTACTTTTTTGGGTAACAAGACCTTGAAAAACGATAATTTCAGGGCGAAAATTCCTGCGTTTTTACCATGCAGCGCCCCAAGGTATCGTGAGGCATGCTGCAGCGGCACGTAAGCCACGTGATCTTCCTTATCATTTTTTTTTTTTTTGGCCAGGCAATGAAACGCCAGCGAAGCCCTGAAAGCTTCCCTTCCACCACAGCAAAAGGTATTACACAACCTGTCGTTGGGTGCTTTGGCACTGGGCATGTAGCACCTGCCATTTTCACAGCCAATGGATCCTTATCTGTCGTTCGAAAATCGGACTCCCTTACTTTTCTCTTGTCGCCAGCCGGTGTTGCATGACGCTCCATGCTTCATCAAATCGCGATAGTGCCTCCCTATCGAGGCATTGCTCTATCCATTCAGAATCCAAAGCGCTTACGCCCACGCACTGAAATGACAATTGTTTTTCTTCCCCCTTCGCAGCCACCCGCGCCCTGCGCGTTCTTCTTAGAACGCCATGCCCCAAAAAATTAATTGGATGGCCTCGTTCCCCAGTTTCCCCACCAGAACTTGTCCACGGCATTTGGGTCTATTTCCCCAACTCCTTCACATGAACGATGTCAATTTCTCCGGGTTGTTGATGGTTGCGGCACACTGGCCCAGATATCTCACCGCTGCTGCGTGAGAATTCTATTGGGCCTACGTGCTTTCCAAATTGTGTTGCCAACCCGGGGTCGAGTTCGCGCTCGGCAACTGCCACAGCTGCGTGTTCAAGCGCTCCTCTCTTTATTACATGTTCCATCACTCTGTAGGGTTTAAATTTATTTCCAAACCCTTTGTGGTCAACAAGGTTATCTTTTCTTCTTCCCAATTCATTTTATTACTGCTTTTATTTGGTTGGCGTCTTGCCCTCCGATGGCGACGCGTCGTGTCGATCTGTGCGGGTTGCTCTTGTATGTTTTGGGAAAGGCTCCCCATTCTCGAATCATTCATTCTGGATTTGGAGGGTAGGGAATGAAGGTTTGCCGTTGTAATCGGGCGATCTGTCACCAACAACTGGCGGTTACCAAAGCCAATCTCATCGCCACGTGGCCCAACACATTTGGCAGACTTGCAATTATCATATCCAACCCCCATCTTTTGCATTTATCGGGCTTGTTTGGCGGGATCTGTTGCGGCCATTTTTTGCAGGCCCACTGAAATATTTGAGCAGCTGTCCTTCCTGTGGCCGGCATAGTTGACGGTGTTTGCGTATATTGGACCGCACTGTTTTTCGTCCACTTTAAGCTCACCGTGAATGCCAGGACGTTTTCCTCCCGACACTCAAGCCATTCTTGCCTGCGAACCCTTTGAATCTTTGAATTATGTATCTCCTTTGCTCCAACGCCTTCTGTGGGTCCACACTGCCTTTGCAATTTCTTGGCCCCCACACCCAACGCCACCGTATAGGGATGATTTGTGGGGGCAGGAATTGCCTTAACCCCGTTTATCGGTTCCGCCCCGACTGGTGTAAGCCCCTTCCCCCGAACATTTGTGTCATTGTTTGGAATTACCTTTTTGATAGTTGGAATAATATTTCCCTTCGTTGTTACTTTCCCGTTCCGAATAAAATTACTGCATTTTTTGGCCGTGTCCACTCCAAGCTTTCTCTTGTTTTCCCAAGACTCGGCCCCGGTAACATTCATTGCTTCCGGGGCCGAGAATTGTTTTTGGGCTGGAACTTGCCACTTTCCTCTCAATCGACTCCATCGGTCGACATGCAATGGCTGATTCTTCCACAGCGGTGGAAAATAGGAAATCTTGGGTGGTTGTATGGGATGTTTTTTCCCATTGCTTCTGCCAGCTTTTAAACTGCCGATTCAATCAGGTCCTCTCGTTTCCCTGGGTCATCCACGGTGCTTCGAATACCTTCAACCTTAAGCCCGAGGTTATCACCACGCCCTGTGCAATTCGCAGCCGCGCATGCATAAATCGCGTCCGAGCAGCACATGCTCGTCAGGCATACCTTTGTTGCAAATGGGACTCGCCCATCCAACACAGTTAGACAGCACGGCGCTATACTCTTCCCCCGCATTCGCTGGCATTGGCGCATATCCTCCGGTAGGCTGCCAGCAATCGGCTGGGAGAAATTACCATCAAAAAACCCACGACTCCATCAAAGGTTCGTATTTTTTCCTCCTGTCAAACATATTGTGTCCATACCGGCCTCAAGCCCTCCAGGTTTTGCGATCCTGAACTGAAAATCTCCTTTATGCGATGCCTTCATGAGGCCCTTTCCAAACAATGCCTCGAAAGAACACAAATGGCTTGACTGTCGTCCATATTGGCGGTTGCACCGTTTTATTTTGTGCCACAGCCGCGTGCTGAGAGCTTAATTGTCACGATGCGGCCTCCATCCGTCTCATCCGAGCATTCAGTTCCTCAATCCGTACGCTGCGCTGTCGTAGTTGCTCCTGCAGTTGGCCTCTTTGCCACTGCGTCTCCTGCTGTCGTTGTTGTTGAAGGGAAGTCTGGTAATCGCTGTATCACCCATCCTCCAACCCACCCTAAGCGCACTGATAATGAAAAATTAAGCTGCATTGTTGTTATTCCAACGCCTTCCACTCAATAATGAAGTCCTGGCCTCTTGAGAAGCCACCATAAAATCCTGATTTTGCGGCACATCCATCGAGACGATAGAACCCCGAAAAACAACAAAGGGAATATTCTTTGCCCCCGCATTCATGACGAGTTCACCGTTTTCAATGCTCAAATACTTTACCATGCGGTAACGCATACTCGGATTGACCGCCATGTGAAATTAAAAAAAAAACTAAAAACTGGACCTTTATGTGTTATGAAGGCTAGAAAACCCCTTTTCATATGGTCTCCCATTCCACATCATGAAGCGTTGGTTGTGTTGTCGTCAACATGATTTCCTTGAAAACTTGTAGCAAAACTTACATGATAAACTAATTTACTTGATATACTCACTTGCTTTCAGAAAACCTGCAATTTTATTCGCAAGGAAAATTTTATTCCAAAAACAACAAGGGGGGAAAAAAATTAACACAAACATAAATGCATATATTTAAAACTCAGGTGAGCTCATTCTTTTCGAAAGCTTCCACACACAAAAAAGGCGTGTTATCACCCCCATTGTAATAGAAAAAAATTCGACATCACGCACACACACAAAGAAAGCTTTTTCTTTCATTCCCTACACAGCAAAACGGAGTGAATTTAAAGACGTCCCAAGAGAGGCTTCAACAGCTATCCCTTCACGAATGGTCATGACAACGGCATTATGGTCCTTATCTGATAAAACCTCCACTGGAATATTCACGCCTCCCCCCGCACCAGAGCTGTCAACGGGGTTCTTCAGGAGCAGGCCCACAGCTCCCCTCTTTTGAGCAGCAACGGCCTGGGCGACAGCACTGCACTCGCTGCTCAGCGCCAATACGATGGCCCCCTCCCACCGGCCCCCGCCGCCGCTCTCCGAGCAGAGCTGCGCCCCAGTCACCACGACCACCTCCCCGCGGTAGTCCCTACTGCAGAACTTGGGCGGGCTGAAGGCCAATCTGTCCGTGGAGAACTTCCGCCGTGCAAGGAAGGCCGGGCGGTGAACCTCCAGCGCCGTGGTGCTCCCAGTGACGAGGAAAAAGGCCACAAGGAGAAGCAGCAACAATCGAAGCACCAATGGTTGCACTGTATGACCCACACTCGCCATAACTCCTCCTTTATCTCTTTTTATTTTCTTCGTCTTCTTGCTCTTCAATCTTTCTCTCTTCCTATGGAATGAAGCAGAAAATAATTTCTATAGAAAAACAAGACAAAAAGAAATCAGCAGACTCAAACAAGCTACATGTAAAAAACAAAAAGAAAAAAGTATGATGGCTCTCATCGGTCAAGTCCACAGTTAGCAGAGCACAAGTAGAGAGGAGAACAAAAACAAGAAAAAAAACCAAAAAAAAACCGATAAAACACAAAAAATAAATAAGGCTAATCAGGGAGATACATGTAGATGGATAGATGTGTAAAAAGCTATGTGTGCCGCTCCTCCAGGAGTAACACCGTCGCTGCTGGCAGACACCAGGAATAACAACAAAAACAAGTCACATATCCACCTTTTTCCCAACTGAACACAAAAGACGTTACACAAGTCAAAGAGCATGTCGAGTCAAATTCACCACTCGAAAGGAGAATCACATAGAATTTAAAAAAAGCAATACACTTAGAGTGAGCATTAAGCCCAATGGCCAATTCACTCATTTAAAGCATACCTTTAAAAAAATGAATAATGTTTTCACGTGCATAATAATAGAGTCTCCTGCTTCCACATTATTATGTATATGCCCAAAAACGCATATATTAAAACGACTAGAGTGCCAAGGTACAACACAACGACTATAATTTCCCCCAAGCATATTATCAAACCAGCAAGATATCAAAACCTTTTTTTTCCTGCTTCCTTTCTTCGCTGTTCACATTATTCAAAACACACATCCAAATCACACCAGCACTCTCCTGTATTCTCTACCTCTCAAACCTTTTCCTTCTGATTAATTTTGCGCAAGCCGCCCCACATACAATGAGAGTCGTCAATAATCTTCATCGCGAACATCTTGTCCTTGAATTCCCCATTGAACACAAACTTGTTCTCCACGCCCCCCTGGCAAATCTTGTACACTCGAAGCCACTCGTAGATGGCATGCAAACACCCCGGGAGAAATTTAGGCACATCGTGAATGTCTTTCAGGAAGCGGCAGATGGGGTCGTTGTGCGAAATACAAATCACCTTCCAGTCCATCTGCCCATCATCAATCATCCCGAGTATTCCAAGCACCTTCACCGCATCCACCTGGCCGACTTTGAGCTGCGCCATGCCAATCTCAATGGCATCGATTGGGTCATTGTCTCCGACGTAGCCGCCCTCAAAAACAACTTCCGTACTCTCCCACGTCTGTGGCAGGGCCCCGTAGTTCCACATCATGTCACCATGCTTGTAGAACCGCGGGACGCCGTTCTTGATGTCCTGTTTGATGGGGTTGAACGGCTCTCCCGTCGCAATTTCGAACTTGGCACGCGTCCACTTGGGAATCTCACAGATGAAATTGTAACGGTTCATCGGCCGTGTTTCGGGTTTTGTGCGCACCAGGTCCCGCACGTAAAGCGGGATGTCGTGCCAAGGCGACACCCGCCGCTCCTTTCCTGTTTCCATGTCTCTGAAGTAGTACAGGACCCGGTAGCTTGGCGTGTAGCATTCACCCTCCTCCTTGGTGAAGAGCTGCTGTTGGTGGTACGGCATAGCAAAGTCGGCTGACACCATTGAAAAACAGTCCTTCTTTCCTTGGACCTCCGGGTGTGAGCGCCACCAACTCCAAAACTTATCGAATGTGACATGCCCGTCAATGGCACCGATCTCCTGATTCATCCGCCTCGTGTCATCATCGTTCATATCACGGCCGAGGTACTTGCACAAGCTGTCAACCTTGTCCCCATCCAGGTATCCCACCTGCGTCACATCAAAGGCAGAGAACATGCGAGCCATAATCTTCTTCTCCATTGACAGGGTAAATTCATCTTTGGCATATGCTGCCAAATCAAACTCACTTACTTGTCGTTGGCTCGCCTCTGGCAGCGACTGCAGGATCTCTGCGGAGCTCTGGATGCCGGTGCCAATGTACGTGTTCACCGTGTGTGTGCGCACCTCCTCCACTGTGGTGGGAGATCTCGGCAACGGGTTCGCATTTGCCGTTATCGCTGTTGGTTTGTTGTCAGCCATTGGGGGAATGGCTAGTTCGGCCGGTGTATCTTTTTTTCCCTTCAAACGAGCATAGCCCAATCCGAAGAAAAAAAAGATAAATAAAAGAGGAAAAAAGAAAACCAAAAGAAACACAAACGCGTTGCATCACGCATGGGCACCCTACGGAATCCTTCACAAGCACACGGAAGGCAATGCAGTCATACGTAAGAACAAAAGCAAAGCAACGCCCCGGATGATCAGGATGCTGGTTTTCATTTAACGCAAGGAAAAATATCAGGAACAACAACAACAAAAAAAAAACGTCTTAAAAAAACATGTTTCAGTTTATGAGAGCTTGAAAAAAAAAATGCATATCTCTTATGGTCCTCCCCCCTCCCTCCTTGCCATCGTAGACTCATCTCTGGTATTTGTACCTCTGTGCATGTATGATTACCTTTGGCGTGATTACTGAACCAGAGCATCGCGCATTTGTGTTCAAAACCGTAAAAGCGGGAGACCACAGCTACGGAAATGCCAACAGTGAGATAAGAAGCGCTCGTCTCACAGGATTCTGTAGTACGCAAGGGACACACATACAAACACAAATACAATGCAAGACTAAGGGAGCGAGAGAGAAGAATGGTGAACACATGAACACACCGACAGATTACAGCATGAACCAACAAGCAAAAAAAATAATTCATCCGTGCTATGCAAAACAATTGGAAGTACTCTTCGCCCACGGCCTTCCTAACCCACAACGGTAAAAAAGGAATGAAAAAAAAAGCAAAAAAATTCAGAACAGAACAACCACTCTCGCTCTTTCAGCTAAATTTTTTCCACTTCTCTCCCTCCTTGTCAGCGCACACACGCAAGAAAAAGCAAAAGGTGTTAACAAAAAACAACACAAAAAAGAAAGAAAAAAAAACGTAACACAACTTCACCAAGAGGAACACAGATAAGTAAGCACACTGAGGACCAACAACAAAAAAAAAGTTAACAACGCACATGTATGGAAAGAGATGCAGAAATCACGTCACAGAACGAGTAAATTCAAGCAAGAAATATCATCAAATGGAGCTCACAGCTTTCACACACCACGATAGTTTGCTAGTCATTCGCAAAAAAGAAAAGCAATCATAGAGTCAACAAGACAGCAAGAAATCAAAACCTTTTTTTCCTGCTTCCTTTCTTCGCTGTTCACATTATTCAAAACACACATCCAAATCACACCAGCACTCTCCTGTATTCTCTACCTCTCAAACCTTTTCCTTCTGATTAATTTTGCGCAAGCCGCCCCACATACAATGAGAGTCGTCAATAATCTTCATCGCGAACATCTTGTCCTTGAATTCCCCATTGAACACAAACTTGTTCTCCACGCCCCCCTGGCAAATCTTGTACACTCGAAGCCACTCGTAGATGGCATGCAAACACCCCGGGAGAAATTTAGGCACATCGTGAATGTCTTTCAGGAAGCGGCAGATGGGGTCGTTGTGCGAAATACAAATCACCTTCCAGTCCATCTGCCCATCATCAATCATCCCGAGTATTCCAAGCACCTTCACCGCATCCACCTGGCCGACTTTGAGCTGCGCCATGCCAATCTCAATGGCATCGATTGGGTCATTGTCTCCGACGTAGCCGCCCTCAAAAACAACTTCCGTACTCTCCCACGTCTGTGGCAGGGCCCCGTAGTTCCACATCATGTCACCATGCTTGTAGAACCGCGGGACGCCGTTCTTGATGTCCTGTTTGATGGGGTTGAACGGCTCTCCCGTCGCAATTTCGAACTTGGCACGCGTCCACTTGGGAATCTCACAGATGAAATTGTAACGGTTCATCGGCCGTGTTTCGGGTTTTGTGCGCACCAGGTCCCGCACGTAAAGCGGGATGTCGTGCCAAGGCGACACCCGCCGCTCCTTTCCTGTTTCCATGTCTCTGAAGTAGTACAGGACCCGGTAGCTTGGCGTGTAGCATTCACCCTCCTCCTTGGTGAAGAGCTGCTGTTGGTGGTACGGCATAGCAAAGTCGGCTGACACCATTGAAAAACAGTCCTTCTTTCCTTGGACCTCCGGGTGTGAGCGCCACCAACTCCAAAACTTATCGAATGTGACATGCCCGTCAATGGCACCGATCTCCTGATTCATCCGCCTCGTGTCATCATCGTTCATATCACGGCCGAGGTACTTGCACAAGCTGTCAACCTTGTCCCCATCCAGGTATCCCACCTGCGTCACATCAAAGGCAGAGAACATGCGAGCCATAATCTTCTTCTCCATTGACAGGGTAAATTCATCTTTGGCATATGCTGCCAAATCAAACTCACTTACTTGTCGTTGGCTCGCCTCTGGCAGCGACTGCAGGATCTCTGCGGAGCTCTGGATGCCGGTGCCAATGTACGTGTTCACCGTGTGTGTGCGCACCTCCTCCACTGTGGTGGGAGATCTCGGCAACGGGTTCGCATTTGCCGTTATCGCTGTTGGTTTGTTGTCAGTCATTAGAAACTTCCTTAAGAAGAAGAAAAGAAAAAGAGGAAATGTATAGTCTTAAACATCAACGTAATTGCAGAAGTTTGACAAATACCTCCCATTTCTCCTGCTGGTATTCTTACTTTTTTTTTTTTGCATTTTGTGACTATAGACATTGCTTCGCTATACTGAGCGCTGTCTCCATGCGTGAGAGTGCTCGCCGCCGCGCCTCCACTTCATTAGCGATGTGGGAACGCAGTTCCAGACGCACACACTGTGCGTTTTTGCTGCGAATACCTTTTTGCAGCTCAGCTATTGGTTGAGCCAGGCTCTCGATATGCCCAAGAATCATTGAGGTAGGATCTGCTGATGTCGTGGCTTCAGACGCCTCAGTGAGCCCCCGCACCAACCCCAAATACCGACGCCGTATCGCATGCACGAGCTCAAGTAATTCTGAGACCGACGGCAATGTGTTCTGCTGCACTTCTTCTCTTGTCGGGGGATCTTCAGATTTCGCCGTGCAAAGATGGTCACAAGAGGAGTTCATCTTCGCAATAGAGCGAAGTGTCTCTGGTAGTGGCACTTCCTTCCCTGCCTCTGACATTCTGTGATGCCGGGAAGATGCACAAACTACCTTCTCTTTCAACGGAGGAGAGAAGGAGGCAGAAGGGGAAATAAATAAATAAATAAATAAAGGCCAAAAAAATCAAAAACAATAAGTAAGAAATGAAAACTCAATGAAAAAAAGATAAAAACAAATCCAGCAGGTGTATGTGCAAAGCACGAGCCAACCTCTTTTTCGCTTTGTCTTTGTTTCTATCTGTCGTGCTTGTCCTTCCTGGATGAATACCGTGACGGAAGGGACGGAAATCATACAGAAACCAAAAGAAAAAAAGAAAGAAAGAAAAGGACCAAAACAACAAGAAAAATAACAACAAAAAAATGAGAAACACATCATTTCACTGATTTGTTCTTTTCCAGTGAATTCCCTTTTCACAACCTCCCGCACGTCTCGGCAGAGTCAAAATCAGCAGTCGTCAGCAAGTCTTCAACTTGTTCCATTCGTCCTGAAATAAACGGCAGCTCCACTGAGTGACAAACTTGTTGCACAGTACGGCCAGAGGACGGTGGATATAGCACCACCACGTGCCCTTCAGCTCCCATTCGTCCTGTTCTCCCTGCACAGTGTACAAAGGATGCTGCAGGAGGGCAATCACCATACATGATAACATGTGTGATTCCAGTCACATGAATTCCCCGGCTCAGTTCGTGGGTACTCACACCCACCAACAGCATGCCAGTATTAAGTTTCTCCAATGAACTATTATCCTTCACGTAAACATCACGTTGGCGAGCCACAATAGGTCTCCGTCGATCGCCTGTTGAGTCTATGATTGATTGTAATGGTGCTGCAATTGTTCTTTTCGAGTCCCGCTGCAACCATCCCTGCAGCTCGGAAGAACGTTCCTGCAGCGTACCTAGAAAATGAACCACCTCATCCACTGCCTCAAGGGACGTAAAAAGAAGAACTCGAGGATTTTTTTCTTGTTTACAAATTAGTCGCAGTGTTAGTTCCAAGCAAAGAGGCAATGAATACTTCGAAGACTCTGCAAAAAAGTAAAATTGAATAGTCTGGGGAATTGTATGCTCCACAAAACTTGTCGTCAAACGCACCGCCTTATCATTACGCATCCATGTGTTAAGGGCCTGTGCTGTACGACTGTTGATGGTTGCACTTGCCGCAATCAACTGTGCCGGCACCTCCTCTTGACGACTACGGAAAAGTCGATCCACCAAACTGTTTCCATTTATTGTTTGACGCCCAAACTGAATTTCTGTAGACAAGAGAATATCAGCTTCATCCAAAATCACGCAATCCACCTTGCGGCGCAACTTCTCTCCCAATATTGTGGGACTTAGTCGTAATATATCGGCAATACGCTGTGGAGTGCCTACCAATACATGTGGCTGGATGTTGTGAAGTCGTGCCAGTTGGTTCTCCATCGGAATCCTCTCGATTGCCACCTGCACCACCTGTGATGTGGCACCAGCAAAATGGCGCAACCATTTTTCGTACTGTAGCGCCAACTCCTCTGTGGGGACAATTATAACGGTGTGAAGACGGTAATTTATCTTTTGCCGAATGATTCGGTTAGCACATGCAAGCGCCATACCAAAACTCTTTCCAGTCCCAGTCTCTGCGTGCGCAATAACGTGTTTGCCTTTCAGTAGCATCGGAATCAATGCACCCTGAAGCTCGGTAAGGCGATGGATTCGTAGTTTCTTAAGCGCCACAACCAAAGAGACACACAATCCAGCTGCTCGCGGTGATGTCTGGGAATAAAAAAGTGGATGCGCCTCGTTATGGTTGGCGATATTTGATGCCGTTGATGTCAACATCTGGGCAGAACCGAGACGCAGTTGAATCATCTGGTGTTTCTGCGAGGTCATTGAGTTCTGTTGTTCTCTCTGAGTGTAGAAGTACTTCTGAGACGCCGGCAAATTCGCCGCATGCACCTCCGCCCCGTTCTGGAGGTAGCCGTTCAGCAAGGAAGCCACTGAACCGCCATACGCCACCTTGGAGAAACGCAAATATTTTAGTCGAGACGCCCCAGAGAGTCTCATTCACAACTACTACGCACATTTGAGAGCCACATTGGGGAACGGAAGAATACATTACATACACACGCAGATGCAAGGTAGAGAAAATGGGAAGGAAAAAAAAAGAAATCAAGAGTTATGGATAACATCCATAAATACATCGGTGGCTGAAATACACACAAGAAGAGCAATGAATAAACACAAAATAAAGAAGATTTACACATAAAACAACCACAACACAAATTAATCACCCATGTCAAACGTCCACAACGCATCAGTGGAGTAATATTAGGGGAAAAAAAAAATCAATAATAAAAAAAATCAGAATCAGTTGATATGCCTCCCACCAAATAAAAAGTTTCACGCAAGTTATAAGAAACAAACAAACAAAAAAAATCGGACTGCTAGCTGCTCATCAGTTCAATTAAATGTATGGCAAATCATCATTCCAAATAACAACGAGAGCATCACACGCCCCCATACCGGAGCAAAGAAACCACCGTCGCTTGTATTGTTAACTTTCACAGGGTTTTTTCTGGCCTGCTCAGCACTCTCACGAGTGGAAGGACTGTTTGAGGTAGGAGGAGGCTGTGCAGAATCCTGAGAAGTGGAAGGACTGTTTGAGGTAGGAGGAGACTGTGCAGAATCCTGAGAAGTGGAAGGACTGTTTGAGGTAGGAGGAGACTGTGCAGAATCCTGAGAAGTGGAAGGACTGTTTGAGGTAGGAGGAGGCTGTGCAGAATCCTGAGAAGTGGAAGGACTGTTTGACGTAGGAAGAGACTGTGCAGAACTCTCACCACTGGAAGTACTGTTTGACGTAGGAGGCTGTGCAGAACCCTCACCACTGGAAGCACCGCTTGGTGTAGGAGACTGCGCAGAACTCTGAGAAGTAGCGGCGCTCCTTCCCTCCCCAGTTGGGGGTTCTGGAGACCCCCCTTGTTTCTTTCCCTTCTCAGTGTCAGGAGAATCACCAGTAAGATCCCTGATGAGGGACGATTGAAAAGTTTTTTCATCTCCACAACCATCGTCTTCTTCATCCTCATCCTCCTCTCCATCTTCTCCTTCCTCTTTCACTGAACGGCAAATCTCTTTAAATACGTTGCACTCTGCCACTTCCGTCGCATTATCTGATTTGCAGGGCCGCCACTGTGCTGTGCAGTTTTCACGCACTTCCACGTCGTCATCGTCTCTCTTACACCGAAAATGCAATACACCAGTCAAACCATGCGGGCCAACGACATCGACAGTTTTACTTGGGTTAAAAACAACAGGCGTTTGCTCCGTCTTCTCGCAGAGACACTCGCCCCTGCACAGCACGAGGGCAAAGAGGGCGAACAACGCCCGGCGCACTGCTGTCCTCATCACGGCTTCCATTAGAGTTGCCTTGATTGCCTTTTCTTTATTTTAAAAAGGTTTAAGTTCGGGTCTTGAGGTATGACACACAGATTCAAGCAAAAAAAAAAAAAAATCAACATCAACAAGTAAAAAAAAAAGAGACACGTGAATCAAACTGCCAGATTTATTATTGCCATTGTTATCCGTTTGACTTGCAGAAGGTGTTGAGCCGTGGACAGACAATGCTCAGCCAAAAGCGCAGAATGAGATTCTGTCACAGAAAAACAGATAAGAATAATAAATTTAACACCAAAACAAAAGATTCGTGATGGAATGCGTCTTACACCACCTGCAGATTAACCAAGCGCTGCAATTCTGAGACTCCTTGAGGTAATCAAGAAGAATGCGGAATACCCCAGCAGCGTTATTGTATTGCACAGAAGCCCATCTTTAGCTCCTTCTTCTCACCTCCATCGTGTGACAGCTGTAAAAGAAGCACGAAAACAAGCATATACACGCAAACACACACAATATTTTTTTTATGAATGGTCTCACCTGGCACCAATATGAGAAGCACTCAAAACACGGTTCATCCAAAGCCCATCACCCAGGTGATGTATGTTCTCAATACACGGACCGCTATTCACCTTCTCAATTTCCTCAGAGGACATTAGCATCTTTCCTAGTGCCACTGCATGCTCCTTGGTTTCGACGTACACGGCCACTATTTGACCAGCCGGGAGGTCCGGCGTGATGTCACCGCCCTTGGAAGTGAGTCCAGGGCACATGATGTTCGCCCCTGAGACAACATATTTGCAGGCCCCAATGTCAACCTGATGACGCGGAAGAATGAACGGGTACTTGTGAAGAAGTTTCAGGTGTGGGATGTAAGGTCCGCCGTGGTGGTTGAAAAAAAGAACCTCCGGTTGCGCACTGACGAGTGTGACGCAGTGCACCTGGTCGTGGCAACGGACCAACATGATATCCGTTTTTTTCGGGATGATGTCCTCCCAGTAGTCTGCCAGTTGCGGGTACTGCGCAGCCAGATCCTTTCGCACCTGCGACTGCTCCTTATGGCTGCAGTTTGCAATTTGTGCAACATTCTGCAGCGTAAACTTCTTAAACAAGTCAGACGACGACATTGAAGAGATCTCTCTCACACAATCTATCTCACCGTCTAATTCAATTTGTACTTGTATATGTGTGCTTGTGTGTTTTTTATTTATTTATTGTAAGACTCATATGATTCAATAAAATACACAAACAAACAGAAAAAAATAAGGGGGGAAAAGACATACAAATAAGCTCAAAGGAAAAAAAAATCAATCCGTCAGGTTTATGCTGTGTCTATAAGAACTGTTACCCACCACATACGGAGGGGCATAATCTTTCTTTAGAAATATCAAGTGCAGACGCAATAAACGATAAAAGGAATACACGAGAAAGTTTGTGCTGTTGTTGTTGTTGTCTACAATCGCTGCAACGGCATCACTGATTACACAATTCCTCACTTGCTAACACACGATAACCTTTTAGTGCTTCATATTGGCATTAATAAATTATCAGTACTCCCGACTCTTACAACTGGCCTCCGCAGTCCTTTTCTGTGACTCCGCCAATAATGAGGTTTGGAAACTATCAATGTATTGCTCAGCTCGCT
Source organism: Trypanosoma lewisi (assembly GCA_036321185.1). Classification (NCBI taxonomy): domain Eukaryota; phylum Euglenozoa; class Kinetoplastea; order Trypanosomatida; family Trypanosomatidae; genus Trypanosoma; species Trypanosoma lewisi. The sequence goes on along the minus strand of JAWVMQ010000159.1, from coordinate 140,906 downwards.
TAACTACAGCCTCAGTTCGTTGCAAGCTGCCCTCAACAGCTCTTTCAAGGGATCGGCATGCAGCTTCACTCGTTGCCACTATTTGCGCCTGAGCTTCTTTTATTTGTTCATTGAGTGCATTCAAAATGTCGGAAGGTAGTTCAGTCATTTCCAGCTTTCTGGGGATCCCGTGGGCTGTTGCTAACGGAGGGGAATAAATGGCATCTTGATTTGGGAATGGTAGGTGCTGTAAGAACGTTGCCTGGTCGTTGGAGTGGTATTGCTTGCCCACACACGCCGGCTTATCAACATGCAAAGCGGTTGGGTTCATGGATGCCCCGCCCTGAATGAGTGGGTCATTGGGCGTATTCTGCTTTTCACTAGTTTCGTCTTGGCGACAGTTTCGCGTGTACGCGTCTTTCCCTTCTTCATGGGGAGTCTCGCCTGCGCATCGCTGGGAATAATAATACGGAGATGTTGATAGTGATAATGACAGAAGTGGCTCCTGCTGCTCCTGCTGTTGTTGTTGCTTCCTCTTCTTCTCTTTCTGCCTCTGTTCGGATTGTTCTTGCAGTCGCGTGGCAAAGACGGTCACTGTATCCTTCAGCCGTTGCCGCTCAAATTCGAGATCTTTTTCAAGGCATCTTATTGTCGACTCGGTCTGCGTGAGGCGGCGCTCAAGACTGCGGGACGCAAGCTGAAAGTTATCACGCTCCTCCCGCAGTTTGATGACCTCTTGGCGGGATGTCTCCAATTTTTTTTCGAGTTTCTCAACGTACTGCGAGTTGATCTGCTGCACCGCGGCGCCGCTCTGTCTCTCCGCCAGCTGCTCCTTGAGAACTGACTGCGACCAGAGAGTGAACTGCAGGGCGAGCTGCAGCGCACTGAGCAGCTGATAGACATCCGCCAAGTTTGTGCCGTGCGACGCCGCGGTGGCGAGGTTGCAGTCGGAGAGAAGAGAAACTAAATTTTTCATCAAGTGAAGATCCGGCTCACGCACTCGATGGGCCGCCACGTCAACGCTGCGCAGATGAGTCCACGGGATCTCACGGGAACCAGTGGCGTAGCGAAATGCACGCAGCTGTTCTGCCACACTCATCGCCACAACTTCAGCAAAGAAGGAAAAAAAATTTTTTTTTGAGAAAAATATTTTCAGCTGCACCTTGCAACGCGGTCTCGTCGTGTGTGTATCTGCAAATTCGATTCCGTTCACAACTCCGGCTCCCGTCTCCTCCCGATTTCATTTCATTTAAGAAACAAAAAAAAAAACAGGGTTTCTAAAGAGCACATAATTTGATTTGGTTCGAGGACCAAAATAAAATAAACGATCGTACAGTCAAACAGACACACGCACATGGGAGTGAGTAAAATACTGAAAACAACATCAATAACAAAACAGAAAATAAGAAAGAAATAAAGAAACACGTACAGATAAACTGTTGAATTTCTTTTCTTCAAACGAGTGCATCAGAAATAACTACACTCACGTCGCTCGCTTACCTGCCAGTGAGCTTGCAGCTCCTGAAATAACATTTGCCCCACCCTTCACAGTTTGGCCAACAGCATGAAGGCCCTTTGCCATTAGCTTCCCAGCCCCCTCAATACCTGCAATGACCTGATTTGTGTTTTCCCGTTCCGCCGCCATTACAGACTCCTTGCGTGTGATCCACAACAAAAGATCTCCTGCAATCTGCTTCGACTGCAACGGAAAGCGCTGGGCCACAGACATTCCACTAATGGCATCCTCAATTTGCTTCTGCCATATAGGCACCTTTACTGCACATTGCAACTCAAACTCCCTCACACAGTCACGGAGCGAAGCAAAATCATTGGCAGTGCCATCACGGCAACCACCATGAATTGCGCGTTCGAGATTTGCCTGTATGGTGATTGCAGCATGTGCAACCACAGTTCCCAACACACTGTGCATTACAGAAACTTGAAGAACCGTCATGAGCTTTGGTATCATGAAAATAATATATTCTATCGCTTCTGAGAGACCCCTGTCTACATTATCCTTGCTGTTCACCTTCATCGCCGTGGGTGATATTGCACCACGCCGAACCTCCACCAACTTCTTCCAGTAATCAATGTCTGCAGTGGGTTGCAAACGGTCTTCTACTTCACTCATAAACGCAGCAAGGAGACGCTCAATACCTTTCTGCACAGCTTTCTCAAAGAGGACTGCTGAACCAGCCAGCAGTCGCGGAATACCAAGTTTCTCTCGTGCCCCCTCACCATAATCACCGTGCCACTCAAGTACAAACTTCTGCTCTACACATGAAACAATAACACTCATTGTTGCACAAGATGTCACGTACACTGCGAGCTGCATTACGGCTCGTTCTTCCACCGAGGCTAAATGAGCCTGTAGCAACTCCGCCACTGTTCTAAAAAGCACAGAAAGATACTTGAGCAGCATTTCATCTACATTATTGAGTTCTGACTGTCGTACCACGGCACCATGATCCATCACCATAATAGAGTAACATTGCGAAAGAAACCGTAATGCTATATCACCAATCGCAGGAACCATATAGGAATATGGTAAAGTAACATTTCCTGAAGTAAATTCATTGGAAGGCAACGGAAGTTCAATAAATTTGCAACGATCCAAATAAAACCGTGAAACATATGCTTGATATTCTTCAAGTTTTCCCGCATTCAATGGCATGAGTGTATCAGCTAATACAACCTGAGTAACCTCTACACAGGCTTCTTGTAGCCACGAACTTATAATACTGTCACTCATCGATTCCACAACAAGGGAGAGAATAAGAGGGCTTAATCGAACACATTTTACACAATCCACAGCAACACCAACAAAGCAACGCAAAAGCCGAAAAATATCCATCATACGTGCAGTATAATTTGGATCACTAACAAGTAATGTAGATGTATGTCGTGCTCTATCAGCCAGAACTTGTGAAAGTTTCTCCCACATGCATATTATCTCTGTCGTTGACTGCACATGTGGCTCCGTAACACTATACACAATATCCTCAATGAGTACAAAGCCCAATGCAGCCTCAGAATAGTTTTCCAAGTCTGCCACAAGAGCCTCTCCATCAAGTTCCTCCGATGGAAGAGGCGCTTCGTAAAGGTCCAGCTTTGCCTGTTGAATTCGGCCTTCGGTGTAATAATTTCGGTAATACGTACCATGAGAAAGTTCTTCAAAAACATCTTGTATAGAAGCCCCGTGTAAAATACTAGAAATACTACCAGACTCCATAAACGGAGCGCGATGGATAGAAGCTCTCACATAGCTCATTTCTACCCACCACTCACCCTTTTCTGAGACTTGCAACTTCTTTACTACAGAGCCTGGCTGAACTTTCCCTCCCCATTTTAAAGCAGCAGTACCAATGGGACGCGAGGAATCCCGTAATAGTTTTAACCAGGCATTTAAATCATGTACTGCAGCAGTAAAAATACTCTGCGATAACTCAGGTACCCGGTGATGAATGACATACTCTCCAAGGGCATATTCTGCAAATGGAGCAGCCACCCGCACAAGATATTTTAATGACACAACGGCTCCTAACAGTTGTTGTTTTTGTACTCGTGACTCTACTACTTCAAGTACTTCTGCTATCTTCAATGTACTACGGAGAAGCGACTCAACCTGTCCCACATTCTCCATCACGCATCGAGACAAGTTAATATCTGCCGCCGCCCGCTTCATCTCCATCACAGAGAAACGGGCGAGTGATGTTGCACCACTAAGCTCCTGCCCCACTAACTCAGCATCTTTTTCAGAGATCGAAAAGCATTGCCGTGTTGCATGAAGAAAGGCGGGATAATGTCGCTCGCATAGCTTTTCTACCTGTCCCTCATTTTCCTTGATAAATGCTGCAAGGTCCTCTTGAAGAATATCTTCTTCATTTCGAAGATAGGCATTCTTTAGTGCAGTGTAATCTGCAAACTCTCCATCTACCAACGATGCCACCGCAAGGTATCTCGAGGGGGCTTTTTGGAACAGGCTACTAGACTCTCCTTCACGGGGTCGCTGCAAGAAGAGTGGTTGTTGTCCCCATAAATGGTTTAATTCACTATCGCTCCCTTCACTATCAACATCACTCCATCCATCTTCTTTTTCTTTCATTTCAGGTGCCTCATTTTCTTCAGGATTATCTTCGTTATTTTCCAACTGCTCCACACGCAACCGTGCACGTGCCGCAACCTTCTCAAGCCACTGTTCTATGCTTGTCATCTCTATGACCGAGCTACATTGAAGTTTTGCCGTTGCAAACTCTGGGTCCTTGTCATTTTCCGCGGAAAGTGCCGCCTCCGCAGAGGTTTGGGGAAGTTGTGCCTCGTGTAGCACCATCTCGGACGTCCCTATGGTGATTGTATGCGCACTAGCGCTGACTGTCAAATGTTTATTAGGCCACCGGGTATAACATGACATGCTCTTTGCCTTCAGTAAGTACACGTAGTATGGTGTTATGACCAGAAATACCTTTTTCAGTTTACCATGCCGCTGAAGGTGTAGAGGTTCTTTTGTATAGTAGAGAACATAGGGACTGTCACCCATGTCCCTCAAAATATTCTGCACTTTTTCATTCTGCCTGGTTCCGACTTCCAATTCCATTAATTATTAATCCCGACGTACCTGTAAAGGGCAGCCTTCCTTCTTTCCACCGTTTTGCCTTCCCACACCGAACCAGTTAGATCAAAAGAAAGAGAGAAAAAGAGAGAAGAACTCACATTTTACAAAGAGCCATTTCAAAACACAACAAAACAAAAATAAAAATAAATACCTGCAAGCAAGCAAGACTAAATCCCCAAAGGGCAGCCATACACAAGATAGATTAATTACCCTCGTCACACTTTCCATCTCGCATGTATATTTCCTTCTGTTTTTTTTTCTTCCTTTTTGGAGGCAAGTCCGCATTCTCCCACTCGTCGTGGAGCACGCAGCCCGTGAGTACATACATAGACGAAATAATGGATTTAAAACACATTTATTCTATTTCACTGTGTCTGAGATAGGAAAGGAGCCCCTCACTCAACCATAAGGTGAAAAATCATTCACACTGAAAAAAAAAAACAAGAAAAAAAGATACACAAAAAAATGTACATGTACAAATGGATTGGTAGACAGAGAGAGAGAGAGAGAGAGAGATGCATTTCTGCTTCGTGCAACTTCTTCCCCCCGTTTTCATTCCTCTTCTTCGTTTACACTTCCATCGACTACTTCTTTCTCCTTCTCCCTCTCTTGATAAAAGGGAAAAAACGGGAAAAATGCCATACCGGTAGACGTGGTTTGCAGCAACAAGTGCAACATGTACAACTGGCACAACGGAACTTTCCTTTGTGTTGTTCTTCAGGTGGCGGCATGTCAGGAACTGGAAGGTCTGGTGGGGGGGGAAATTCAACAATAAGTTTTTTTTGATCTAATTCAATGTCCCGCACTTCAGCAGGGGATGCCTGCGCAAATGCACCCTTGACTGCGGGTGACAACTCTGCAGATTCTGCTTCGGCTTGCACAGATTTTGGTGAAGGCATCCACTCTCCACGGAGGAGGTTTTTGAATTCGCTATGATCCAAAACACGGGATTTTGGGAGATACCATGGTATTGTACGAGTAACAGGCGGAGCAAATTTCGACTCCACTTCAGCATCCCATTGTCTTGAGTTTCTACTGGACTCGTTTCTCTCGGCTACATCTACCCCTGAAGTATTATTGGTTCGTGGAGTTTGTGACAGTAATTTCATTTCTACACGTGCAGGTGTGGGTAAACTAGGAGCAACATTCTTTCTGTAAGGAATAGATTCCGTAGATTTTGAAACTTCAGGTTCACATCTGGGGTCACCCTCCTTCCTTTTTTTCACCAATGTTGACACATTGCTGCGGCTACTTTCGCTTTCTGTTTCTAAACTCGTTGTTGAAGTATCCAATGGTACCTTCCCATTCTGACTTTTCTTTGTCTTCTTCCTCTTTTCCTCTTCATTATTATTATTGTTATTATTATTGGTTTCATTACCATTATTATCATTATTATTATTATTTACTTTTCTCAAGCCCCTCCTCTCTGAGGATTGTTCATGACGACGGCTGCCAACACTATTAGTTCGCGTTGTCGCAGGTGAATTCCCTGCACTCGCTCGTGTCATGTTTAAGCTAGAGGTGGATGATGCTGCACACACAGACGTCTGAATCGGCCTTGTGAATGTTTCGTCACGTTCAATTGTGAGTGGCCTCCCATAAGTAAAATCCTCCGTTGTGGGTTCTGTCTGAACCCCTGCGCTCACGCAATTTCCTCTTGGCACCGTCGGCGACATCCGCCGCTGCTGCAGTAGCAGAGAGAACGGAGTCTCCCCCGGAGGCCACGGCGACTGCAAAGGTTGAAGGCGCATAACCGAAGGCACAACGCGTTGCATCCTCGGCTCGTGGCTATTTTCTGATTGCGTGAAAAATGCGCTCCGCTGCACTCGATTAGACGTGCCGAGCACACCGTTCCCCGCAACGTACCCACTAACACGATTCATACCATCAACTACATCCGGTGGCTCACGGATAACGTAGTCGTTTAACCTATCTACATCCGTCCGCTGCAGAGAGCTCTCCCTCGACAGAGACGTGTTTGGACTCCACCGCTCCTCGTCCTGCTCCGCCAGCAGGAGCGAGAGGCCCTGCTTGAGATTCCGTGCCAACTGCGCCTTCTGGTGGGCCAGCGCCAACTCCCTCCCACGCAGCTCGTACTCCTCATGGAATATGCGCTCAAGAGGAGACTGTGCTGAGCCATCGCAGTCCGCCGCCGCATGTAAAGTAGGCTCCACGTGTATTGGGCGCAACCCTTCACCCCGCAGAATGGAATGCACCCATGCGGAATCATCAGCGCCGCCAAAAGGCTCCGCAGGATCGCAGTTTGGTCGTCTTGTCATACTGAGATGCGATGGGGACAAGACACGTCGTCTTCTGTCTTCCCGTTGCAACAAGCTCATGACAATCAGAAAACAAACAACAACAACAACAACAACAACAAAAAGATGGTACCGCACCCTCTACGACGGACTTCCACACACGCAAACAAAAGGCGCGCGCTCTTTATCTAACAAAGAGTGGTCGTCTCTCTTCTTCCTCCTCCTTTCAGAGGATCCTTATTATCACAATACACCTGTATGGATGTCAATGTTCTCCTCTCCTAGAATATGTGTGTAGTGCGGGGGTAGGGGTGCCTACACAAGACACAGAACCGAATAAAAAAAAAGTGGAAAAAAAACATCCAACGAAACACGACATAAGAAAAACAAATGCAGACACATAGAAAAGTATTTCTGCATAGAAAAATAAAGAGGGAGTTAAAAGTTTAAAAAACAAAAAAGGACTTTTTTGCCTTTTCATTTATGCCCTCACTCTGAGGGCATATATATCAGCGTTCTTTTTTCCTTTCTAATTCTCAAAAAAAAAAATGCGTATGCACGTTGACATAAAGACAGTAACGACAACGAAAAAAAAAAATAATAATTACTATTATTATTATTATAACGTACGCATACATATGTCGCCAAGCTTTATCATCTAGGCGCTCAGAAAGCGGTGTTGTATATGTATTTCGGATAGAAAATGTATTGTGAACAGCATCCTGCTGTCAAATAAAATCATAAATAAAGCAGCCAAATCACACTCCAATTCCACATACAGATGCAGACACACCACACTGTAGTAGCCTGGATTCCTTGTTCTCAGTCGCCTTTCTCTTAGTTTGTCGTTTTGGCCTTTCCCACTCCCTCTCTCCCCCTCTCGCTCTTCATTTGATATCTCGTTGCTTTTCTATTTCTCTCTCTTTTACTTTTCTTTCCTTTTCTTTCGTGTGCTTTCTACGAGGGCACATCAGGCTCCATCCAAATGCGGGCGCGGAATGTTTTGTACAGGTCCCGCACGAGCGTCCTAAAATCCAACCGTTGCTGCGACCGGTAGTAAAACGTGAGTTTCTTTCTGTCAAACTGGTACTCGGCGTCGACGATACACATCGGGAGGCCGTGCTCCTCCACCTTCTTTTGCGCCACCTCCACCGCCCGCTCCTCGAGCTCCGTCTGCACGCCCTGCAGCTGCGAGATCTCCAGCGCACTCGCCACGCGCAGGACCCGCCCGCCGCCCTCGCCCCACTTCTTCTCACCGTCCTGGTCGCCTTCGCCCTCGCCGAGCGCCCACGAGTGCGTGACAAGTCCAATGTCCTCCCCGCGGTCGCCGCCAACAACGACGTACTCGCCGGGGGCAACATAAGTCTGGGATTCAAACTGAAGGATGCGCTTGCGCTTGAATACAACCAGCACCTGGCAGAGGACAGAGCGGTCCTTGGGCGGGGATCGGTTGCGTTTTTCTTCTGGAATAATATCCGCTGTTGGCCGCTTGCGTGCATCCGCGTCGGGCTCGCCCCCCGCGCAGTTCTGCCACGCCAGTGAGTTGTCTCCTACTAGTTCAGCGAGGGAATGATCATAGTTGAGTTTCGCACGGTTTATCGGTGGCGACGCCATGGACGGCGAGGCCAACATCTTATCATCAGCGAGATATGTTTGTCGACTTGGCGTCGTCAGTGACGCCTCAACCATGGCAGGGAGAGTCTCCTCCTGACGTGAATTTGTGCCCGTAGTCAAGAAACTTGCTAGCTGGTCGAGATGTTGTGTGAAGGAGTTACGAGCGGCGTGCAACTGCTTCAGGTGCTGAAGGTAACATTCATCAACAAGTCGACGCGCCTCCTCAATCTCGTTCAATATCGCCATACTCATCGCAATTGTAGTGTATAAATTAAGTGCTTTTCAAATATATATTTCTTCCCCTTAACCCCTTCTTCTTGTGCTCCTCTTTTCTTTTCTTTTTTTGCTTTTTAATTTCGTTTCACTTTTCTTTTCTTATTCGTCCTTTTTTGTTACCTTGTCTTGGGGCGTCTATACAGGTACGCACACTCTCTCCCTCCTCTCCCGAGGTTCTTCTTCCCCAAGATACGAAAGCAAAAATCTATCTTCTCTAAATGTCTGTTTGCCACAACCGAATGGAAGTGGGCAAGAGAGAAGAAAAAAAAAAAAAGGAAATACGCGGGAGAAATGGTGGAGAAGGAAGGACAAAACGGACTGTGTGTGGGCACGCATGACAAGTAACCACAATAAATCAAATCTCATTTACTGTCCCCTTAACTTTCCAGCACAACCACGTGTTGTTGTTACACCTGGAATGAATATAAAAAGGGAAAAAATAGCAGAAAGAAAGAAAAAAAAAGGACACGTGATTGCATAGTTCTCACCACACAACAAGAGGATCCCTGTCCTTCGTGGACACAACGACTTGTACCTTATCGCCAAGTTTCTTCTGCAGCTCTGGTAATAGCTTCTCTGCCAGATATCCTCGCTCAGTGTTGGTGTGTTCACACAAGATGACAGCCCGTCCCTTGGCGTTTGCAGCAAGCACGTCATGATGTCCCATCTCTCCACTAAACAAGACATCCACATGATCTTTCAGCTTATAAAAAACGCTAGAGCCACTTCCTGCACAAATTGCCACTGAATGAACATCTTTGCTGTCGTCCCAGCCATCTGGGAGGGAGACACGAACGGTGGGAATACTCAACCCGGCCTTAATGTCATCAACCAGGGCAGTCATTCTCTTGGGCCGCTGCAGTGTCACGATGCGCCCAATTCCAACCCCAGATTCCATAACGTCATGCTCGCCCACGTCCTCACACGGCTGAATAGGGCGGCAGCGTCCTTCCCTGTCCACAATGGATGCAAGCCAGTCATTGATGCCGCCCGCCGCAGCATCTAACGACGTGTGTGGAGAATAAATGGATGCACCATGACGTATTGCCTGCAGAACAATCTTCTGCTTTGGATCAGCCAATGTTAACCTCTTCCATCCCGTAAAAATTGGTGGATGGTATGAAACAATCACCTCGACATTTCGCTGCACACACTCCTCCATCACTTCAGGTGTGAGATCAACAGTTAGGAGGACGACACCTTTCTTGTTGCTGTCTGGCGACTCCACAAGTACCCCAACGTTATCCCACGAATGATCCGCAAGGCACAGTGGTGCAATCTCCCCCATTGCCATCGCCACTTGCCTGATAAGAGACGTCATTTTCCAAATCTTTTTGCCGGTGTTTTCAGGTAAAGCAACCCACCAGCTTCCACCTTACCCTCCTCACTAATTTCTATATGTATCTGTGTATGCGTCAAACCTTCGCTGCTTTCTTTTCTTTTTCTTTGCTCCTTTTGCTTCTCTCTTATCAAAGGAATGGGGGCGCGAACTCAAAAATCCATTTGCGGCAAAAAGTGAAGAAAGAATCCAAAAGACACACGAAAAAAAGAAAAAAGAAAAAGAAAAAAATTTGACACTATGGCATGTACACAAACGGGGAGCAAAGCCTTAAAGTGAGCGCAGGAACAGAACATTTCATTTGCAATGATGATGATAAAATAAAAAAAAACAAAAACAAGAACACATATACACAGGGGGAAAAAAAAGGCAGATAAAGGGAGAGAAGTAAACACAGCAAGTGAAAGGAAAGAAAATGGAAAAAAAACGCAAAGAAATTGGCGAGACGTGCTTGCGTTATCCGTCGTTTTCACCATTTTTTTCCTCGTTTGAAATTGAACCTTTGAAAGAGACAAAACATTAAAAGCAAAAAAGACTTCTCAGATGACTGTCCCCATTCATCTGGTGTATACCGCACACCTGGCATACATAACTGACAAGAGTAAACGATGGCGAATTGTTCAACACCACATCACCACTGAAAAAACCCTTGCGGTAAACTGAAGAAAGAACATCCTGAACACGACGCTGCTCACACGAGCCCTGACACACAAATGAAGGTCCATTTTCTAATAAACGGTGCCGACGGTATCGGCCCCGACAGCGGTTATGTACATTTGAGAAATCCTTCCCACGCTGTATCACAATTACACCATCTCGTAGCTCAATAGACCACCACCAGCTACGCGTATCAAGAAGAAGAAAGTAGTGATCACCTGACACAAATATGAAGGGACCCCAGGAGGCCTCTGGCTCCGTGTAGACATACACACCCAGTATGTGCTCATTTAGTGAAGGCTCGTCCCTCAATCTCTCAAATAATTCCGCGCATGTCACAAAACAGGATTGTTTTCCACCATCACTACGAGCATCCTCATCTGCAAAGAGGTCAAGATAATGTTCACGCCCTTTACTATCATCAGATTCATGAATATTCATAGAACACAAAGCGCCACCCTTATTCAAATAAGCAAACAAAACGTCTGAAAGAAAAAAAAAGCAAGGGAACACACATACAGACAAAAAACAGGCTAAAAAGAGAAGAAGAGAAGAAAAAGAGGAGAGTGTCTACAAAAGATATAATAATAATAAGAATAAGAATAAGAATAAGAATAGGAATAACAATAACATTAATGAATAAATAAATAAAGACATCACAGTAAAAACACACACACAAAAAAAGCAACCCATCGCAACCTTCCGTCATTTTTTTTATTTGAAATTATTTTCATTTTTCTGCCTCCTCTTCCTCTTCAGCATTAGCATCTCCATCACGATCACCCACACCTTTTGTTAACGCTTTACAGATGGACGTTTGGACTCTAGCCATCTATACGTGTTGTGCTCTGGTAACGATATTGTGTCTATTTCACACGCCACCGGGGCGGAGAAAAACCATGGGTGGTGCAGAAGTTCCTCAGCAGGCTTTCGTCGTCTTGGCTCCAACTGGAGCATTGCACTCAGCATTTCTATACTACTTTGGTCAAAATGAAGAAGTTCGCATCGATGCTTTAAACGGTTTGGACGACCCTCTTTAAAGCGGACAAGAGATTTATCCGGCCGGCCGTGGTACAACACACTCCTTGACGAAGGTGAGCCAAGCCAGTCCGTGATGGCTGCGACTGCCTCCGCCTCGTTACGGGCGTTGATGAACATCTTTCCACCCGACAGCATCTCAAAGAGGATGCAGCCACAGCACCAAATGTCCACGGAGGCGTCGTAGTTCACTGCGTGCTCTCCACCCAAGAGGACCTCCGGCGGGCGGTACGAGACAGGGCATGGCGGTCCTGTCAATGTTCCACGCCACCGCGCAGGACAGAAACGGGCCCAGCCAAAGTCAATGATTTTCACAATTCCTTTTTCATCAATCATAACGTTGCTAGGTTTCAGATCTCGATGGATTACCCGTTCTCTATGCAAGTACGCCAGTCCACTGAGAAGCTGGCTAAAAATACACTTTATAGTAGGAAGTGGCATACGACCTGCGCTTGGCTCCCCACGAGGGCCGCCATGCCGCCAAAGACGAATTAATGATACAAGATCATACGGTATAACTGGCATCAACATAATCAGCGTTCCATCTGGGACGATATGATAATCCAACAAGTCAACAATATTGACATGGTTCAGAATACGCAGCAAATTTAATTCACGTGAGGTTGTTTGGCACATGCCCATGACACGCCTACCTGCACCACGAAGCAGCTGCATGCGCTTCATAGTTAGATGCGTTTTAGTCAGAGTGTCATAGACAATGTGTACCTCCCCAAAACTCCCTTGTCCTATTTTAACAATCCTCTTAAACCGTTCGCTAAGAGAATGCAGAACGGACTCAGAAACATCGGCCTTCCCTGTCTTCATATCCCCACCGTTCACATGTAAAAGTCCAACAGCGTAGCGCTTGAGGGTATTCTTCTCAAACTCCCTGGCATCAGCCTCTAATGCATCTTTCAGGGACATGTCCCACTTGCCGTGTGGTGTTCCCACCAAACTGTCACCGCGGCTTCGCTTCATTTTTAAGAAGTCTGTCCACACTATACTGCACTACACCACACCCACAAAAAGTCAGCACTGCCAGCACCCCCACCCCAACAACAACAAGCACGCGCTATACCCCACACCCTGCACGCACGGGTGCAAAAAGAAGATCAAAGAGGAAAATGGTGAAAACCTGAACCTAGAGAGTGAGCTTGAGAGAAATAGGAAGGGGAAAGAGGAGGGATAGAAATAAAATAAAAATAAAAAGATTGTCTATTTATTTATTTTTCGTTTTTATTTTCAAGGTGAAAACGAGAAGGCCAAAAGAGGGAAAAGAAAAAGCAAAGAGAATTTACTCACAGAAGAGCAATCGTAACCTTTCGTATTTTCAAAATTATTATTATTATTATTATTATTACCATGTACACTCTTCTTTTTGATTAACAAAACGAATTAGTTCCTTTTTTCTCCTCGTGTTCCTTTTTTTTCCATTCCCCAACCTCCTTATTTTTTTAGCCTCGAGGCGCGGAGTCAGTGAGTGGAAAAAAAAGAGAGTCCTTTCACCCCTTCATCCCATCGCTTTTTTTCCCCTCCTTTCCCTCTTACTGTGCCTTTTGCTACTAACCACATATACGTATTACATGTGATCTTTTTTAGGAGTAAAGAGTTTCCTTCTATTTTTTGATGTTTTTTTTTTTTACTTCTCTTCTTCTTTTCCTCCTCGCTATTACAGCCATATTGTAGAGAAACAATAACAAAAGAAATGACTTCACTTCTCACTGCTGATTAGACTGTTCCACGGAATCTGTGGCGTCATCAGAAAACTTCAGCATCTCGACACCCATCATGTATGGGCGAAGCACATCCGGAATGATAACACCCTCTTCCGTTTGGTAATTCTCGCAGATGCAGCACATCGTTCTTGTTACGGCGCACAACGTACCATTCAACATGTGACAGTACTCCTTGACATTGTTTGCCGCCACGTTCCGCATATTTGGGCCGTAGCGACAGTTCACACCACGCGCCTGGTAATCCGTGCAGTTGGAGCACGACACCAGTTCGCGGAATGCACCCGATGCAGGGAACCACGCCTCAAGGTCGTACTTCTTCGCCGCAGCGTTGTTCAACGCACCGGAGCAGATGTTGATGGTGCGGTACGGTAGGCCAAGGCTCTCACAGAATTCCTCGGAGGTTCGAATCATCTCCTCAAGATGCCGCCAGGACTCCTCGTCACGGGGGGAGCATACATAAAATTGCTCCAATTTGTCAAACTGATGTACACGGAAAATTCCAAGCGTGTCGCGGCCGTGGGCGCCAACCTCCTTGCGGAAGCAGCTTGACATGCCCGCGTACTTCAGCGGGGCCTTGAGCTCTGTGAACCACTTGCCTCGGTGGTAGGCTGCAATGGGCATCTCACTTGTGGCAATCAAGTACTTCTCCTCGCCGTCACCCGTCACCTTGTACAGCTCATCATCAAATTGAGAGAGCTGCGCCACATCGCTCATGGCATCCTTGTTCAGGAAAAAGGGAGGGTAAAATGGAGTGTAGCCTTTGCTGATTAAAAAGTTCATGCCATATGTCAAGAGGGCCAATTGTAATTGGACAAGTCCACCCTTCAACACATAGGCCCTCCCTCCGGCCATGGAAGTTACTCCTTTTGATGTATCCATCATACCGAGACGTTCCATTATTGTCACATGATTCAGCTTTGCTCGCTTTGTCACATCGCCAAAAGTGCGTACAACAGTATTACCAGTATCCTCATCCTGCGCTACAGGAACAGACTCATGAATAATGTTTCCAACGCTGAGAACAAGTCTATCCCGACGCGCCTCCAACTCTTCTGCCTCCTTTGCAAGACCCGCCACGTGATCGGAAAGAATTTTTGACAACTGTTTTAACTGCAGCACACAGAGATCCTTTAAATGGTCAGTGGTGAGTTCCCCCGCCTTGGAGGCTATGCGGATTGCCTCAGGTATTTCGGATGTATCTCCGTCATCCTCCTTGGCCTTTTTCTTTGCACCAACAAGCTTGCTGCATGCATTAATCAACTTCTTGCAGGTCTCTGTAAGAAACTGTGTGCGTCGCCAGTTCTTATCTACCTCAAGCACAGTGTCCACAATGGTGGGATCGGAAAATCGGCGACGTTGTGACTCGCGGATGATGTCAGCGCCTTTTTCATCCCGGAACAACTGAACGTCTAGCCCCATGATGGAAAAAGAATTGTTTCACAATTAAGTACAAGCACGCGCGATTTCCTGCAGTCTCAGAAAGAGAAGAAAAGAGAAGAAAGGAAAAAAAAAAATAGATAAACAAAAAGGCAAGAAATCAATAGCCAACAAAAACAAAAATAACTTTTATAACAACAGCATCAAAAATATCCTTGACAGCACAACGGTCCGCATGCAATGGGTGTGTATGCGTGTGAGAAAAAAATAATAGGTGAAAAAGAAAAGATCAAAGAGTTCGCATGTTCGGCAATTTGCAATAGAATCGTCTTCACCTTCTTCTCACCAATTCCACAACAAGTGTGTTCACGAAGTGAAATTTTTGATGCTTGCCTAGTTCCTTCTTTTTTCTTTTTTTTTTTTCCACGCACCTCAAAAAACAGACTCACTTCATTTAAGTTTTATGTACATCTAAATGAACTTCGCTTCCCGACGAAAGGGATGCTGCAAGGAGTTCTTGTGATTTCTCACGCATTTCACTTTCGCTTGTCACACCAACGAGACGAATGGCACTCAAGAATGCCTCCACAAATTCGACAAAAGTCAAGCACCACTCGGACGCCACCAGGTCAGCCAAAAACTTCTCTTGATGGCCGCAGCTCTTTTCATACATGGTAAAGCCCAGCGCGTTACGCGGGGGACAGATGGCTGTAGGCACAACACCAGGTGTCATGTATCTGTCGAAGGGAAATAAATGATTTGTAGCGTCTGTTAAAGTGATGCCATGACTCTCAAATACACTGCGAAAGAAGAGAATGAAATCCCTAACAGGCAAAAGAGTCCCATTTAATCCACTTTGTTGCTGCATGGTCTCTCCTCCAATTTTCGAAAATAATGACTTCAAAGAGGGCAGTAATGGCTGCAATAATGTCTCATGTTCTCTTGTAAGAGGACACAACGGTTCATCTCTAAGTTTATCATTTGCAAGCGGTCCTTTCATCAGCGTCGAAAATCGCTCAGCAAGCTCAGAGGTATTAAAACCGACACATGCAATAACCGAAAGCCGCACGAGAGACTCTACAAATTGTCTGTAGTTCAGACTACCCTCAGGTTTCAAAATATCTTGGCGAAGTGCAAGGGATCGCTCAGACCACCGCTCATCAGGTACATCGCTTTCTTCCTCACTCTCTTTTTCAATAGTCGCCAGAATACAATTCATTACATGGCTAATATTTATATAACCATTGAGAATATGTGCATCATTCAACAGACGGAGGAACTGATGCACGTGTATATGACCTGGAGAGCGGTGCCGCCACCAATTGGGGCTTGCTGTAATAAGTTTAACATTTTCAAACCGTCTACTATACGTGTCAAATAAAGTTCGGAGTCTATTATTAAAGCGCAATAAAAGTATCCGTAAAGCAGCTTTCGCTTCCTCAGGAGAACCATCCGAAATGCCACATATGTCCCTCAATGAAACAGATGGTAAAGGTCCAGAGACTTCTGCATCCTTTAATAGTTCCTCCGCCTCATTACCAGAGAAATTACCAAAATACGAATCCCCTACGCTTGTTGTACACTTTCCACGACCTTCTTTATTACCATTCTTCCATTCACCTTCGTAGGTACCTCCATCTGCATAGTAGAAGACACCAAAACCATGTCGTGTTCCGTTTACATACTCACCCTCATACACATTTTGAAAGGAAAGAACAGGTGGTACAAAGTTTTCCGGGCTATCCACATCTTCTGGAACTTTATCCGGGTCTAAATACATTACATACGTGGAGCGTCCTTGTCCTTGGGGGATACCATCACACCACTCTCCCTCGTAAACCTCTAGATAATGTTTGGTGCCAAATTTCCAACCCATTGCTCCAAATCCATGCCGTCGACCATTTACCCACATACCGCCGTATACATCTCCGTTGGGATACACCAATTTGCCTTGACCATGACGTTTGTCGTCTAACCATTCTCCCTCATAAAAGGAATTACCAAGATACGTCTGGCGTCCCAGACCATGACGCTTCCCTGAGACCCATGCTCCTCTATACACTCCCCGGGCTGTTGACATCTCTCCATTGCCATGACGTACGCCATGCTTTACTTCCCCAACATATTTATCACCATTTGACCATGTAAAGATACCTTTGCCATTTGGGGCGTTGTCCTGGAAAAAGCCTTCGTATGCAATACCACTGTTCCAAGAAATGAAGCCGTAGCCTTCCATGCTTCCATGAACAAAATTCCCATCATAGTGAAATCCCATTGCGGAAAAAAGAACACCTTTGCCATGAAACATATGATTCTCATCAAGTGCACCTACGTACCTGCGCACTGATGTTTCCGGAATAGCGCCCGTAACATCATCACGGGCAGCCGCATGCTTCAAGTACTCGTATACCTGTTCCACTGAATTCTCGGTGGTCATTGGCTCCGCAACTGCTATACCCCCACACCCCTCCACTACACAACCAAAAGAGAAAAAATCAAGAACAATAACGAGTCAAAAAGTAAAAAAAAAAAGAGAAAAAAGCACACAAATGCCAAGGAAGATGTGAAATAATAATAATAATAATAATAATAATAATAATAATAATAATAATAATAATAATAATAATAATAAACAGAATAAAATATGAATTACACCCCATTAGGTCAATGCATGGAAGATTAGATGACAAAGAAGAAGAGATACAAACATATTCTCGTTAAACGCTCACTATTTTTTCTTTCTTTCCTTACTTTTATTTTTAAGGGTATGTGCATGTGTGTGTATTGGTGTTGTTGATCTCCCTCAGATTTATCATTCAGTCACGGGGTGCGTACGTCCTTATGAACTGACTGATGAACCCCGCCTCTTCTTCAGTTTCTTCCCTTATTCGCCTTTCTCGTTCCTCGCGCAAAGAATTACGTATTTTTCTACGAGCTGCATTGTGCTTTTTCCTGGAGAGCATGAGTCCTAGCTTCATTTCCTTCACCCCAATGAGGTCGCGCTGGTCGGTTCCATCTAACATCTTCACCGCATGAAGAGCCATCGCCTTGTTGCGAAATGTTAGTACAGCATAGTGCGTCTTGTTCAGCAAGCTACCCTTCTGCGACACACGGAGATCCACCTTCGGCTCATACATCTCAAAGACAGTCCGCACAGCATTCCTCTCCGTGCCGGGGGCAACAAAGCAGTGAAGCCGGTAGGCGCCGGATTCCTTTTTGCTCCCCTTCTTCTTTTTCTTCATTGCTGCGCCGTGGTCCAAGCCTTCCCTGTCGCTAAGGGCGTCGCTGCCAAGGTCGGAGAGTACATCATAACCCCCATCAGCCTCCGCAGTGGTGTCAGCAGCAGAGGAGGCCGTTGGTTGCTTCGCGGCAGTACGACGGCGCTTCGGGTAGCGGAGATCCCCGTCCGTCTCACTGCCCCAAATGGCAGCAAGCTCCATTTGTCGCTCCTTCTCCAGGTCACGCTTCCCCATCAGCACAAAACAACAAGAACGAGAATGATAATGGTTAATAACGGTGCTTATGCCTCTCTACACTGGACCTGCCTTTTCCCTCCCCCCTGTACTTCGTTCTTGTTCTTGTTGTTTAAAAAGAGTAAAGCATGAAAAGATAAAAACACAATAAAGGCACATACCCAAGTATACACACAATATAAAACAGGCGAAAACAGTATAATAAAAACAAGAAAGAAAATACAAATGGTTAATAATAATGATGATAAGTGCAAACTGATGGAGACGAACCCCAGACATTTCACGTTCTTAGTCGAGCCTTGGACATGAAGGAATAGCTCTCTGAACATCCAGCTTTTCCTTCGGCGAAAACTCCAGAACAGTTGCTATCACCGGAACCATACGCACTCGAATTTCTTCACTCGAGCAACATAAAAATTGAAGTATAACATTCCGCACGTACTCCATACTCTGTTGAATCCTTTCCTTGCCCTTGAGAACTTCAATGTCTTTCGTATATTGAGCCACCAGACCATTATTATAGTCGCACTCCCGTTTCAGCACCGCATTCTCCTTTTCCAACGCATGCAGTTGACTACGCAACTGACGAATTTCACTATCACGTTGACTTTGTTGGTTTGCCAACGACAGCATATCCTTCTCAAAGACTCCTCCAGATGCAACGCTTCGCGCTGCATCTCCATCCTCCCGCATCGCCGATGATAAAGAAAGGCCCCGTTGTGCCCTTTCACGTTGAAATGCATCCCTCTGGCGCTTCATCTCCTTCCGAAGAAGTTCACATTTTTCTTCCAGATGACTGTTCTTCATTTCCAACTCCGCTAAAAGTTCCGGCGAGGCTGAGGAATGAAGATTCGTCTCCGCCTCAGATAAGCGAGATTTCGCCGTCTCCAGCTCCTGCTGGCAGTGCTGAAGCGCAGCGGACACTTCATTGCGCTCCATTTGTGCAGTCGCAACTTTCGCATCAAGGGAAAGAAGCACTTCGGGAAGCGAACCAGTTTCCTTACCATTCGACACTGAATTCATACTTTCCGCCAAACGACACTTAAAGTTATCCACAATCGATAAGACACAAGACACATCTACTTCCCCGTCACCTTCCGCAAGAGGTTTCTTCGCCACCAACTCCCCACCAACAGCTAATAGTTCCAAGAAACATCCCACCAACCGTTTCACATCATCACGTAGGGAACTAACTAAAGCATCCAGACTCGCAATACGAGCATCATCATTTGCTTTCGTTGCCAGTACCTTCTCCTTCCACAATAACAATTTCTCTTCAACACCTCTAATTTCATTCACCTTCTTCCCCTCAACAGCCTCACACTCCTTCTTCAACTCCTCCACTCTCCCTCGTAAGCGTACACACTCCTGATCTAGACCCTCTCGCTGACGCAGCGCCTCGCCCAACTGCGCCTGCAAGCTCACGGTTTCCGCACCGCTCGCCTCACGAATGCTCGCAAGCTCCTCACTAGTGCGCTGCAGCTCCTGCTGCACCTCGTCTCGCTGACGCACCGCCTCACCCAACTGCGCCTGCAAGCTCACGGTTTCCGCACCGCTCGCCTCACGAATGCTCGCAAGCTCCTCACTAGTGCGCTGCAGCTCCTGCTGCACCTCGTCTCGCTGACGCACCGCCTCGCCCAACTGCGCCTGCAAGCTCACGGTTTCCGCACCGCTCGCCTCACGAATGCTCGCAAGCTCCTCACTAGTGCGCTGCAGCTCCTGCTGCACCTCGTCTCGCTGACGCACCGCCTCACCCAACTGCGCCTGCAAGCTCACGGTTTCCGCACCGCTCGCCTCACGAATGCTCGCAAGCTCCTCACTAGTGCGCTGCAGCTCCTGCTGCACCTCGTCTCGCTGACGCACCGCCTCACCCAACTGCGCCTGCAAGCTCACGGTTTCCGCACCGCTCGCCTCACGAATGCTCGCAAGCTCCTCGCTAGTGCGCTGCAGCTCCTGCTGCACCTCGTCTCGCTGACGCACCGCCTCACCCAACTGCGCCTGCAAGCTCACGGTTTCCGCACCGCTCGCCTCACGAATGCTCGCAAGCTCCTCACTAGTGCGCTGCAGCTCCTGCTGCACCTCGTCTCGCTGACGCACCGCCTCACCCAACTGCGCCTGCAAGCTCACGGTTTCCGCACCGCTCGCCTCACGAATGCTCGCAAGCTCCTCGCTAGTGCGCTGCAGCTCCTGCTGCACCTCGTCTCGCTGACGCACCGCCTCACCCAACTGCGCCTGCAAGCTCACGGTTTCCGCACCGCTCGCCTCACGAATGCTCGCAAGCTCCTCGCTAGTGCGCTGCAGCTCCTGCTGCACCTCGTCTCGCTGACGCACCGCCTCGCCCAACTGCGCCTGCAAGCTCACGGTTTCCGCACCGCTCGCCTCACGAATGCTCGCAAGCTCCTCGCTAGTGCGCTGCAGCTCCTGCTGCACCTCGTCTCGCTGACGCACCGCCTCACCCAACTGCGCCTGCAAGCTCACGGTTTCCGCACCGCTCGCCTCACGAATGCTCGCAAGCTCCTCGCTAGTGCGCTGCAGCTCCTGCTGCACCTCGTCTCGCTGACGCACCGCCTCGCCCAACTGCGCCTTCAAGCTCACGGTTTCCGCACCGCTCGCCTCACGAATGCTCGCAAGCTCCTCGCTAGTGCGCTGCAGCTCCTGCTGCACCTCGTCTCGCTGACGCACCGCCTCGCCCAACTGCGCCTGCAAGCTCACGGTTTCCGCACCGCTCGCCTCACGAATGCTCGCAAGCTCCTCGCTAGTGCGCTGCAGCTCCTGCTGCACCTCGTCTCGCTGACGCACCGCCTCGCTCAACTGTATATGTTGGTCAGGTAGTGCCGGAGGTTTATCCAGAGGTTCTTCTTGATTTTTTTGTGTTGTGAATACAGAGGATGTAAAGCTACTTAGCGATGGTGTTTGGAAAATTTCTGTGGATTCGTCCTCCATGGAAGCCACGTAGTTGTTCACAGCGTTGATAGTGTTTGCAACGCTTGGTGGATCTTCTGCGAGTAGCATAGCGATGTTGCTGATTAGCTTCTGTGCCTTTCCCATCTGTAATTTTGATGTATTTAGTTCACTTGTCAAGTTCTTTATCTTTTCCAGATCCTTTAGTTTTTCGTTCTTTACCTTTTCCTTCCACTGGAGTAGCTTTTCTTCTTGCGATGGATTAAGGCCACTGTCTGCGGATGTCGCGCGCCTTTGTTTTTCAAGGTCATCTCTTAGCTCGTGAATAAGCTTCTCATCCTGCATTTTCATGTTTTTGACTGCTTCCTTCCAAGTCTGCTGCTTATCCTGTAAAACGGTCAGCTTATTCAAAGCCTCTTTAAGTTTCTCCTGAAGTTCATTATTGCCAGCTTTGAATTCTGCGTTTTCCCTTTGCAGCTCCCCAAAGAGAAGTGCTTGTTGATTAGAGTGGCTCTCCAATGTTCGTATTTCGTCCTCTCGCTTAGCAATCTCTTTTTCAAGTTCATGAACCCTTTCCAAACCACGCAAAGACTCGTTCAACTGCTCAACTTCTTTTTCATGATGTCTACTAAGGGATTCTATCTCTTGTGCAAAGCGTTGTTGAATTTCAATGTATTGCTGTTGAAGAGTTTCCATTTCACTCCTAATGCTTGCATTTTCGGATTCACGTTCAGATATAGTTTTGCGTGCCATGCTTAGCTCCTGTTGTTTTGTTTGTAACTGTTGTGTATGTTTATCACGCAACGTCAGAAGACTTTTGTCTACTAGAGATTGTATATCTGCGGTCATGGAAGCATCCGTGCTTTCGCGTAGAGTCCTCATTACCTTCAACTCATCCTCCAGTTGTGCGATGCGCTCTCGATCTTTGGCAGTTTTATCCTTAACCTTCCCTTTCCACATTTCCACCTTCGCTTGGAGACTAGTAAAGTTTTCCCTCTCGTGCCGCAGCTCATCCTCCGTTCGCTTTACAACCTCCTCCATTGTGCCAATCTTCTGCCTCAGCATTTGAACCTCCTCAGGATCCGCAGCGGAGCTTGTGTCGAAATTTCTCTTGAAGAACTTGTCCATAGCTACGCTTCTTTAGTTGACTTTGCCTTATATATATATATATATATATATATATATATATATATATTTATTTATTTATTTATATGTTGCTATTTCTTTTGTTTCCTCTCCGTTGTTTGTCAGATTTCTCTCCCTCCCTCCACTCCTTTTTCTTTTAATTGGAGAGTGGGAAGGGGTTTTCCCGTTGGCTATGTACGCGCGTGTGTTGGTGTGTCTCTTCACACCCTCACTTTTCTTTTGTTTCTCACACTCGCTCGCTTACTCTCTCTCTCTCTTCGACTTTCCAGCCGGAAAGTTTGAGGCAGAATGCCGAAAGAACGAAACAGTATAAAAAAAAGAAGGGGTGAATAAAATTAAAAAAAAAACACAACGAATTCCTCCATCCACGACAGTCAGCAGGCCTAAATGCATCGCTCCCCCAAATTCGTGCTAGTAGTAGTAGTAGTAGTAGTAGTAGTAGTAATGTCACTGAGAAAAAAGTCGTCCGCAAAACATTGTCGCTTTTTTTTTCAATCAATAAAATAAGAAAACTTTGTACTTTTATCTCTTCAAATTGAATACGGTGATAAAGAAAGAATACAACAAGAACATCAGACAAAAGAAAAAGAAGGTAAGGAAAAAAAAAAAAGAACAGCAAAAGCAAAAAGAAAAGGAAAATCAGAAGGGAAAGAGCGTCTTTCGTCCCCATTCTGAGTTATTTCTTCCGCTTTCCACTATCACTGTGGTTTATTCTTCCGAATTGTTTTTGATCGATAAAGAAAGAGATTGTCTTATCACAGGTTGAGAAGACAGGCAGCACTCCGTGCTTTGACATGTTATTTCTTAGCCAGTTCACAAGAAATGATGGTTTCGACGTTTCCGCTTTTGTTCCCAATGGCGTCGACGACAGTGAGGGATCCATAACTTCACTGATGTCCTTCTGTATCGCAGTCGTTTCCAAATCCACAGCTAATATATGAGAAAGTGAAGTTGCAATTTTGAAAAATATTTCCCTCACCTCTTCAACGGAAAGAGATTTCTTCTTCTTTTCATTCTCAGTCTCATCTCTGAGGAATATTACAGGCTCCTTTGGACGAACATCATCTATCAACATCGCCCCATTTAATCTTCTTATGGTCACGCAGACATCTTCTGTCGTGCTCTCCTTTCGAGCTATTATTTTTCCATGATGAAACGACTCAAGCGCCGCAAATCGAGTTCCGTCTAACAAAACAATAGGCAATTTCTTCGCCTTCATTGCCTTACAAAATGTATCATTATCGATAATCACACGCAGACAGGCTCTTACATTTCCATTCCATACTTTTATCGCATTTGTAATCACAGAGCTTACGTGACTTGGAGAATATAAGTCCTGACGAGAAATGGCCACTCCACTGAGTAGTAAGGACTTTGAAGGAAACGAAACACGTTTACTCACTGCACTCAATTCAAGAAGATCCACACTTAAACACATTGCGGGTATATCAGATCCTTTTGTAATACATTTATTTGTAAAGTTCTTCAGACTACAGAAAAATGCAACTGGTCCCCCTTTTTCTCCACTGCGACATTCTACAATCAATCCTTGTTCCAGAAAGCATTCATCTACCGATGTTTTACTTGGCTGAAGCGTGGGATCGATGTATAAATTTATATTTGAACTCATGTGTTTACCAAACAATGGTAAGATGTCATATAATAATAATGAAAAGCTTTTTATTAATCCAACTCTCTCAGATGATTTTTGTAATAACCCAGATTCTATTAAAACATCCTCTGCTTGCAAAATAATCGTTTGTATACTTTCCTGCGAAGAAAGTATGTTTTTCTTTTGTTTTATATGATTGAATAAGCCATTCAACAATATACTAGAATTAGATTCTCTCCGGCAACTTGCTTGCATCCAATCTACATGAGATATAACAATATCCAACTTGCACGTGAGCTCAGTGATAGAAAGAAGATGTAGAAATGATAACATGGGATCAAGAAATGTCTCATCCACAACATTTCCATGTGAACTCAATGGTGTTGTAAACACAGCATAGGGCCTCTCTTTACAGAAAAATTGATAAAAAGAACCCACAAAGGAATTTGGCATGTGATTTATAAAAGATGCAACAATGAGATGCGGCTGAGATGGTGTTGCCCATATTCGCGACTTCATGTCAAGTGTATAGGGGATATTTAGGTCTCCAAGTAAAGAATTCATAGGAACCATGAAGTCATTGTATGCCACATGCATACTTCCATGGAGATATCCTATAAAATGTACCGCTTGTACAAGCTCAAGAAAAATAACACTCGTGAGATTTCTTAAAGAATCTCTTATCTGTAAAGATAATTTATTATAATGCGGAATCATAATTTTTTGTATACAATGAAGTATACGGCTGGTAATACGCTCTCCATGTCTTTCAATGGTTTCCAATGCCTCCACGATATCTGCAGGATCTCCAGGGAGGTCTGAAGTATTAAGAACCTCTTCGCATGAACGTCGCCTACGAGGATCACACTCCACAAGACAAGATATTATCTTGGCAATAATCGGATTCCACTTGATAAACCAACCAGGAAGAGGATTCCCACGACTTATCTCCGTCATGATGTTAAACCTCTCTCGAAATCCTTTTCCCGCCACAGTAAGCCACATCTCAAGCGCTATCATCCCCACACTGTACTCATCCACCTTAAAGTCATAATTATCACCCCGCTCCTGCTCCGGGGCGCAGTAGAGAACGGAACCTAAGTTTCCCGTTGCCCCCATCCCATTCTCAACATCTGCGAGGGTGTTTGCGTGGTCCACCTCGAAGCTGCTTGGGTTTCGCCGCACTGTTGACGGCTGGTGCATCTCTCGAGCCAAACCAAAGTCAGCCACGCGTATCGCGCCAACCTCACTCCCGTTTGCGGAGTCCTCCTTCTCAAAGAGAATGTTATCTGGTTTGAGATCCCGATGAACTATTTTTTCACCATGAAAATGAGCCACAACAGTCAATAATTGACGGAAAATACGTGCTGCTATTTTTTCTCCAACAGCAGAAGAAAAATATGTATTCTCACACTTATCAGACTCTTCAATCATGCGACGAAGTGTTAGCTTGGAACATAACTCCATTAAAATATAAAGTGTATGATATTCACTGGAGTGGGATATATAAGGGGTGGTCAACACATCCACGTGAGAGTCATTGGAGGAGGAATTAGAAGAGGTGGAAGAATCCTCACTAGTTGAGGAACTATCATCATCGTCATTGTCGTCGTCATCATCATCATCGTCGTCGTCGTCACTGCTGCCAGTTCTCAAACCACGGCCCAAAAAATTATGTCGATGCACGACTTTTTCTCTTGAAAGTACCTCAGTTCGATGTCTTGTACCTCGTTCTTCTCCATCTTCATCTTCTTCGTCCTCCTCCTCTTCCTCTTCTTCTGCTACGGCGAGATACTCTCTCAGATCCTCATCACAGCCAGGTTCCATCCATGCGTCATAGTAGCGGACAATATTTTTATGACTCAGAGCCGCCAGACTTTGAACTTCTCTTAAAACTTTTTCTGATCCATTCTTCTTGATTAATATTTTCTTTACAGCATAAAGACGGCCATCAATTTTTTTCCGGCAAACAAAAACGGGTGCAAATCCCCCAGAACCTAAAATACGCTGTTGGATAAATTCATTCTTGTATCTTCCAAGCAGCACATTTTCAAAGCTACGGCTGCCTTCCTCTTGAGACCACAGCCATTTCGTAATAATGTCCGAGCCATTCATGGATTCTCTCATCGTTTCTTTAAACTCACGTTGTATATAATCATACTTCCAATGTATACACTTTTTTAGTCTTTTTGGCAATACCTTCACATCATGAATCAAATAACGAGAAAGAAACTCAAAATTACCGTTCGCCTCCTCCACAGATTCTGGATCTTTCAGGTAACAACATTTATGGAGCAAGTGAAGTAGAAGAAGACTTATTCTCACAATTTCTTGTGTTGTCAACGTTGTTGTTGTCTGGACGCCGTGCGGTGACGGCGGGGGTTGTTCCACACCAGCTGCAGCTGCAGAAGCGGGAGGATGTTCTACATCAACAGGAGGAGTACAGGGCCGCCGCGCCCCACCACCACCAGACAGCAGCACTCCCTCCACAACAGATATTATCCGCATTATACAAGGGAGCCCCTCGAGAAGACAAGGACTGATTGCATCGCGTATTTCCGACTGAATGTGATGCACGACAAACTCGTCAAGCGACCCAATACTTCCGGATGTAAACCCGTCGAGAAATTTAAGGCGCACACGAGGCGCAATGAATGGATACCCACCGACAATCGCGACCTCAACAATCACGCGGCATTTAGGATATGTTTCTGCCTCAAGCGTAAGTGAGATCTTTGGGTAGAATCCTTCACGCTGCTCCACCACAATGCCGTCATAGTTCTCCTTCAAGAACTCAATCTCTTCCTCTATGGAGCCGCCAACCTCAGTCCGTCCGTCAGGTATAATATCGAATATCAAACATGTCTCGGGGCATTCCGTATCTTGAACCATACAAGAGAAGGGAAATAAAATAGGAGAATAAAAAAAAGAGAAAAAAACGTATTATAGAATGAAGCTTAGAATGCTATGTGTTCCACAGCTTTTTGTGCTTAGTTTTTTTTTCTGCTTCTTTTCTTTTGTTTGATTTTCAGTTTGGGTTCTGGCCTACGCCTTTATAGATTGTGTTGTTGATCCTTACATCAGTTAGATAATAGAAATAATAAGCGCCCACGTACACAAACGCATACATAGGTATATACAAAGGTAAAAAAAAAAGAATAGAAAAAAGAGCACATTAGTTATCAAGAAAGAAGAGAGGCAGTCTCTCAATGGAGCAATAAGTCAAACCATTGGCAGTACCCAAGTATAATACCGCCATGGTTGTGTGTGTGGAGGGGGGGGACAAAAAGGAAAAAGGGAAACCAAGGGAAACAAGAGCAAAGAGAAACAGGGACATAGTCTGAAGTTTTTTCCTGCACAAGCAACAAACGTTCTTGAGTCGCACGCCGTGGTACCCTCATCATAAAATGACTACTAGATACATCCACAGTTGTGCGACATGTTTTCTTATCCGTGTGCTTCGGTCTCATTTTGGCTTCACATATTGTCTTCTCAAGATGACATGCCACACATAATGTCTGCAGATTATCCATCGTTGCCTGCCCTCCTCCTTGACTCACAGGCAACACATGATCTGCATTCCATATGTTCCCTGCAACTGGATTTTCAATAATTCGGTTAAAGAGTACGGGATAATGTCTCATCTGAGGATGCATGCGATCGAGAATGGCTTCTCGTTCCTTCCACATAGTGGCTGCCATTAACAAGGAGCAAAGCATGTCACAATCAACCTGACAGCAAGAACAAATGCCTTCATCCACCTCTCGTATGCTTCGCCGAACTGCAGCTCCGGAACGTTTAATATAAAAACTCGAACGGCATGATCCACTACAGAACATTTCTGTATCCTTTTCGATGCATACAATGGAACCAGGTGAGGGAGAGAAAGAAGATGGATAAAGCCCTTCACACTCCAAACAAAGTGGTAAATATCCATTTCCCAATACACGCAGTAATGCCGGGTATGAATAAGAGGGGTAAGGAGGACTCCGACTCACTTTCCAAAAGAACACTCTGCCCAGTACTAGAGAGTTATTATGTGCATAACGAAGGTATGTTTTTTTCCATTGTGTTTTCTCCATTCGCCACGAGAAATTTGATGGAAGCCAAACAGAAGCCAACCTCAGTCGACGACGCTCAGTCATGGACAAGGATTCAACGTTTAATATAAATTTCTTCAACTCCCTTGAAAAATCATCCGTGAGATTCCAATGCTGCTGCGCCTCATCAAGAGATAGACTTAATAAACAGTTCTCACCCTGGGATACATGAATGCGCCCAGTATGAGGACTAATACGGAAAAAAAAAGGAGTTAGAGTCAGAAGACTAAATGATGCACGTGCACGTTTCACAGTAGCTACGTTTCTCTCTGACACATCACCAAAGAAATTCATATTTCCCCCATAACTGGCAGTCAACGAAGAAGGAGAGGACAATCCATCAGTCGTCTGACGAACAGCCTGAAAGGATCGACATAACCGTGCAAAGCATTCACTGTCAAAAAGCGAATCCGTGCCTATAATGTAAAAGAAAACAACATGTCTCTCTTGTCCGGGACGATGAAGTCTGTCCTCCGCCTGCTGCATCCACGTTACATCGGGTGGAAGCTCAGCGAACAGGGCGCACGAGGCCCCTGTTAAATGTATTCCAACAGCACAGGCGGTGATGCCTATAACTGCAACACGAGTGCTTCCACTATTAAACGAAGAAAGAAATGTCGTCCTTGATGCCATGGGAGTACTTCCATCTATGCGGATCCAAGAAATATTTTCTTTGCTGACGTACGCTGTCAGAAAATCCAATAATTTTATATGATGTGCGAATAAAACAATTTTATTATATTTCTCAAGTAAAAAACTAACCAAATCAATAATTTCATCACGCTTGCGAGTCCAACTCATAGAATACTCCTCTTGAAAATATGAAGTCTTCTTTTTTTCTCCTCTTCCTCCTCCTTCTGTGTCTTGAGTTTCTTGTTGATTCCTCATTCTTCTCCTTCCTCCTCTCATTATTGTTGCTGTTGTTGATGTTGTTTTTTCTGGAACCCGAAAAAGTATACGCTGCTTCGATGGTAAATCAATTAACACCTCCGACTTTAATCGACGTATCATACATGTTCTTAGCAACAAGGAGTGTAATTCCACATTACGTACACACTCATAAATCCTCATGTAAGGAGAAAACTCACTTCTGCAGTATCGCAATGCAAACTCGTATCTATTCTGACCCAATAAACCACGGGAAATAATATCTATTTGATTAAAAAGAGCAAACGGTGTAATTAAAGAAGGGGTCCCACTGAGAAGTAGACAATACTTTGAAAGCTTACATATATGACATAAAAGGGAAGTATATTGTGCATCGTGATTTTCTTCCATGGAAGTATGAAGAATATGACTCTCATCTACAACGATACAGGACCAGGAACGCGATTTTATTTGAGAAGAAAGCATAGATGCCATATGATAACTTGTAATCACAATTTTAGGTGTATCAGATAAAGAAAGAAAATTATTAGAAGAATTTATTACATGAATGTCTTCTAAATCAATGATTTCTGAAAGCCATTTTTCAATTTCTTCCACCCACATATGACGCAACGCAGCGGGGCATACAATAAGAGTAGGAAATGCTTTAAGAGCTGCAATAGTTCCAATAGCCTGAAGAGTTTTACCGACTCCCATTTCATCCGCAAAAAGTATACGACCATTAAATGATAGCGCCTTACAAATACCATCAATCTGATGCTGATGCAATGCAAAAAAAAGTTTTGCAGGTAACACATCAGTCAGTGAAAACGAATCCTTTTTTTCTTTACACGTTACAGATGCATCTCGGCACTGTTTGGAAGGTTCATTAATGTAAAGACGATCTCCATTCATTCCAGATATCATTTTTAACTCATGAATCAGCACATCAAGAAGTTCAATGGGAAAGTGGAAAGAACCGTCTACAGCTTTTGTCCATTGATGTAAACTGAGCGGCAGGCCTTGAAGAACATGTAAAGTATCTTCTGTTGTCATATTCATAATTCGTAGATGAATAAACGCATTAATCAAATCCAACTCTACTTGGGCAATTTTCATATGATCCGTTCCAAAGCGTCCAGAGACGACAGGGACAAAGTCAACACTCTTTTCACCAGAAGTAATTGCAGTCATGTAATTATGAAGAACTCTTTGGAAGTCAATGTATACACCTGTACAGAGACAAGCGAACACACATCCAAAACGGGATATTTTAAACCGGCGCCAGGACCTGCAATTTACGCAGTACTTTTGGTCATCGGCAAGAAACTGCTCCATGTTTTGTGATGCCTCTTCATGAAAACTATAAGTCCAGAACACTAACAAGCACACACAGAGAAACGGATAGAAAGGGTTCTATACATATATATATATATATATATATATATATATACTTGTAGATACATTTACATTTACGTATGTTTGTACAGTTAGATTCACACGGATCCACACAAATCATAATGCCACATGAAGCAGGAAAACAGATACGCAGAAAAAACAAGCAGTAAAACAAAAAAAAGGAGAAAATCCGATCCGAAACACAACTTACTGAGCAAATTTTGTCATACCTCTGCCTCTTGATCCTCCAGAAGAATAATATCAACAAAAAGAAAAAAAAACACCACGAAGCCCAATATGGATGCTTTCTTGCGCACAACTTCATTCTGTATCAGTCAAGGCAAGTTACATCATTTGCTGCACAAAACAAAACAAAGAAAAAGATGTTGCCAGTAGTAAACTCCACTCAAGCGTTGTATGATAGAATAATACATACAACCACAAACACAGAAATATATATATATATATATATATATATATAGTTAGGATAACTGAAAATATTTGAAAAAAATGAACTTTCAAGGATTTTTTCTTTACTTTTCTATTGTAGTTGCGTGGAGGACTTCCCTCCTCCATTTGGGGTATAAGAACTCGATTCTCCAGTCGGTCCATCACGTCACCAAGTAAAAGAGCATATATCATACATGTACGGAAGCAAGAAAAGGAGGAAAAAAAGAGGGGAGAAGAAAAAGCAGAAAAAGATAAAACAAAACAAAACAAAACAAAAGCCATAGAGAAGAATATCGACATTTTCCACGAAGTCAAACTGCAAAAAGAACGTTGACCACACGTTGCATATCCGGGTCATCTTCAAATGACATTTGACATTGTGCATCAACGGTTGGGTATTCCGACGGCTCTCGGACTACCGACGTTGCAGAAAAAGACCGTTCATTTCTTATCCCTTTACTTGCCTTTTCAGCATCCCTTTCCAACTTCCCCAGGGCCATCTCTCGTACCCGAGGATCAACCGTCTCCACATTTTGCACTTTGCCATCTCGCATATACAATACTCGATGTGCAAATGGCTTCATATATACATCGTGAGTCACCATAACCATTGTTAGTCCATTCTCACGATTGAGCTTCATTAGAATATTCATCACCAATGTTGTGTTTTTTGTATCAAGATCTCCAGTGGGTTCATCCAATAAGAGCATTTCCGGATCATTGGCGAGTGCTCGTGCGATAGTCACACGCTGCTGCTCCCCACCTGATAACATGGAAGGAAAATGATGTAGACGATTACCGAGCCCAACAGAATTTAAAAGCTCTTTGGCTCTTGCTTTGATCTCAGAAGCAGATCGCACTCCCGCAATCGTCATTGGGAGCGAAACATTTTCCAACGCATCCATAGATGGTAAAAGATTGAAGGATTGAAATACAAATCCTATCCGGTGACACCGGATGCTGGCAAGATCCCTATCCGGGGTTTGCTCTGTTATTCGCTTCCCAAAAAGGTATAAATTTCCTTTAGTTGGTATATCGATGGTCCCAAGAACATTCAACAGGGTACTTTTTCCACCTCCGCTTGTGCCATAAAGTAAAACAAATTCACCCGGTCTAACATCGATAGCAACTCCACGGAGAGCGGCGACACCTTCAGCACCAAGAAGATATGTCTTGTGAATATTCTCACAAGACACCACTGAGCGATCTTCCTCGCAATCCATGTGTTAGAGCACTCAATTAGCTTCACTCGTCTTCAGAGAGGGAACACAGACAGAGACACACAAAAGAAAGGAAAAGAAAAAGAGGATTTCAGGAGAAAGAGAGAAAACAGTAACGATGATCAGCATTTCTAATAGAGGAAGCACGTATTTTACTTCTCACCAATCTGGCCACCTCAAAAAAATAAAAAATAAAAATAAATTAGAAGCAATATATATGAGTTGTTGGATCTTTCCTCCATTCTACTGTTCATAATAAAATGCTATTCGCAGTTCCACTACTATCAGAACTACGACCAATTTCTTTCTAGCAAATCTTTTTTTTTATTGGCTTATTTATTCCCTCACCCGCCTCCTAAAACTCCAAACGGGAAGAGGAGAAATACGCGTAACACCCTTCTCCGCCAAGCCCAGGCCCAGGCCACTGATATATATATATATATATAATTTAAAAATCAAGATAAGACCCCCAATCCCTTGCTGTAGACTACCCCACATCATATTACACACTCCTACTCAATACCCCTCGTGAATACTCTCAAACATGGGTGGTTTATGCTCTCCCCCATCCACGATCTCCTGGGGGGTTCTTCTACCCATAGCCTTTCTATTGGGCCGAGGAGGTTCTTTAATATACATGGGCTTAGTACGAACCTCTCTGTTGTTTTCTGCGTAACGAGCAAATTGTTCACGTGCCTCACGTTGATCCTCTAGCTCTTCCCATGTAAGCTCCCATGAATCCCTATGTTCTATAGCAAGGAGAACCATGTGCTTTGCTGCCTTCACTATATCCTCCTGTTCCATTTCAGTCAAATTCCTAATTTTTTCAGCTGGATTTCCAGACCACATTTCTCCAGAAGGAATGACGGCACCAGACTGAAGAACCGAAGCTGCGCAAAGCATTGAACCGGATTCTATCTTTGCCCCTCTCATTACAATAGCATTTGCTCCAACAAATGAACAGGAGGCTATATCTGATGATTCAACTATAGCCATTGGTTCAATAGTTGACCATTTTCCCAGCGTAGTATTTCCGGTCACGACAGCCTTTTCCTGAATATTGCAACTTTCACCAAGATAGATCACTTCACCTTTTTCTGCCCGAATAATGGCATTATAGCCTATATAATTTTTACGCCCTATTCGAACATCACCGGAGACAAGGGCACTGGGTGCAATAAACACGTTATCCATTACTGTTGGACGAACACCATTAACAGTAAGGAGTCTTGGTATACGATATAAACTTTCCTTTGGCTGGATACCCATCATATGGTCACTGAAAGCTATCAATTTTTTCGCTATACCAGATAACCGAACACCCAGTCCATCTAACGCGACAGCCAGTCTTGTCTTTCTTTTAATGGCCCATTCAGGTAACACAGCTGGTAATTGTGCCTCACATGCGAGAATCAAGCAGCGCTTCATCCTATCACAGCAGACCTTTACAAAAAAAAAAAGGAGAAAGAAAAGACAGAACAATAACAATGATAAATAAATAAACACGAGTATATATCCATGCATATGCGCATGTACAAAAACAATACAAACCAGCAGAGAACGATCCCCAAACAATAAAAGAGTAGGAATCGTGACAATCCATAAGACGAAAAAAAAAAAAGATAAAATTAAACTCCGCTTTTTGTCCAAGCCGAACGGTCCCATATAATACAACCCTCTCCTCTCTTTCCTTCATTTTGCTTCTTCTTTTCTTGACTTATTTAGTTAAATGCTTTGCCCTTTTCTTCCACATTCCTGATCCCTTAAAGATGGCGTTCTATCCACACAACAAGGCTGTCAACCAATCCAAGGATGACAAAAAGCCCACCAACAATGCCGCAGAGTTGCACCAGGAAATGGTAAAATGACGATCGCTCAAAATAATTATTCACTTGAATTGGCTGGAATTCAAACCCAAGACTCACAGCAGGAAGGTGCCCAAATCCAATGGGTATGTAGCGATGAGTCCACTGAACACCGTATTCATAGGTTGCACTCATGGCATTGGAATGCTTTGAACCAATATACATTGTTGGTACGATTTTCAAAAAGTACCTGACTTCTGCAAACCGTCTGCCGGCTTCAAATGAATGACCATTAAGTGGATAATGAACGCCTCGACGAGAAAAGCGAGCAACCCTCTTATCGCCAATAGAAAGTTTATTAATGGTGTGACTTGAATCAAAACGCATAACATCCTGAATTTTAAACCCTCCATCAACGCGCTTCGGCGCAAATAAAAGTTTTCCGCTTACTTTTTTTAGATTTAAGGTTCCTTGAATATTGCATCCGGGATTAGCGAGTGATAACTCGTAGATACATTGTTCAACCTCCGTCTTCTCTGGTTTTGGAAGCCCATGCTTCTCATGTGCATTTAACACGTCTTCACACGTGTTACAACAAGGTTTCTGATCCCGCCCAATAGATGCCGGTTCCTCACCAATAAAGCATCTTCCACAAAAATGTGGTGAATTGGGATCATTTTTAAAGTCATAGTTAGAGACACCAACCTTATCAATACCATGACGATCTCCATGAAATACAAGGTCTCCCCTATCGTTCACAGGGGTTTTGAAGAGATTACGTGAAACGTTCATCCTAAACGTGCCCGTAACATCTAATACATCTAGCGAAAGCTCATGACATGGCACTTTTGGGAATGTGATATCCAGATTAAAATCCACTTCTTTTGATAGGCTTGTATCAACACTTAGCTCCGTCCTGTATGCATTCCATCCCAGAGTATAAGACAAGATTTCCCAAAGAAGAAGCAATCCAATTAAAACCACTGTAACAAGGCTCACAATAGCACCGTGACGGCTCTGAGTACGAGCATAATCTTCTTTTGGTTTAGGGAAAAGATCTACTTCCGCCACCCTTTTCAGTAGAGGTCGCTGTTGAGGAGTTCCCTGCGTGTCCAATAGGGATCTTCGCCGAAGAGAGGACATTTTTTCTTCTCTCTCTCTTCTTCTGCCTTCTGACAACTAAATAAGCCACCTCTCCTCCTAGAAACAACAACAACAACAACAAACATTACATACCGAGTGAAATCAAAGAGCAAATCCAGAGAGAGAGAGAGAGAGAGAGAGAGAGAGAGAGAGAGAGAAGCAAGAGAATATTAATATGTCACACATAACCAGTAAGTGGTACACACACGCATTCAATCTACGTAGAGAGGAGAAATAAAAAAGAATAGCAAAAAAAAAAAGAGGAAGCAATTTGACTAATTATACTCCATAAACATCTCCACTAGTGGTACCTCTCACTCGGAGCATCACAATGATCAGCACTCAGCTCTGCAATAAGGATGTCTCGCCGACGCAATTGGTTTTCCGCATAAAGAGAATATTCATTCATTTCTTTCCTGTATTGCGCTAATTCAGATTCATAATGCTCTGAAAAACGGTTCTTAATTTCTTTTACAATGGATGAGAAGGCTGATGCACCAAGGAGTTGATCAGTTGCCAGTTTTAGATTGCCTATCTCTTCAATCAACGAAAG
Organism: Trypanosoma lewisi; assembly: GCA_036321185.1. Classification (NCBI taxonomy): domain Eukaryota; phylum Euglenozoa; class Kinetoplastea; order Trypanosomatida; family Trypanosomatidae; genus Trypanosoma; species Trypanosoma lewisi. The sequence continues at coordinate 105,352 of JAWVMQ010000159.1, read as the reverse complement.
TTTTTTTTGGTGTTCTATAGAAAGCAGATCACCTACATCAAAGATACGTTTTTCTGCCTCCCTCAATTCATCAAGAAGCTGCTGCTTTTTCACTTCCAAAACCCGAATACGATTACCCAGTTTAATTTCAGAAGAGCGGAGAGCAGAGCATTCTCTTTTCACTCTCAATAATTCCACCTCCAAGTTATTCTCTCTAATTTTGTCTTTATCCTTTTGACGAAACTCATTGCCAATGTAATCTTCCTTTGATCTCAATTGTTCCTCAGCAGCCCGCAGCTGTGACCTCAATAAATTTTCTTTTTCTTGAATACTCTCCAGTAGCATGTTTGAAATGGTTATTTCCTTTATGAAATGTTCCTTCACATTTTGAAGAAGCGAAATCTCAGCCGTCTTCCTCTCTAGCTCCACACCAATATAACGCCCCCGCAGTTTTTCTTTAGTAACTTGCAGTTCCTCCCTCATCTGTTTTTCATTCCTCTGAGTTTGTTCTAGTAAAGAATTGGACGCATTCAACTCCATAAGAAGATATTCTTTATCCTTCTTTAGTGCGAGAGTTTCCGCCGTTTTAATTTCCAACGCATTACCAAGACGCTTCATTACAAGATTTACATCCCCCATGGGGGAAGGAGAAGAATCCATGGGTGGAGATGATTTCTTTGTTTCGTTGTACTGAGACTGAAGATCTTCAAACATCATTTCCTCATTGCCACTGTAAGTTTCAATAAGTTCCTCCACAAAGGGTATCATGGACTCGTTGTGTATTCGATAAAACTCGATCAGTTTCCCTCTCATGATGCGATACTCTTTGCTTTTGAAGCAAGTAGATTCCCCACGATGATCCAGCTTTTCATTTTCATCCATATCTGTCGCTGTAAAGGATGAGAATAACTCCTTTTTTTGATCTGCAATATACTTTGAATTTCTTCCACTTTCGGTTCGTCCTTGCAAGTCCGAAACGTTCTGTGGTAATGCAAGTTCATTCAGTGAAGGATCACGCATGGAAATTTGCATCCGATATGAATCTCCCCAAGTGTTCTCTTCCAGGGGAGGCTCCGGCCCATACTTATCAACGAGGACTCTAAAAATGTCTTCCTCTCTACCACGGTACGTCCGACACATCGCGTCAACGGAGGAAACGCAAGCAGGACTGTACATCCCATAAAAACGCAAAAGACGCCGCCGGAAGGAATCACCGTCCATTGACCCTGGGGAAAAAAAAAGAAAAAAAGGAGACGCAAAATGCGACAGCAATGTACGACGCACGAGTCGTAAAACAAAAAAAGCAACCACGCGAAATGGACTCGGGCATCCTCCTGAACGACCGGGGGCCCCGTGTGTGGCGGCCTGAGGCCGTCCCTTCCCCGTCGCCCCGCGCTCCCCTCGAGCAGGTCTGGGTACCACACCGCCCCGCCCCTTCTCCCGAGGGAGTGCTGCCACGCGCGCCCTCTCGTCTTTTTCTTTTGCGTGAAGGGTTGCGGCTCTGGGCCACTGGTTTCCTTTGTCTACCGCTAGCTTCTTTTTTTTCTCCCCTCCCCCCCCCCTCCATCTCAGGGAATGGGTCTGTGTGTGTATGTCCGTTTCCGTCGTGGTTTTCGTTCTTCTCTTCATTGCCCGTGGTGTTCCTTTTTTTTCTTTTTCTTTTACTTCTGTTGTTTCGCGGGGTTTCTCTCTTTTGAATTGGACAAATGGGATTCTAGGTCGTCCGCTCCGAAAAAAAAAAAGAAGGGTTCTTAGCCTGGACAAAAAAGCATGGCAAGGGTAGGTGGCTCCTTTTCTGAAGACCCTTCCGTTGAGAAGTATTATGGGCAGCGACATCGGCTGTGGTCACGATTTGATGAGGGGATCTGGATGACACATAGAGGATGGTGTGAAGTTACACCCGAAAATATTGCGCGTTCTTCCTCTCATATTCACACAGTTCTGAAAAGAAAAAATTGTGTTCTTGATCTTTTTTGTGGATGTGGGGGAGATACGGTTCAACTAGCTGCAGTGTACGATAAAGTCATTGCTGTTGATATAGATCCTGATGCCATTGAAGCGGCAAAGAAGAACGTGGAGATTTACGGTGTTGGGGATCGTGTTTCCTTTTACTGTTGTGATTTTCGTACCTTAAAATCGGAGAATTGGGACTTTGATGCTGTGCATTGCTCTCCTCCATGGGGAGGGCCCTTATATTCTTCTGCGCCTTTTTTTGACATCAATAGCTCTCTGTGTGAGGCGATAGGTATGGATTTTGCGGAACTTTTTGGGTTTATCACAACCTTTTCAAAGAATATCACCATGTTTTTGCCCCGAAATGTTCTTTTGTATTCTGTTATCCCTAATGGCTTTGGAGGAAGTTTTGCCGCGTGTAGGCATTATGTCAATGACAGGTGCAAGGCTGTCACGTTTTACTGGGGTGATTTAGTGAACTGTTCTTCACTAAGAACGCCTGGACCACCAGTTTATTTGTTAAAAGATAAAATTGTTCCACGTGTAGAGAAACGAGGCCGAGGTCAATAGAACGTTTCTCTCTCTCTCTCTCTCTCATTTTTTATTAATGGTCCTGTTGCCTTTAGTGGGGAGCCTAAATCCTTTTGTATTGTTGTTCCCCCCCCCCCCTTTCTGTTTCTCTTACCTTTTGCGTTTCTTCGATTCCTCCATGAGAAACCATATATTTCTCTTCTTTTCCCCCATTTGGTCTTTTCGAGAAGATGAGGACGTATCGACATTTGAGTTTGCTTGCAGAGCATGTGAGGGGTCTTATATTGCGTCCTGAAGCCACTAAAGATCCCTACAGATATCCATTAGGGTATGTGCCACTTGATGGATCTGAACCTATAGATAGCATTTGGGCATTAGTGAAGAATGGCTTTTTTGTGGCACCCTTAAATAAAATTGAGACGATTCATCGAGCACATCTGGGTGTGAGGCATTTAACCCAATCGGAATATCCTGCTGTTTCTGCCGTGGATTTGGTGGGTTTACAGCTACGATTAAAAGAGTTATGCAATCGTTTGCTTATCCGTCGAGATTTTTGGGTTTTAGAGGATTTTAATGATCCTGAATTAAACTCGAGTTATGGAATTCAAAATATCTACTTTGATAATTTCAAATGGTCTCAGGTGCTCTGGAAAAGGTTTCAGGTTTATGTTGAAGAGTATTTCCCTGTGGTCGATCATACTCATCTAACGTACGATGAATACCTTCAATTATTGCGAAGTTTTTCACATTTTGAACAAGGAACCACACTTGCTCCCTTATTGCCCAAGAAGAACAAAATTCATCCACCCTTTGGAGTCTCAGCACCTTCTAAAATGGAAATGGAACCCCTCTTACTCTACAGACAATGGCTACAAAATTTTAGAGGCCCTTTGATGCTCAACAAGGCGCTTGTTGTATGGAGTGGTTGTGGTGCCGCTGCTTTTGTCACCAAATTCTGTGGAGTTCCTATTGTGCGAGGCGTGGATCCAAATCCAAGAGCTGTGACCTCTAGTCGAAAGGATGCAGAACGTATGGGTAAACGTTTTGAATCGATTAGTTTTCGTGTTTCTGAAATGCTACCTGATTTTGACAGTACTAAGGAATCCTCCTCCTCCGCGACGACAATGCGCAAATGTGATTTGATTTTTTTTTATCCAGATCAAGGATCTTTTAGCTCCTTCTTTGCTGAGGCGGACGGCGGGTATGCTCCCGGGATGAATGGATTTGCTGGCCGATTGGAACAGTTTTTTGATGAGGCAGGCAATCATCTTGCAGACTCTGGCGTCATAGCCATTTGCTGTACCAACTTATATTCTATTTTAAAGCCTCATGAACCAAATCCTATCGAGTATGAAATCAAAGTTAATAGACGATGGATTCTTCTGGATTACTATGATTTGAATATACGAAATAAGGGTGTTCTCTCTCATATCCCAACTGAGCACCGATATAGGTTTCCCAACGAACTAAAAAAGCATTTGCGGAGTGAACTTTGGATATTGCATAAGATAGAATCTCTAAGCCATTTTGCATATATTCATCAAATACCAGGTGCACAACCGCCATCTTCAGTAGCTTCTTATTGGCGAAACAAAAACGTAAATAAATTAAGACGAAGCGTGATGAAAAGTCAAGTGGAACTCATGGGAGGTGACTGGGGTGATTACCAGAAGCGTATGATACAGATGCTTCACGAACAAAGTGGGGATGATGAAGATGATGTGGCTCAGGCTGTTCGAATGGCACTGGATCCGACCTACCCCCTGGAACTTGCAGAGAGATCCCGTGTGGCTGTGGAGAAAAATATGGAAGTTGAGCGAGCCTTTCATGCTGAGGTTGCCAAACACTTCGTTACAGATTCACCTCGTGAATCGTTTGATTTAAGGCATGCAAAGTTGAAACGTTAAAAGTGATTGTGCTGCTGAAAAAAATAAAAATTACGTCGAAGTTGTGATATATCCATTCCGGCAACGTTTTTTTTTTTCCACAGTTATTTGACCTTCCTTCCTTTTCTCTCTCTCTCTCTCTTTCTCAGCCTTCTCTGGTTGGGATTTCTTTATTGCCTGCTTGTGTATTTGGATTTTTTTTTTCCCCCCTGTCGGTGTGTGTCTGTATTGTTTCTTTCTCTTTCGTATGTACATATTTGCTTTTATGGTATTAGATATGGAAGTGGTTGAAAGGTTCCTCACTCTTCGTAGGGAAGGTCATGGCGAAGAAGCCTATGATATGCTTGCACCAGGAGCCGCAATGGGATGCCCTTGGGGTGGAATGCATCATGGTGAGAATGTACTAGCGTTATTAAAGGATGAGTCCAGGTTTGTGAAGAAGGGATATTTGGATCCAGTCCCAATTGAGAAGATTGATAAAAATACCTTTCAACGGAAGTTTAAGTGGGACCGTGGAATGTACGAATATGGGAACAGTGGATTCAAAGGTATAGGAATTCTTCCAACCTGGCGCGAAATATACTTTGTTGCTGATGGGAAGATTCGTCTGGTGACATCCAACAAGCAGCCAAGGAACCGATCACTGTGGCACGTTTTAGGACTATCGAATATCTTCTGAGCATAAGCAGAATTCAAATTGGTAGTAGTAGGAGTAGGAGTAGGAATAGGAGTAGTAGTAGTAATACTGTATTTGTTTTTAACTGTTCTGTAATCTGTTTTTGGCTCCTGTTGTTTCTTTTTTTTCTTTTTCCATCTTTTCTTTGTATATGTGAGGGTGTAGTGGTGTTTTTCTACCTTTCCTTCTGCTTGTTACTATTTTTTTCCCCCGTGTTTTGTTTTGGTTCCCACTTTCTTTCTTTCATGTCGTGTTACATGTATACATGCATATTTGTTTGATGGGATGCCCCGGTATTCTTTCATTGTGCGCTGCTTAATTTAGAAAGGGCCAAACTGGGCATTATTATTATTATTTGCTTTTTGTATCCATTTTCTTGTTTTGTTTCGTTTCGTTGAACCCCAAGTCTCATGAAGCGCGAAAGAGATAATGTATCTGAAGAAATTATTTCGGCTCTTCGTGCAGGTGTTACTGCACTGAGTGTATCTAGTTCTGCTACAGTGAAAGAGCTCACTTGTAGGGATGCGCATGTTCGTGCTATTGTGGATTTTCTAAACGACAAGGTTCATCCTGTAATGCAGATCTTTGGTATGCCTGGAACAGGGAAGACTGCGTCTGTAAACCATGCCCTCTCAGCTCTTGCCCACTCTGCCCCCTCAGGGAAAAAGCCAACCGCAGTATTTCTTAATGGCTATGTGATTCAAAAGAATGCAGATATCTACTGGACATTAAATTCTCACTTAAGCAAGGCTCGTCTTGGCGTCAATGAAAACTGTGCCCCTGATCAGTGTGCCGCATTACTTGAAAAACGTTTTAGGCAAGGTTGGGGCGGTTCTTCAACTCCTTTGTGCATCATTGTTATCGATGAAGTAGATAAGGTATTAAAGAGACACCATAGGGCCTTCTTTAGAATTGTTGATTGGTTGAGTTTTCCTTATGCAGTTTGTAAACTTATTACAATTTCTAATAGTATGGAATTGGCTGCAGATGCGAAAACAAGAAGTCGGTTAGACATTACAAAGCAATTGGTTTTTGAACCCTATCGTTTCGCTGAATTGAAAGAGATTATTTTACGAAGAGTTGGTGATATTAAGCCAATGTTGTTTTCCGAAAAGGCTATAAACTACTTGTGTAACCAAACAGCTTCCCATTATGGTGATGTAAGACGACTACTACAATCGGCTTCCGCTGCCGTGTGCGGTTTCATGATGAAGTTAGAGGAGGGTTATGTTGTTCCCGATTCACATGAAGGTTTGCTCTCTGTCAAAGATGTTCATGCGGTGGTGCGACAAATTTTTCATGATCGTTTTGTGGAATTTATTCAAACAATTCGTTTGCCTATTCTTTTTATTAGTGTGGCTGTTATAGCTCATGAGACGTCGAAACTATTTCGATCTAATCCGGGTGATAGCCGTTTGTCTGTGGATGGTTTGTTTATGATAACAAAAAGGGCTCAACAAATCTATAGTGCGACTTTGAATGAACCCCATTCGATTGATTTAACGTATGGGGCCTATATGGGTATTGTGGAAATGCTTAGAGAAGTTGCGTTGATTGATGTATCCATAGGAGAAGAACGTATTCCTGTGAAAACGGCACAACATCTTCTTGAGGCAACAGAAAAGGCTTATGTTTCAATGCTACAACCATTCCCCACAGTGGTAGATGCGTGTAAATTGCATGACGTATTTGGTGAGGGAATAACTCTCTTATTCAAAACATAACTTTACTTTCTTATGTACTATAATGATATCCTCCACATGAGAGAAAGTGAGTTGAGATGAAAGGGAGGGGGAAAAAAAAATTAATGAGCTGTCTCTCATGCTTCAGAGTATATTATTGACATCTATCTATGTTATTGCTGTTGTTTTTCCTTTTTCTTCTTACTCTTCTCTGTTGTAACGTGAAGGAATAGTGCGATGACTACTCCTCATGGAGGGGTTGGTGCTTCCAATTTTGCAACTGCAGCTAGAATTTTATTTGACTCTGCAAGGAAGGTAGGTGCTGTGGAGCCACTAGGCGCGACAAGCAAGCGTTATGCCCAGCAATTGAAAAAAATTCAATCTCAAAGCCGAAAAAAAGGAGGTTCGCTGGGAAGTGTATCGTATAAAGTTGCGGAATTTTTGGCTACGCAGCGCACGCCAAAAGTGAGTAGTCCCCTTAGGAATTCTACTAGCATCGCCAAGAAGGTTCCGTTAATCGACATCCCACTTCAGCTGCCTAAGAAAAAGGATGCCTCCTCCTCCTTTTCTTCTTCCATTGCGGTGAAGGCTAACAAGGATAAGGTGGTGCCTAGCTTGGATTTCGTGATCAAAAAAGAGACGCCTCAAACCGTGCAACCAACTAACGGCAAGGAGGCTGAGTTGCATGTGAAGAAGACCTCTTCTCATTCAGAGTCTTTATTGAGTGATCGTCCAGTGCCTTCTTTGAATGTTTTGCCTGAAAAGAAGAAAACTACAACTTTGGCCCCAGATGCAAGTTCTGTGTTGGTGGAGAAAGTAGCAGCAGTGAAGACGGAAAAGGCAGATGCACTGCCCAAGTATCAAAATGAGAGTGAGGCTACTACTACAACTCTAACCATGGAAACCACCAAAAACCGAAAGGCAACAATAGTTGAGGATAAACCAATTTTTGAAATCACTAATACCACAGAAGCGAAGCCATCTTTTGTGGCCGAACATGATGTCGCATTATTATTTGAGAAGGTAGTGCCAGTTCCAGCCCGACCTATCAAACCTAAAATCACAGTACCAATTTCTGTAGAAGAAAAAGGTGCAACAATTGAACATGATGAAACTATAAAAACTGGGACGATATCCGTGGATGCTTGGGAACTGCAGCGGGAGCGAGAAATTGATGAATTGCGAAAAATTCGGGAAAATACAGAAAAAGAACGACTTGCCATGCAACGAGAGGAAGAACACAAGACACTAGGGGATGAGTGGGTTCAACGTAGAACGACGGCAACGACAGCAGCAACAATAGCATCAGCAGCACTACGTGAAGTGAATGTGGGAATGGGTGTGATTGAAGAGATGTTTTTTTCTAGTGGTTGGGAATCATGTTTGAAATCGTTTAGACAGTTAGTGGCAATGCCGACAGTTTCTGCTACTGTAACCAAACAGGCAGTCCGTATCATGGAAGGTCGGCTCAGGTGTGCCCCGCTAGATCAGAGAGATACATTGAAATCAGCCCTTTTGAATGAGTTGAAGAAAAGAAGGCTTCCAGATGAAGTTGCCAAATTTGAACTCAGACATGAAGTTGGGAATGCATTCCTTCAGCTCTATAAGTCGGCAGCAAATAATGTGAAGGATTCATTAGACTTTTCCACCGTATCGAAGGCGGTTTCAATGCTGGCAAGGTCTGGGTCATGGGAAGAGGCAATTGAGCTTGTTGGTAAATCAAAAGAACGTTTCACTGATAAAACAGGTATCCTTGAGTTAAAACTTTTGCTCTCTTCATATGCCTTGGAAGCTGAGGCAGCCAAGAATGTTACGGAACACGTCTCTAAAACTCTTGCAAGCTCAGAGCGACTTGGAAAGATACATAAGGTGCAAATGGCAAAAATGGAAAAGGGTGTTCGCAGAAGACAAATGATTTTACAATTGATTAGTTCAAGTGATGTCGATGAAGTCATTTATGCGGAGTTACTGCGAATTACACCAAATGAAGGTTTAAAGGATATTCTCGATGATATTCGTAAACGAGGACTCAACGTGGAGGACCCTGCCATTCTTGCCGTTCTCTGCTGGAAGACATTTGATACAGAAAACCCTCATCTTTTATTTCAAGAGATTGAAAAACAAGAGGTAAAGACTGGAATTCGTCCAGCACATGTGTCTGCAGCTGTTGCCATGGCGAGGGCTTCCAAAACAAAAGAGGTATTACAATCAACAATAGCTATTCTGAAGAGGGCACCTATTGTTCGACCGAGGTTTACACTTCGAAAATTACTTCCCTTGCTCCATGAGAACAACATGAATAAGGAGATTGTGGAATTGGCAGACTTGTATAAAAATCACGTGCCTTTTGTAAAGGTGCTTCCTCAGGCGATTGCTTTTGTGAACGATGCTCTCCAAGCAGAGGGGCGACCTCCTCTCTCTGAGCATTCCGTGAGTAGTTTGAAATTAAATACCAAAACAACAGAGCCAAACGTGAATGCTACAAGTGTTAAGAAACCAAAATCTACAAACCTAAAAACACACGCAGGAGTTGACATATCGTCTGAGGTCATGCTCCAGTGTGCCAAGGATCGGAATTGGATGAAGGCCTTATCGTTGATAAATTCTATCACACTTGAATTCTCAGAAACAATTGATAGTGATACATTGACATTATTCTACAATTGTGCCCTTAGTGCCTCGGTAGAAAAACTGGACATTGTTCAGTCCATTTACAGTTCTATGAAAGAACGCAAAGTGGAAATCAATACAACCACCAATAATGCAGTGTTGAGTAGTATGATGAGGTCTGAGCAATCCCAAGAGACCATTGACTTTTATAATCAAACTAGCCCGTCTTTGCGGGATACCAACACATATTCTGTTATGCTTTCTCTGTATGGGAAAATTGGTAAATGGGAAGAGGCGATAGAGCTTATTAAAGAAGCAAAGGCAAGATCTAAGAAGTTACCTCCTATAATCTACACTCTCGGCATAAATGCCGTGCATAATCATAACTGGAGTGCTGCCTTGTCCCTTTTCCAGACATTACGAAAGGAACATGGAAGCAGCTCAATCAAGGACGTGATTGTAGACAAGGTGATTCGTTGTCTCTCACAAAACAAGCGTACCGCCGAATTACGGAAATTAGAAGCAGATTTGGCCAAGATGAAGAAAAAGTAGTAATATTAAAAAAAAAGGCAATAAAAAAAGAATCCTTTTTTTTTCTGCATTCTTTTCTTTCGGTCAAGTCATTCTACAAATTATTTACCGACATGTGTTTCTTTTTTTTTTTTGCTTGCTTTTCTCTTCGTTTTTGCCATTGCTTGACTTTTGCCCTCACAACTGTATTTGCATGCCTTTCTGATTCTTCATATTTTTTTTGGCCCAAGCGATAGTAGGTGACGGACGCCAATGACAACGGTGCCACCGTGGGTGAATCGAGTCTCCATTTTTGCCTCGGGAAATATGGGGCGAGAAATGACTTCCTTCACAGTGTCTCAAACGTCGAAGTCATTCTCCTTGGCCACAGCCTATTTTCTCGTCGCTTCGCAGGTCCTCGTCGCTGTTGTGGTGTTCGTATGGGCGCACGTAGAGAAGAAGGCTATAATTACTCTGGGCGTTTTGTCACTGTGCTTTAACACTGCGATGGTGTGGAATTGGTCACCGGATCCCGGCTTTGTCCGCGACTCCGTGGAGCTGACATGCGAAGAGGACAAGTCTTTGTTTCATTGGTGTCGTGCGTGTCGTCTGTGGCAGCCATTACGCGCCAAACACTGTGATCGCTGCATGAGATGCGTGCGGAAATATGACCATCATTGTTTCTGGATAGGTGGGTGTGTTGGGGAGGCGAACCACACTCGTTTTTTTCTTCTTCTTTCTGTTGCTATTGCGTATCTGCTTTACTTGCTTCCAATCCTTTTTGGCTGTTTTAATTTCCGTGATTCCGCAACGCTGGATGGATTTTTTCTCCGTAATTTTTTCCCCTTGCTGTGCGTGGTGCTAAACGTTTTTTTGTTTATCTTGGTATTTGTGCTTTGGTTAATTCATGGCGTACTCTTAGCGAGGAACCAGACAACGTGGGAGCTTGCTAGTCGTCACCGCATTACATATCTTTCCTCTAGACGAGGCAATCCTTTTGATCGTGGGTTTTTGTGGAATGTATGGATTCTTTTCCAACATGGGCCTATTGATTGGCACCTTGTTATGAAACAAGACGATGCGCAGATTCTATAATCATTCATGCACCCTGATAGGAGAGAATGTTTGTATGCATATATCTGTGTCTCGTAATGAAGGCATGATCATCCTTCCCTACAGAGTCATTATACTCTCTGTTGATGTTGGTGCTGTTGATGTTTGAAGACGAAACTAAATCGGAGAGAAAATAATTAATGTTTCCAACAACAAAAACAAAATCATTCCAATTTATCTTGATTTCCTTTCCTGACTCTCTTTCTTTCTCTCTCCCCCCCTCCCTCTCTCTCTCATATATATATATATATATATATATATATATATATTCTGTTACTCCTAAGAAACGAGGTGTAGTCCCTTTCTACACTCACAAAACCCCAAGGCATAGGAATCACACTTGCAAGAAGAAGGGAAAAAAAAAAGAACAGGGAGAGCCAATTACTCCACATGCCGCTATCAGCTAATGCGAAGAGAAGGAAGCGGGGAAAGAAAGCGCTTGACCCGATTGCCCTTGAGCGGGCCCGCGTTGAGGAGATAGAGCGACGACGGCGGGAGGAGGCCATGCTGCTTGCCCGTCTGCGGGAGCTGAAGGACGAAGAGGAGGCCTTGACTCTGAAAACATCCAGCGTTGTAGAGGCGCGTTGGATTGTCTTTCTGCGGGAGTGCAAACAGAAGGAGCTCATCGCCGAGATTGAAGTTGTGCGGCGCGCGTTTGAGTCGGCGATTGACCGAAAGAATGCCGTTATCGAGATGCTCTTCAGCGACCTCGCGGACGTGGAGGAGCAGCACCGTCTTGTGTTCCATTCCCACATGACGACGGTCGATTCCCTAATTCAGATGCAGAGTAGGCGCATGGCGGATCTCGAGGCCGAGTTTGAGGCGGATCTTCTCGAGATGAAAGGGGACTATGAGAAGGAGCTTTTGGAACTGATGCGGAAACACGAACACGAGGTGGCAGATCTTAAGCTTATTCTTGACAACATGGCCTCGGAAGCAGAGCAACTCGAGAAGAAGATACAAGAGGAAACCTCTGAGGCACATGATACTGCATTAGAAAAGATGGAAGAGGAACGGAAGCAAATGCAGAATGAACTTATTAAAACAAGTGAAGCCGTTCGATCTGAATTAGACAGACGTTACAAGGAGTTCATGGAAACAGCACAGGTGAATATGAAGGATTACATGGACAAATCAAAGGAGGATGCAGAGACAACAGAACGTATTGCCTCACAATTAAAACGTATTGAAAAACTTCAGGAAAGTGTGACATCATGGCGAACAAATTTGGCCCGCAATGCGAAGGAATGGGAAGAGAAGAACAATGCCATTCAACAGGAGCGAGATGCCACCATCCGTCACCTCAAGGCGCTTAAGAACAAGATGGAAAGTTGGAGAAATAAGGAGGCCTCTCGTCTTGCGGAATTTATTAAAAATGCAAAAGATTGCGAAGATGAGCTCCGTGCAATGGTTGATAGAGCCGATAAAATTCTGCTTCTTGTGGAGTTGGGCAAGCCTCTAGAGACAGAGCGTGAGCAGGTGTTGTCGTTTGAGTCAAATATTGCCACAAGCGAAATTGAACAGGAGATTAAACATCTGATGGCGAACTCCGACGCGGTTATGGTGCAGAATGAGTCCACAGCACAGGATGGAGCGGCCTTCTCAGAGGACTGGCGGTTGCTAGAACGATTTTGGATGAAGTACAACAAAGTGGTACTTGATAACACTGCTCTCTCGCAGGAGAAATATCATCTAGAGGAGGAGAACAAGAAGTTGCAAGTGCTACTTAAGCAGTACCTTGATGAAATTAGTGTTAGTGACGCCGTCATGAAGGTGCCGAATACTCTCCTGCTGACGAGTAAGGCCCCGAACGTGGTGGAGGCTGCAAAACGGTCGAACCACGGGGAAGGCGCCTACAATACTGTGGTAGAGGGCAACAAGTATGTACGCGATGTAACAAAGCAGCTGGTACTTCATTGAGGTGTGTGGAGGTGTTTCATTATTATTATTATTATTATTATTATTATTATTATTATGTATAGTTGCCTCGAAAAAGAGTACTTCAGCCACTCAGACACACGCACACACACACACAAAAAAAAAAAGGGAAAGACGAAAGGCTGAAGAAGGAATACAATGATAATGTTTATGTTTACTTTCTTGGCAGTGTATGACGGATCACTCATCCATCCCTTTTATATTTTCCTTTTTTTGTTTTGTTTTGTTTCCCTCTTCGATGAATATTTTGCATTCTCCCCAATCCATCTCTTCTCCAAGCGACACATATATAAATTTTGCTCTCTGTCTGTGCTTAGGCGCAATGTGTAAAGTAATCATATATCTTGTTTTGTTTTGTATTTTTCATGATTTTTACACAGACACTAAGAAAAGAAGAAGAAAAAAAAAAGTAGCGTCTAAACTGGTGTGTGAAAAGAAAAAGAAAAAGATCGAAAACATCTGAAAAACGAAAGAGGAATATATACAATACACAACGCTAAAAAAAGGGAGAGAGGAAGAACAAAAAAAAACGAAAAAAAGCAGGATTTTTGATGCAACGTCTTCTTGTGGGTTGCGTTCCTGTTTCCGGGTTTGGGCACTTTCCACGTCGTTTCTTTGGCTTTACGGTTGATGCCACTGACACCGTTCGGGATCTTCTTGCTGCTGAGGAGCGGCGCCATCGCGAGAGGGAGCTTGCCGTGGACTCCAGGTCTGCGGTGTTTGCATGCGCCGCAAGCGCAGATCACCGGGCTCGAATTGCCGCAGCGGAGGCCTTTGACGTGGCTGCAGCCGCTCTCCCGCGTCCCCCCAATTTTTGCTTCATGAGTCTCTCGCTGGACTACGAAACGATGATCGACGCCCCTGAGGTGGTGTGGTTCAACATGTGCAAAGCCAACGGTGTGACCCCATCCTCCGTGAGGCCGCAGCAGCTCCACCTGGTGGGAGGGGCCACACGGTACCAGCGACCAGGAGGAGGTTACATTCAGCTCCTGCTTGGCTGCATTTCAGACCTTCAATCTGATGTCTTTACATTTGATGCAATCCCTGAGGAGGATGATCTCCAGGACGCCAGCAGACCCCCACCCGCCATGTGTTTTGCTCTATTGGATAACAAACTGGCATTACGATATGAACACGTGCTTTCAGGACATCTCCAAGTTCTTGGAGACCGACTTCAGAGTGCTCCGGTCGTTGGTGGTATTTTCTCGCCATTTCAGAAAGCCAGCGGTAACAACCAAGGTGATACGAATGAAGGAAATGGTAATTCCCTATTGAAGGAAATGGGAGACTCCCTGTTTTTTATTAACGATCGTGTGTACACAGGAAGTGCTGCCGGAATGATTCTTCGCAGTAAGATGATTAAAGGCCATCACGTGGATATTGCCCCATCTATAAGTATGGAAAAAGTGAAGGTAACATCTGTCAATTGTGTAGATGATGTATTTAGCATTATGACACTAAATAACCGAAAGGCAACAGATGTTATTAAAGATCTTTACTGTTCTCGTGAATTGGAAGGAAAAACATCTAAAATTTTTCTTGGTATTCCACATAATGATATTTACGTTCCATACTCTTTTGTGGGTTATCCTGAAAATGGAAGTCTTAAAGTCTCTGCTTCGAAGGGTGTCAAGATTAATCCTGGAGACGATATTGAACTTCTAGTGGATGACGTGGAGCTGGATTCGGAGGCTGCCGCTTCTCTTCTTATCGGCATGCAGAAAAAGCTATCGATTCTGCATGTTACGAAAGACATTACTGTTGCTCGGGAGGCACGCAGAAATATAGTGACATCTTCTGCTGCCGCCTTTCACTTTTCACATGGAAGCATGAACCTTTTGGCGCGTCCTGACGTGAATGTGACGCTTGGAAGTTCATCGACCATCTTCGCACCTTCAGTGTTGCAACGCTGTGTAGGGAAGTATTGCCCAACGTCAGGATTCTTTTCGCCTGGCCAAGTTTTCACATTAGGCGGAGTCACTGGTATATACGCTAGATCGAGCACTTACGCATTCCTCGAGGGGCTTCAATGACCTATCTGATTCTTTTGTTGTTGTTGTTGGTGGTGGGGGGGGGGGTGCCTTCTGTTTTATTATATGAGGGATTGGGGGTGCTGAGTGGGCGATTCATTGCGTCATGTTTTTTCTTTTCTTTTTCCTTTTTGACTCACACATTCACCTCCTTTTTTTCCTTTACTTTTTGATTTTCTCTCTCTACTCTGTCGTTTTCGCTTTCTTTTTCTTCCCTTATGGTCCTTTAAAGAAGAGAGGATTATTTGCACAGTTCCACATGACATGGTGACCGTTGAGTTTAACACTTGTTCAGTTGTGTACGGCGGGTGGACCCCGGACGAGTTGTATCAGTTTGCCCCGCAGACCGACGCCCTTCTCCCAGCGCAGCCGCCGCTCTCAATTGACCCCGCCGTCGTTGAGCGCCCGCGCCCTTCGATGGTTTTCGCCCCGTTCGAGGCGCTGCGATGTTTTTGGGACCCGCACCGGTCCGCGTCGCCGTCAGGGGCGGATGTTCTTCTCGCCGGGGCCGCCTGCTGTCTGCAGGTCTCGTGGAAGGGTGAGGGCGGCCGGCAAGCTCTCCCTGAGGGAGTGACGGGTGAGCACAGTTTCTGGATTCGCTTCGTCTCCACCTTTCCGCATCGGAAGTATGTCGTTGTGCGACCGCCGAAGCAGTTGGCAACGCTTCTTAGTGCATTGAGGGTTAGCTTTTCTCACCTTTTGGTGCCGGCATGCAGCGAGCCCACCATCCACGCGGCCCGTGGATTACTGGATTTTGTTGAAGCCCACGCAGAGGCTGTCTCTGCGTATCTTCCATTGCTCTATTTCCTGTATGAGATGAATGAAAGAAGCGTCCAGAATTTCTTTGATTCTGTAGAAGAACTCGTGCGACGAAGACGATTAAACGAATCTAATCTTTTGAATGCCCTAAGACCCAGAGAGTCATCTTGGTTTGGATTGGGTACCCCCAGATTCGTTCCACAAGAATCTTCTTTTTCTGACGATCTAACGTTCATGGACGCATATGCGGCACGACTGCCCAATTCTTTCAAGGTGAGGTTCATTTCTGCCAACTCGAGAGTGGAGGCATTAGAGCGTGCAAGAAGTGCCGCCATTGTCCTCCGTGACGCCTTGCTTGAAGAGATTGAGGCTTTTGAAGGTAATGTGGAGTATTTGGGTAAGTCAACTGGAAAATTATTTTATCATGAGCTTGCGGGTTATGCTTCAGATGTCCTGAAGAGAGAAGGGGAAAAAGGAGAACAAGAAGAGCAGGATAATTTCAAAAATGTATATGGAACTAAAAGAGTGAAAGAAACAATAGTAGAGTGTATGTACATCGCAAGTGTGCTGCAGGGCCAGATTTTTGCTCCCATGCTTAAAATATTAGTAGATTCTCTGAGGAGAGCTGAACACAATGCGGAAACAGAGTTTGAGTACTTCCACTCGATGTTGGAGTTCGCCAAGACGGTTGTACGGAATGAACCATTCATGACTGGATCCAAGGGGATGCATAAGAGCTGTCCAGCGGCTCAAAACCCTGTACTCCTGCGGCAGGTGAGTGAGCACTATGGAAAAGTGCGCCAAACCTTCCGCGCGTTTAAGTTACACGTAGAAGAAGAGATGATTTTATCCGAGAATGCGATACGACAATCCCTTGTCTTGTGCTGCACACATTGCTTTCATGCTTTTACAACATTTTATGACCCCTTTGATGCACGACACTACACCAGAACTGTTTCACCTGAAGGACGGGACGTTTCTATTCATCCTTTACTCCAACTCTTTGATTCCGTCAAAAAGGAACACACCCACGCGCCCACAGACAGGTGATGATGATGAAGTAATGACTCTCTCTCTTTCTCTCTCTCTCTGCTGGTGGGTGTGTGTTTGTGTTATCTTTGTTTTTTTTGTTTTTGTTCAACACTGTATTTTCGCCACGTGACTCTTTACGTTCTTCTATACATACACACAGACCAGCAAAAGGTATGAAAATGCGGAGAAATGAGAAAGAGAAAAAAAAGAGAAAGCATATGTCTTGTATTGTGTATTTGAGATTCCTCTTACTCATGGAGTGTGCATCATCGTCAACCTCATCTAGAGAATCTTTTGGCATGGACTTCTCACCATATGGCTTTCTGTCCTTTTTTTTCTCTTTCTCTCTGCACACTAGTTGTATATGGAGATGCATATACATACACATGTATATGTATATGTCTCTTTCCTCCATAAGAAGAATAGTTTCAAACTCTGGATAAATACCCCTGCCATGTTTCCTTTCGTATGACCTAGTGCTTTTTTCCCCCTTTTCCCCTTTTCCCCTTTTCCCCTTTTTCTATTTTTTTTTTCTCTCTTCTTCCATTGCAATAAAAGATAAAAATTTAACAATAGTACAAACAGAGAACAGGAACTGGTTGACTGCTTTTTTTTTCTTTTTTTCTTTTTGCGCTTGTGTTTGCTTTTTCCTTATTTTTTGAGGGATGAAAAATGCTTTTAATTTTTTGCCTTTTGTTGGGTGTGTGTGCATAAGTTTTTTTTGTTTTTTTTTTTTGTTATATGCGTGAGGCGTGACGGTTGCGCCCAGTAAATCTGGAGATGCATCCGGTTCTCATAGCTCTCCCAAAGAAGGGGAGCCACTCGATGCGCCTGCACACTTATTGCTCGAATCTATACAAGGAATGAATGTCGCAGGAATGCAGCTTGCCTTTGAACAGGGAGCAAGCATAGACGCCGTAAGCAAGGACGATGATAATAAAACTGTTTTGCATATAGCCGTGACATTAAGTTCAGAGGATTGTCTTGTAGTTTTGTTGGAAAGTCCGATCAGACTTCATGTGGGTGTAGACATGTATGGTCAAACACCGTTTCACGCATGTGCACGCCATACAGTTTTCCTTGGCCATCTTTGCAGTTTTTGTCTATGCATGTTTTGATCTCGTGGAATTACGATGTGGCTGCTGCCACATCTCCTTGAAGAGATTGGTGTGTGCAAACCTGGCCCACTGCGCCGTTTGATGTTTACACTCCAACAGTTGTTTGTGTTTTTGCCAATATCGAAAGGACGGGCTCGGTGTGTTGAGGAGTATGTGAATGAATTGAGGTTATACAATTGTGGTGGGCATGGAAGATTGCCATTTAATGCACTGCCAGTTTATCCACCGCAAGAGGATAAGAACAGCGATCACACATAGAAAATGAAGCAAAATAATAGTACTAATAAGAAGAATAATCATCATCATCATTGCGTTTCTCTTAGTGATTCACAATATATTCCAACGCTGCGTTCTGTGCGGACAATTGCGCTGCTGGAGTTTGACGTCCCGCCGCACTCCTCCCCGTCGGGTGGAAGATTTGGCTGTAGTTCTTCAAGGTGGTCCAGTGGGTGTGTGGGGCTACACTCATGCAGTCCCTGTGGGGAACGTGCACAACTCTCAAGTCTGTCGAGAGTGACCCAGGCCGCAGTGAAGTGAATGTGCTCATGGGAAAAACTTTTCGACGTGCATTCCGTCGGAATGAAATTCCGTCACGGGTGTCGTTTCTTTGCCGCGCGTCATTCACGGAGGCAGTGCGACTTCAGCCAAATATTTTTAATCCCGTGGCTGGGTACGACGATGTACTTAACCGACTCCGAGGGCACATTGCCGAGTTGCAACCGACACAACTTCTGTGTTCACACAAGTCTCCTATTTTGACACTGTTTTTATCAACCAACCCATCGTAAACACGGGAAGCAACCCAGGAAGAGAAACGGAAGTCGGAAACAATACCAGTGGAACCCATAACGCGGAATGAGCTGTGGAATCCACTCTCAGAACACATGGCTGTGAAGGAAAGGGATGAAGAAGTGTTTCAACTGGATTCTTTCTTACAATGCATTAACCATGATCATGAGGAGAGTGTTTGATTATCCAAGTGTTGTCCTTCACAAATTCAGCATGGAAACTACTATGCAAGGAATTAAAATAAATGACAAAACGACATAAACCCAGAATCCCATTGGTTCGCTTCATTCGGTTTCTTTTTTTATTGTTGATACCTTTGACCTCACCTTTACATTTTTTTTCTTAAGCCAACAACTTTCCCCCTCCCCATCCTTCTATCTATGTCTACTACTGTCTAACAACCCCAACCACAAAAAAAATACAAAGAATACTCCAACCAAAATATGCACCTATTTTTACGGCGTTCTGTTTATTTACTCTCTAATTCCATTTGCCCATTACTTACATTGCCCTACGCACATCTCTCTTTCTCTCTCTCTCTCTTTCTCTTTCTCTTTCTCTCCCGTTATACACATATTTTATGCTCCTATGAAGTACTGCTATTGTGTTTCTTCTGCAAGGCAATGGGATGCGGGTACTCTGTCTGTCCTCAAGCAGAGAGTGGGGACGTTACCACCGGCAGGAAAAAGAATAAGCCCTGGGACCCGGCGGCAAATGAATGTGGGTGTCCGGGTGGTGCGGGTGGAAAGGACGTGGTGGACGGATACGTTGCTGAAGTCCCGTGCAATCCATTCCACGACACTCTGGTCTCTGCGGCGAGGCAAATTCACCTGAGACAGCGAAAGGGGGTTGCTTCACTTGGTGTGGAGGAGGTGGAGGACATCGTGGTGCTTTCGCGTGAGTTGGATAATTTGCGGGCCATGTTGGAGGAGACCAAGTGCACGGTGCTGGGAAGTTGGAAGGTCGTTGAGGAGCAGGGCAAAGCGAACTTCTTGGCACGGTGCATGTACGATGATTTGTTAGCCAACAATGTCGAGATACGTGAAATCTTCTACAACATTGATGTTGAAGAGCAATCGAGGGTTCTTGGACGTGTGCTGGCAACAGCAGTTCACTTTTACGGAAAGCAAGATGCACTGCAGCAGATGTTTTCAGCTGTTGGGGCGCGCCATCGTTCTTATGGCGTTGAGACGAAGCACATTGGCTATATGCAGGAGGCATTTTTCCGTCATTTCCCATCCTATGTTGGAGACGATATGTTTGCAGAGTGTAAGGAGGACTGGCGTCAATTCTGGTGCATTGTGTTGGAAGCCTTTGAACGTGGAAGCAAATCCCGGGAGGGTGAGAAGTTTGGGTTGGCTCGCCGTAATCTTATTGTCAAGCAACTGCAAGAAAACTTTGCCTCCATTCAGCAACGTCAGCAGGGGATTGACGCGAAAAAACAATTTATTGCGGTCATGCTCTCCAAGGCTGCCCAGGTGGACGGCAGGCTTTCCTACTTGAAGTCTCTTGAAGACGATGATTTCAGGTCGCGTTTGTTTGAATTTTTGGTGGGGTTATTTAATGCTCTGGACAGCATGGAGACGGTAAAGGAGTCTACTAGGGAGTATGGAGCGTATCTTGTGTCCTTCAGCATTAAGGCGCAGCGTTTGTTTCTGTGTTCTGAGCCATTTGTTGACACGTGCCATCATTTTTTGGCTGATAAATGGGATATGGTGATGGAGTCGCGCTTTCGTTGGGCATGGAGTGTCATATTGGAGGGGCTAGCATCGGGGATGGAGGAAGGTGCTAAAAGAACATTACAGACACGGGGTCCAGATGGCTCTGAGCCGTTCTGTTTAGTATTTACTGGAGTGGAAGGAAACACCTCGCTGTGGGGCGCCAATGCAGAGGTGAAGAAGGTGACTACGGTGGACTACCAGGACATTGTGCGGTCTACTATTGCCTCGTATGGTGGCTTTGAAGTGAAAGTTGCAAAGAATAGTTTCATGATTGCCTGTGAAAACGTTTTTGTGGGCATGAAAATAGCCCTTGCGATTCAACTGGAGTTAATGCGTCTGGACCCCATTGCCCCCGGCTTTACGATGCTTGCGGATGCCGAGGGTGGCGGCGACCCGTCGTGCTGGCGAGGTGGTGACCTCCGGGTGAAGGTGGCAGTGCAGCACTGCGTGGATGTCATCGCCTCGTACGACGCCATTCACCAGCGGTATAATTACTACGGGACGTGTGTGAACTACGGCTCCCGCATGCAACGTGCGGCATGCGGGGGTGAGATTCTGCTCTCGAAGGCATCGTTTGCTGTCCTGGAGGCCATACCGGAGTTTACTGGCGAGCCCTGCCCTTCTGATCTGCGGGAGATGGAGGTTGTCTACAACAATCTCGACTCAAGAGGCCTCAACGAGTTCATCAGCGTGAAAGACATTGGCCTGGTGGATCTCCAGGATATCCCTGAGAGCGTCCACCTCGTGAGTGTCACGCCCAAGGTTCTGAGTGGAAAGACGTTTTGTCATAACTGCAGAGAGCACTAAGACGTTTATTATTATTATCATAAAACGGCTCTGAGTTGTGCATTTCGTGGTAGGTAGGAGGAATTTGGCGTTTGTCATGGCGTTTTTTTTTCAATGTAAATAATGTTTGGGTGAGAGGAAAACTACCCCTGTTTTGTTAAATTTGTGATTTTTATTTTTTGACTTATTATTGATGGAGGGGAAGGAAGGTATTGTGAATATTTGTCTGGTCGTCTTAGTTGCACCGTGTGCATTGCGTAGACAGATTATGGACATATGTGTTTTTCTCCAGAAACTGGGTGAAATTATTATTGTTATTATTTTTTGTTGATATTGTTTGTGTTGATCTTTTACACCACCTTTACTCGTGTTGTTGTATGGTCTTTTTGCAAACCTTTGTGGATTGTGGTAACTTGGAATCCCTCTCTCTCAGGCGAGGGTTACCTTTATTACGAATGTAAAGCTATTTATACTTTTTTTTTTTGATCTGGAAAATGAGAAAATTAAGACGTGTAGGAACTCATTCAAGGAATGCAGCCAAGGATTTCTTTTATTTTTCTTATTTATTTATTTATTTATTATTATTTTTTGTGGAATGTTGTGTAGCACATGGTTTCAGAAGAGGCAACAAATTTTTTTTGAACATTTTTCCCTCTCTCCCTCATACATGTATAGTCGTATGCAGTTCTTTTTTGGCTGAGACACACCCTGGTTTTTCTCTTGGGTCTGTTTGTTACAGGTAAAAATGGCGCCATTGTTGTCTATCAATTTATTTATTTTTTCGTTTGTCTTGTTTGTACTCCTGAATGTAAAGATGATCATTGGAGTCAGGTAAGCAATAATAAAACAACATTTGCCCATCCTCCGACCCTTTTCTTTTAGAAACATACACAAATACTCCTCTGGGTTTCCTGTTTTACTTTTTCTCCTTTTTCTTTCTGTTTGCCTGTATGATTTTCATCATTTTTGTGTGTTCTTTTCTGTCTATATATTTTTTATCTTTTTTTTTTTCCACCTATTTCTTTTCCTTGCTTCTTCTTGGCACATCAATATCTCCATCTTTCTCTATCTGCATCGGACGCGAGAGTGTCGCACCAGCCTAGATAGAGGGGGCGAGGGATGAAGCAGCCCTACAAGACGACATGGCGTGTGTATTTGCCTGGGCTGTTTGTTATGGCGATCTACACCGGCGCGATTTACTTCAACCAGACGCGCGGCGACGTGGTGAAATATGGACATGATTTTGTCCCCATCTATTCAGAGGACGGAAAGTTGGAGGGCTTCACACATCCCGTTTTGGTGAAGGCGGGTGACAAGTACCGCAGCAGTGAAGAGTTGAAAGGGAAATCTTCCGCGTGAAGAGCACTACGGCATGGCTTTATAATGTTGAAAGAAAAAAAAATGAAATTTATCTCAAAATGCATACGCCTTTTTTTTTTTGCTTTGTTTTCTTCTGATGTGTGTGTCCTGAAGCCCACTATGCATGTATATATATATATATATATATATGTATTGTATTTACTATTGTTTTTCATTTGATTTGATCTCTGGAAGTTACGCTCATTATATAAGTTACACAGCCACAAAGAAAAAGAGAAAAAAAAACTATTTTAGTTATTATTAAAGGTACATATTGCAAAAGAGAAAAAGAGCTTCAGTATGTCTATTTTGACGTACAGCGGGGGTTCCTGCATGGCAATGGCGGGGAAGGAGTGCTTTGTCATAATCTCTGATAACCGCCTTGGTGAGCAGCTAAAAACTATTTCCATGGAAGTCCCGAAGCTTCACGTGATCAATGACAGCATTGTGTTGGGCCTAACAGGGCTCCGCACGGATCAGCAAACCTTCGCTGCGAAGATTAATTTCCGCACGGAGCAGTACAAGCTGCGCGAGGAACGCGAGATTGGTGGCAAGAACTTCGCAGCGCTAGTGGCCTCCATGCTGTACGAGGCCCGCTTCGGCCCGTGGTTCGTGGAGCCGGTGATTGGCAGCATTGACAAGAAGACCGGGGAGGTGTACCTCTGCGCCATGGACCTCATCGGGGCGCCGTGCGAGCCGGAGGATTACGTCTGCGCCGGCACGTGCGCCGAGAGCCTGCACGGCATGTGCGAGGCCCTGTGGCGCCCCGGTCTGGGGCCGGAGGAGTTGTTTGAGGTCGCCGCCCAGGCAATGCTCTCGGCCTGCGACAGGGACTCGCTTTCCGGCTACGGCGCCGTGGCAGTCATCGTGACACGGGACAAAATAAGCACGCGCCTTATCAATGGCCGCAAGGACTAGAAAGTAGCAGCAGCAAAGACAAAAAAGAAAAAGAAAAAAGAAAAAAAAGAAAAGAGGCATGTGCGAAGGTTGCGTCTGGATTGGGAAAGGTATTGCATTCTTTTCCTTTTCGCATACTACTACTACTACTTCAATTTCTTCTTCTTTTCTTGTGGTTCCTTCCCAGCAATTCTTTTTTTTTTCTTTGTGCTTATATATCTTTGCTCTTTCTATATTGAATGTGTTAGGATGGCCTTCTGCTTTAGTGAAGCCCACAAAGAGAGAAACAGAGAGTGAAATTTTTTATCTGTGTTTGTTCGTTGCCGCAGCAGTTTTTCTTCTTTGTTTTGTTTGATTCCTTTTTCTTTTCTCCTCTGATTCTTTGTGAAAGTGCCTCCGCTTAATTGAGGGTATCACATGCATGTACCCGCTCTTCCGCCATTTCCTTTCATGATGTGATGATGATTCATTCTTGTTTTTGTTTTTCTTGCTTTTCTGCTAGTACACTTCTTGTGACGAGGGAAACAAGGAGGGAAGGGAGAGGGCGCAACAAATGCAGGTGAGCCTGAAGCAGCTAGATGATGCGCCCATGCTCTTCTGCGAGCGGTGCAACAACCTGCTCTACCCAGAGAACGATCCCGATGATAGGCAGATGCGGTGGCGCTGCAACTATTGTAAGACAACAGAGGTACACGACGAAAACAAACTTGTTTACATTTTAAATCTCAAGCTAAAGACAGGGACAACAGAGGAGCTGGAGTTGCTAGCCGAGTTTGCGAACGACCCAACGGCTCAGCGTGACCCCACGAAAAGATGCCGCCGCTGTGGCGAACATGACGTGACGTGTTTTGTGAACCCGCTCGGTCAGCCGCACGAGGACATGACCCTCTACTTTGCCTGTGCAAACCCAAAGTGTCGCCATGTTTGGAAGAGTGGTGATAGCCAGGAGCAGTAAGACGGAGTGTGTGTGTGTGTGTGTGCGTAAAAAGGAAGAAGAAAAAAAGAGAGTGGAGGTGGCCATCGATTTCTCTCATGCGGTGGGATATATCTCTATGAATATAACTGACATATTTCCTTTCAACTTTTTACTCTGAAGTTTTATGAACCGTTTTGTTTTTTTCTTTCTTCTTGTTTTTCTCTACTCTGAGGCTGAAAAAAAAAAAGTGTGCGTCTGTGTGAGAGAGAGAGAGAGGAGGAAGCGGTGTAAAGGCAACCTGCGTGGAAGGGCCGATATATTTTTATAGTTCTACCATGTACATCCTTCGCTGCTCTATTCCCATGATGTGCCTTTTGTGGCACATTGTGTGCTGTGTCCTCAGCGTCGTCGACCACGCGGTGTGGGTACGCAACCTTTCCGAGGACGCTCTGAGTAAAGCAGTGAGTGCCGCCCATCTTGCCTTTTGTATTGTTGGCCTTGTTGCGTTTGCAGTAGGTGGCGCACCGCTATTCATCTTTGCATACAAGTACGGACTCTCAAAGAGTCAGAGGAGCACACAGTGTTTGTGCGGCCTGGCAATTGTATTCATCACGTGGTTCCTTCCAATGCTTGTTATCGAATTAGTCATAACAAAGTCCCTTGCAGGGGAGCGTAGTCCTCTTGACGGGCTCGTCTTTGCTTTGGCTATTATTTCCTCCGCCATTGGTGGATGTATCGTGTGGTTTGGTTACATGCGCCTCACCTCGTACTACATCCATCGCTTCCGCGGCCTGAAGCGGCAGATTAACCAGCATGACAGTATGACCCCGTGCCCGATGCAACTAGTGCGTGCAGGATCACGTGAAAACCAGCCCAACCGTATTTAGAACATATATATATATATATGCAAAGAAGAAGAAATGATGAGAAAAATAAAATAAAAATAGAAAACCATTTCCAATCAAAAAAACATGGATGTGTACATATTTTGGGAGCTTCCAAAAAGAATGTCCCCGAGGTGAAATTTATCTATATTACCTCGGAATGCTTAACCCCTCATTCATTACTTTATTTTCTTCAATCTTCTCTTGTCTCTCTGTTTGACTCCAACTTGCATTTGCGTTTAGATGGAATCTTATTTAGATGCCTTTGGGTCTACTTGAGTTTTCCTTCCAACCCACTCACTCACCTCGCGGCAGTTTTTTTTTTTGTGTGTGGGGGGGGGGGTTAGTGGGAGGAAGAAGAGACTCTGACAAGGACCCATTCGTAAGTTCTGGATTATTTTGTGCATATATATATGATTTAATATTTGTTTTCCCTTTCCTGTTTTGTTTCCACTTTAATTGAAAGTATCGTGATGACTCCTCGGAGTACTTTCCATAGGTATACTGACCTTCTTTTGTTTTCCCTTTTTGTACGTTGTCTCTTTGTGTAGCGAACAGGATTTCCCTGGAAAGGCCCATTCTTGTTTGATTGCTTCTGCATAAATGATCAGATCACATGCATGTGATTCTGATGAAGTGCAAAAAAAAAAAAGGACTTTGTTTTCATCTCTCTACCCTCCCAAAGAGGGAGAAAGTGAGAGAGAGAGAGAGAGAGAGTGTCTCTATGGATGGATGCTGCATACTGAATATTTATACATGAATCTATTGATTACAATACTTTTCTCGCTTCCTTGCTTTTTATTTAGTCCATTCAACTGAGGGGAAAAATAACGAAGGGTAAAAGAGAGAGAAAAAACGCCATTAACAAAAAGCTAAGCCAAGATATAGGAACCGATATAACTATACTAGATATAAAAAGTATACATACATATATAAACAGAGAAATCAAGAACATAAAGTGATTCATTGGTTTCTGTATTTTTTTTTTCTATTGTTGTCTAAAGGCGTCCGTTTATTATTATGTCGTTGCGTACATTGCAGGACAATGATAAACCCGGGGCTTCTAGCGGTTATTCAAATTGTGCATACGTGAAGGAAACTCCGAGTGGAAGAGATGGAAATGATGTAGAAGTCCGTGTGCTAAGTTACAACTTTAACCTACTCCCAAGAGGATGCGGTGGATTTCAAAGCGAACGTATCAATACATTCTTGAAGCACGTGAATGACTACGACGTGTTATTATTCCAGGAGGTGTATGCCGCCACAGTATTGCCGTATTTTGTACAAAAACGTATATGCTTTCAAAAGCGTTTGGTAGATGAATTAAGAGAACGTGGATTTGTACATTATGTAATACCTAAGCAGCCGTCATACCGAACAATTCTCCGTCACAATGTACATTCTGATAACGGTCTCATTATCGCCTCTCGTTTCCCTATAAAACACCGTGGGTCGTATACTTTCTGTGGCAATGAGCATATGAATCAGTCTGTGAGAAGAGGTTGTCTCTTTGCTGAAGTGATGGTCCCATCAGCTGGGAATGAAAACGTGAGCATGCTTTTCTTTAATGTACATCTCCGGCCTGAAGAGGGGGTCATCGCAACATCTTCGCAGGTGTTGGAAACTCGACGCTTTATCGATTCTGTTATTGGTAACATGTACACAGAGTATAAAGCTGCGAGGAATATTCCACTTGTGGTGGCTGGCGACTTCAACATCAATGCCATTGATCTGCATAGCGGGGAGCAGACAACAAAAGTCTTCACTGATCTTTTGAAAGAGTTACAGCCCCTTGGAACTGCATTAAGTGAAGTCATTTATGATACTCACGGCTATCATCCACCCACTCGACCTTCAAGATTATTTTTTCCATCTCAGTCCAAGTTGAATCGGGATTTACTTACGCCGCAAAGACAGGATTTTTTGTTTGTTTCCCCTGGAGTGGACGTTCATCTGGCATGTATACAGAAATTCATATCTAGTAGTAGAAGGCCATATGTACATATCTCAGATCATTTTGGTGTTTCAGCAACTCTCTCTGTCTCCGCCTCGGCCTCTGAAGTGAAAACAAATGTACACTCTACATTATCAACAAAACCACTTCCAACAATCTCAATGGCTGGCGAAACTGTACATGAACATTCTAACCCTCTTTTGAGTATAAGAATGGAATTCATATCGTTATTACTATTGGCTTGTACTGCAATGCGCTTTAGTAAACTCACACTCTGTGTACTTGGAATCATATGCTTTTTATTGTGGTGGTTCAGTTCACGTGCTCGAGTTTTGAGTCATGAACGAGAATTTACTGCCATGCCAAACACTATGCCGGAAGGAAAAGAAACTGTCTCAATGCGCCACTCAAAAGAGTATGAAATTCTTCATCAAGTCAAAGATCTTGCAGATATGTGGCATCAGGCTGTTTATCGCCATAAAGCATTACGTTGTTTGGGTCAAAAGAATGATGCAGGAGAACCTGAATGGCTTACATATGCCGCAGTCGATGCAAAAGTGCGAGAACTTGGATCTGGATTATCCGCTCTTGGTGTCGCTCCAGGCGATGTGATTGGTGTGGATTGCCAGGCGAGTAGGAATGCGATTATACTGGAGCTTGCATGCATCACGTATGGATTCACAACGCTATCATTGGTGGGAAAAAGTAATAATATTCGAAATCTCATTGATGGACATAATGTAAAAGTTGCATTTGCAAGTCGAGGTGCTGTGGCTTCCCTCTTAACCTGCCGTTCTCATGATCTGGAGACCGTAGTGAGTATGCACTCTTTCTATGACGTTGCGGATAATGCTGTGGCAAGAGATGTTGGTATAACACTTATTTCATTTGATGAGATTTGCCATAAAGGCCGCTCACAGCCCAAATCACCGTTGCCGCGTGTTGATAGTGATACCGCTCTCTCTTTGGTTGTGGATACAATTACAACATATGACTCTCAGAAGATTGTTCGCATTACACATGCAGATGTACTTCGTGATATTTCTACGCTTGTTGCGACATCTGTTCTTCCCACTTCGCGAAGGAAACATTTGGCTATTCAGTTTATGCCCTTTGCGATGATGTTTAACCGTATCTTTATTCTTGGTCTCTTTGCTCACGGGAGTTCCATAGCCACATCTGAAGGTGCGAACCGACATGCTTTTCTGATATTCCATCCGACGCTTCTACTGGCAGTTCCATCTTTGTTTGCTACAAGTGCAATTCAACTGAAAAGAAAAAATGACCGATATGGACCCTTGTACTGTTGGCTATTTGAAAAGGTGTATCAGTTACGTTCTCTCCTTATTAATGAACACTCTCGCGATTCCTCTGTATTGAGATATTTATTTTTTGATTCCTTTCAACGTCAGCTTGGTGGCTGTGTAGAAAAAATTGTGCTCTCTGTCACGGAGGAAAGTGTGTCATACAGCCAGGTAGAACATATTGCGCTTTGTTACGCGCCGTGTGTGCGGGAGGTGTTTTTTCTTCCCTCCGAAGGCGTGTTTTGCGTTGATGGTGCTCTCGCCCCAGGCGTGCGTGTGGAGTTGGAGCCGCTTGATGAGCCCTCTAAGAAGGCGATTATTGGCCAACTGACACTTATTCGTAATGATGAAACAAGGCACGAATTACCACTTGCAGCAAAGTTGAATGAGGACAAGACACTGCGTCTCATGGGACCTCCACGAGGTATTCTTTTGCCTCTTAAAGGTGAGTACGTTGTTGCAGCCGAACTGGAACGCATATTTGCTCAATCACGCTATGTAAATGATATTTTTCTGTATGCACAGCCTTCACGACCCATTATTGCTATCGTGTCACCAAACAGGGATATTGTAGAGTATGAATGGCAGCAGCAGCAGCAGCAACAATATCAAGCATCTATAGGTGCCATTAATAATAGTAATAATAATGATGGTACTGAAGGTGATACTGTAACGGTAGAAGGAGCAGCAGCAGCGAATGATGATGGCGCTGAGAATTTAATGTTGAATTGGACGGATCTTGCTCGATATGCATCAAAACTTTTACTTGCAGACTTTCTTCGTATTGGAAAATCAAATGGTCTTCATGCATCGCACGTTCCTGGTCTTGTGCACCTTCATCCACATCCCTTCAATGATCATGAAGGTTTTTTGACTCCATATGGTGGTTTGCGACGTGATTCTGTGACTCACTACTTCCAATCTGTCATTAATCGGTTTTACTGTGACTCAGAATCTCCTGCGATCCATACACCAGGTTATACTACTACTACTACCACTAGTAGTAATAGCAGTGATGATGATTCTGTGGGAGGAATAAAACCCACTGGCCAATTTATACTTCGGGTTCCTATAGTTATTGATATTGGTGGAACATTTGCCAAGTTTCTTTATGTGCAACCTCCTGGCGTTAATGATATTCCGGATTACGTGAAGTTTGAGCCCTCTTCCCTTTCTGAGAGACTCAACTTACAGACATTTAAGTTTTTTGTTGAAGGAAAGAAGTTGAAGGAGAAATCATCTGCTTCCTTTTCTTCTTTCACTTCGCCATCGCCATCGTCTATGGTGGGTAAAATACGTTTTGCTAAGTTACCATCAATACGTGTTCCAGATTTCTTTTCTTACTTGGGTAAAATGAACGTACTTGAGAATTACAGTGAGGAATACCGCGGGGGTATACGGGCAACTGGTGGTGGTGCATTTAAATTTGCTTCACTTGTAAAGAAGGAACTTAATGCCTCTTTTGAAGTCATGCGAGAAATGGATGCCGTTGTACAAGGTCTTGTTCTTGTCATTCGTTCGGCCCCATGGTCAATCTTCACTGTGGACCCACCAACAGGAATACATCATCCTCACAAATTGTATAGCCCACCAGGGGAGCCTCTTGCTCCGTTTCCATGCTTGGTTGTGAACATTGGGTCTGGAATTTCTATTATTAAATGCACTGGCTCAGATGGTTCCCATGTTCGTGTTGGGGGAAGTCCAATTGGTGGGGCAACCTTCTGGGGACTTGTGCGCACCATGACAAATCTCACCTCATGGGAGGAAGTAATAGAGATTATGCGTCTTGATGGCCCTGGTGATAATAAGAACGTCGATCTTCTTGTGGGAGATATATATGGCTACAATGCGAAGGACCTACCGGCGATGCTTTCAGTGGATACTGTTGCCAGTACGTTTGGAAAGTTCGGTGCGGATCGATTCTATGAGGCAATGGCGGGAACAACATCACGGAGCTTCTCAGTGGATGATGTGGATGATGTGATCTCATCACTGCCTGACCAAAGATCTCCTTCATCACCAACCAACGCTCTTTGTAAAGAGAAGAAGAAGCCATCTGCCATTGATATTGTGCGATCTTTATTGAATATGATCTCAGGCAATGTCACGCAATTGGCGTATCTTCATAGCCGCGTGCAGAATGTTCAGAATATATTTTTTACTGGTGGGTTTGTGCGTGAGAATCCAATTATTTGGAGCCATATCAGTGCAACACTTCAGTACTGGTCCAAGGGAGAATGCCACGCCCATTTTCTCGAGTACGACGGCTATCTTGGGGTTCTTGGCTCTGCAACCATGCAATCTGATGCGCAAATCGGGACAAAGTAGAGAAGAGAATAGTACACCCTCATGTTAGGGATCCTTGTTTTTTCTCTGTGTCTGTGCGTGTGTGTGGATGTTTGTTTGCTTGGTTTCAGAAGCAGGGCGTCTGTGTGGAGGTGCTTGTTGGTAGTTTGGTTTTTGTTTTTATGCACATCGCACGACGAGTGCATATCTTTTTGTTTTTGTTTTTTGCTTCTGTATCTTGTTCTTCTTGCTGGTTGATGATGGGTTTGGTATGCCTTTTTTTTGGTATCTACATTGACGAAAAGGAAGAGAGGAAAACTTTCTGTGATTTTTCGATACCTTCTTTTACTTCCACTGAGTTTCTTTGCGAATGCATTCCTGTTTTTATTTAGTTCTGCTGTCTGTGTGTATGTGTGTATTTGTTGTTGTTTTTGGAAATGTGTCTCTTTTCTCCCTCCTTCTACTTTCCAAAGGCTATACACATATATAATATTACTTGTATGTAAGCTATGAATAAAAACGATTCCAGAACCGCTTAATTTTCATCTCCAATGGGAGCCATGCCGCCGGACAACATTCCCCTCCACTCACCAGGCGCGGAATGATATCATGGCAGAGAGCCAACAACTAAAAGAGGCGCTTCGCCTGTGACAGGGTCGTCTCTTTGGGTTGGAGGACACATTATCCACCTTGATAGCACGAGGCGCACTGCCCGCCACTCCGTGTTTCCATTTGCGTCTTTTTACAGCTTAAGATGAAAGAACACTTGCTGAAATTGATCTACGTGCAGAGCATTACCGTGAGACTGTTAGACGTGGTCTCTTACCACGACCCTCTTGGAAGAAAGCAATAATAATTTTTTATTTTTATTTTTTGGCTTTATAGGATTGCTTTTCGTTCTCTTCTTTTTTTTTGGTTGCATTTCTTCTGAACTGCTTTTTTTTTTTCTTGTCGTGTGTGTGTGTGTGTGTGTGTTGATTCCAGGCCTGTGTAAATTTGTAGGCCGAGGACGTGTAGTGCACCTGCAGTGCAGGAATAAGACTACCAGATTGATTGCAGACGGTAGATAATGTGCTTTTGTAAGCAAGCCCCTGGGAGTGTAAAAAGGACGATGAAGAAGAATTAGAGTAGGAAACCACGAGGGAAGAAAGACTGGGTATGTGTGGGGAAAGCAAAAGAAAAAAAAACTCTATATGTAATGTAACTATACAGTAATCTGTCCATATTGATTTTAATCTTTATGTGAAGATTACTCTTCAACTCTTTTTTTGCAGAGTTCCTTTTGAGGATTTTATTTTTATTTTTTTTCTACTTCTCCTCTTCCTTCCTACCTGTTGGTATTGAATATTTAATTTTCATTTCCTTCATCCCTCTTTCCCTTCAGTATTGTGCTTATGCGCATGCATGTAATTTGTTCATTTCCCTCTTTCTTTGATTCGGTCATGTGCTACAGCAAAATAAATAAAGAGTCAAACGCACATACACAAACACACAGAGAGAAGCAAATAAAACAAATTGACAAGTAGACAGAATAACATAGAATCAATCAAGAGTGTATAGTAAGATATATACAAAAGGACAGGTACGAAAAGTAAGTGGGTGTGTAGGGTAGAGCTAAAACAAAAAAAAAATGCATCATTCTTACAGTGCATCACGACTGTCAGCAATGGAGCCAAGTGCTGTCTTTCTTGCGGAAGGTGGATATAACGATGAGAAGAAGTGGTTTCAAGTGGTAAAAGAAGAGATTTGTGAGCTGCGCTGGAGGGTCCTCGTTGCTGTGTGTTTTCTCACCTTTGGTAGTTACTACGTCTTTGATTTTCCAGGTTCCATAGGCATTGGTGGCGGACGAACTATTGAGCAACACTTTAAATCTCATGGCAAAGCCTACACGCAGGAGATGAATCAACTACTGTACAGTGTGTATTCATGGCCAAATACAGTGCTGGCAATCCTTGGTGGTCTTTTAATTGACAAATATCTTGGTATTCGCATGTCGATGCTTCTCTTTACATTTTTGGTATTTTTAGGTGGTCTGCTTTTTTGGGTGGGTATATGTTATGTGAATTATCCACTTTTGATAGTTTCGCGTGTCATATTTGGTCTGGGAGGGGAGTCCCTTTCAGCGGCACAGTCAGCATATGTCTCCAGGTGGTTTAAAAACCGTCGTGGTATGGCACTGGCGTTTGGTATAACAATAAGTTTTTCACGCGTGGGATCATCTTTCAACTTTTTCTTCTCACCCAAGATTGCAAATGCGGAAAATGTTGATGTGGCTACCCTTGTAGGGGTATTGGCCTGCTTGATTTCGTTTGCCGTGTGTGTTATTTTGGTTTATGTGGATATGTTTGCTGTGCGTTCCGGGTATATTAGTTCAGAGCAACATGACGAGGAGGAAGATGTTACGAGTCTCGCCGATGCGTTGAGGCTACCGTTTTCATTTTGGATTCTTACCATCATCTGCGTCTTCTGTTATTGCGCAATATTTCCCTTCATTGGCATAAGCAAAAACTTTTTTGAAATCAAGTACGGGTACAGCTCTGATAAGGCATCGAGTTACATATCTGCATACCAAATTGCCTCCGCTGCGGGTTCACCATTAATTGGAATTGTTGTGGACAGTGTTGGGCGAAATACGTTATGGCTTATTATGTCTAGTGCATGTTTCATTTTGATTCATGTACTATTAATCACAACAAATATTTCTGGCATTGTAGTGATGATCGGTATGGGTTGTGTTTACAGTATTCTTGTCTCCGGTCTATGGCCATCCATTCCTTGGGCTGTAGGTGATAATGTTATGGGCCTGTCGTACGGTATCATGACAGCTGTACAAAACACCGGATTGACCATATTCCCTATCGTTGTGGGTCATATACTTGATAGATACACAGAGCATGTTAGCAGTGAGACCACTACTACTACTACTACTACTTCCTCTTTGTCTTTGTCTTTGTCGTCTTTGTCTAGTATGAGTACGAGTGGCGAAGGTGGTGGTGGTGATGATAGGCCCCCGCCCTCGCTAAAGGGATATGAAATGACAGAGATACTATTTATTGCTGCATCTGGTATGGCTCTCGTTGCAAGCATTGTTCTTCTTATCGCTGATGTGTGTGGTGGTGGCGTCCTCACCGCATCCAGCACCAGACGGAAGGAAATGGAGGAGAAGAAACAGAACGCCATTTTGGATTCTCTCTTGGATAATGATGAGGATTTTTTCTCTTGACAGGACACGTGGTAGAACTTTTCTTTGCTTTAACGACTATTCTCCTTCCCTTTGATGCTTCTTCTTTTTTGTTTTTACGACTGTTTTTCTTTCTTTTAAAATATATATATATATATATATATATATATATAGATAGATAGATAGATAGATAGATAGATATTCATGTTTATTTGATTATCAGTATGAAGTACAGAATACAATACCTCTTCTCATTCCCCTTCATGGAAAGACAGCCTAAACACAGAATCAAAATAAAAAAGAAATACAAGAAAAGAAGGGCATCGCAATAAATTTGTCTTTAGGTTTTCTTCACATTCTCTTTGTATCCTTTTTCTTTTTTTTTTGACTCGGTGTTTAGGCTGTCCTTCCATGAAGGGGAATGAGAGGAATATATATGCCGAGAGCAAAAACGAATTTCGTGGCGCCATGTAAACAAATGTCATGCATAGCCATAAATATTTTTTTTCCTTTCTTTCACTTCGTTGCTTCAGTGTAACCGCGACTCCTTCAAAAGGGAAATGCCCGCTTTTTGTTTTTTGTTTTTTTGTTTTTTCTTTCCATCCTTTTCTTGTATGCCGTGTGTATATCTACAAATCTTTCCCTGTGTCTGTGTGTGGTTGATGGTGGACTCTCTTCCTCTTTATATCTTGTTTCGCAGTAAGCCACATAATGCCTAGTCACGCG
The DNA here is from genome assembly GCA_036321185.1 of Trypanosoma lewisi. NCBI lineage: Eukaryota > Euglenozoa > Kinetoplastea > Trypanosomatida > Trypanosomatidae > Trypanosoma > Trypanosoma lewisi. Next base: position 70,732 of record JAWVMQ010000159.1, on the reverse strand, counting down.
GTTCTTCGGAAAAAAGCCCGGCGTGAGTCGAAGCGCCGGAAGCTTAAAGGCGAAGGCGAAGTTGGAGGTGCTGACCAACCGCCGCTGGAGGACAAAAGGCCGAAGGATGAGCCACAGGAGGCGGTGGCACGGAAGCGGCCACGCCCCGCAACAGAGCCCGCGGGCGACGCCGCTGGGGACGCGGTGGCCGCGACTTTTGGGGGGGCCACGCGGCGGGAGCGGCTGCGGCGGGAGGCGCAGCGGAGGTTTGAGCGGCAACTCGCGAGGGTCAACGGGGCGGTGGAGCGGACGGGGGGGACCGCAGGGACAGAGCGAGACGATAAAGATGGCGAGGGGACTTCGGCGGCTGCCACAACCCGCAGCGAGACTCTGCGGCACGATCCAAAGTTCAAGAACGGCACCTTCTGGCGCACGCGGAAGGAGCGACGGGGGCGAACGGTCTTTCTTGGGAACATGCCTGCAAGGTTTACGGAGAATGATGTTTCGATCTTTGTGAATTCCGTGCTTAACGCCTACCGTGTTTCTAGCAACAACGACGCATCCTTGGATGATGATGATGATGCTGTGAAGAAGACAAATAGTGAAGAAGAAATTGTGGATTCGGTGGACTTTCTCCCAGCGAAGCCTCGGGCGAAACACCGCCACTTGTTCCTCACGCTCCAGTCAAAGAAACTTGCAGAGCATGCCGTTAAAGTTCTGGATTCGTATAGGTTGGACGGGGCACTGCTGCGATGTAACTTTGCGTCAGACAAGACGCAGCGAAGCGAAGCCATACGACGCCGGTCGTCTGCATCATCTCACGCATAAAACTGGGATGAAAGAATGGATGGGAGAGAGAGAGAAAGAAAACCGCAAAAAAAGGAGACAATTAGGATCAAAAAGAGATAAACAAACGTATAAATTCCTCTTGTGGTTACGAGGCAAGCGCTAAGAATAATTATACATATATACATATTATATTGTATGCTTTTTCTTTCCTTCTTTTTTTTGTTTTTAATAATGTCCCCCGATACTGTGCGTGTTTTGATGTGGAGGCTAATTTTTTAAACCTCTTCTGTTGTTTGATTCTTCTATTTTTCTTTTTCTTTTCGTTTTTTTTTTGCTCTTGTCACCCTTTCTCTCTCATAGGAGTTCGACACCTCCACGTATAAACACAATCACACACACACACACACAAGAAAAAATCCGCATTCCAGTTTTTTTGGAGTTCGTGTTTTCGTACTATTGTTATTTTTACCTTTGAGAAAAATTCACTTTTTTGTTTTTGTTTTTGCTGAACGCCATTGCTAGCATCGTCAGAAGTTTTCATTCATCAACCACACAACAGAGTGAGAGAAAGAGAGCACATAGCAGAGCAAAACAATAACATCGAAGAAAGAAAGCACAGAAGATTGACGGTGAAGGAGAATGAACGGTTACGTCCCCGTTCTTATGACGGAATCCCCAAATTTTTTGGATCTTGGCCACGGTAATGAAATGTCATCATCCTCATCCTCCTCCTCGTCGCCGTCGTCCTCGTTGGCTCCTGAGCAGCCACGAAAGCAGAAAAAGTTTCTTCCACCCGATCCTGAACAAATGGCATGTGACCTCGCCGATGCAATACAGAATTCTGCATATAGTGGTGAATGCGATTTGGCGCAGCTGCAGTTGGTCTCCGTTCCCACTGGTTTGGCTCTGCACTTTTTGGTCACCCTTGTCCTTTCCCAGAACCAACTCACAGAGCTTCCGGAATATCTTTTTGAGGGCAAAAACTGTCAAAACCTTGTCACGTTGGATGCAAATTCGAACAAACTCAAGAAAATCCCCAAGTCTCTCTTTTCACTAACAAGGCTTGAGGTGATGCTGCTTGATCATAATAATATTTCTGCATTGCCTTTTCCTGATGCGGAGGAAGAGAGCAGCGGTGGTAACACGTTTCTCCCCGCTCTTACGTTTGTGGGTTTGGAGTTCAATGATTTGCTGGAGTTTCCGGTAGAATTTTTGATACATTGTCCAAAGCTGAAGAAACTCTTTCTTGGACAGAATGAGGCGATGCTAGAGGCCCCTGTGCCTACAGAGCGCCTACTTCAGTCAGTCATTGCAGAACGCTACGCAGAGAGGAAGGAGAAGCAGAACGATGAGGATGATGACATTGAGAATTATGAGGTATTGTTAAAGGTGGATAATAGACCTCGGTTTTTAGATCAAGTGGAAAAAGAAAAGTGGGACATTGTATTGCCGTGGTTAAATATTGAACTGCATAAAATTTATCCTGACAAGGTATTAGGATTCATGTATTTAGGTTCCCTCCGCACAGCACAGACCAGGACAGTCTATCACGATCTGAATATTGGCTACATTCTCAGCATTGCACGGGATTTGGATGTCAGGGTGGAGCCAGGCATGAAGCACCTTGAGCTCCCCGTGGAGGATATCCCTGGCGAGGACATCCGTCCACTATTTGAAAAGGCTTTTAAGTTTATTGATGAGGCGCGTGATGCAAATAAAGGTGTCCTGCTCCATTGTTTTGCGGGCCTTTCTCGGTCTGTTACTGTTGCTGCAGCATACATTATGAATCGGTACAACATGACACGAGATGAAGCTCTTCATATGATTCGAGAGGCGCGACCAGCTGCGCAGCCAAATTCGGGCTTTATGGCATTGCTAGCGGAATACGAGAAGATGTTCGTACAGTAATGGAAAACAAAGGGTAGTTAGTAGAAAATGGATTTGACGAATAAAGAGGAGGACGGCGAAGCAAACGAAGAGCAAAAAAAAAAAACGAAGAAATTAAGATAAAACTAGCACCGTGTTGTAATAATAAAAGTGTAGAAAAAGCAAATAAGAAGAAAATCAGTAGGGCAAGAGCAAGTGACTATATGCCAAAGCAAATAACAACAGCAACAACAACTCGGCGAGAAAAACAGCAAACCCAGTAGACCGAGGCATAAGGAGAACTTGTTCTCTTTGCTCCACAAGGCAATATGAAGTAAGCAAGGAGAGAATTTTTTTTTTTGGTATTCTTCCCTTCTTCCTATTTTCCTATTTTCCTATTTTCCGATTTTTTTTTTTATGTGCTGTAATCTTTTTCTTGCTCTGTGTTGAAGAATAATATTTGTTTTGGGTATTTTCCTTTTTGTGAATGTGTGGGTGTGTGTGCATTTCTCCATGTTGTATTTTGTATAAGAACTTCTTCTTCTCCGTTTCTCTTCCGTTGCTTTTATTATATATATATACATGTATATGTCTGTTTATGTGTCTATGAATCGAACTTGTGTAATAAATCGCATATATTCATTACCGCTACTCTTCTCACTTCTCTCTTTTCCTCTTGGAGTAATGAGAGAAATATATGTTTTTCGCTATTTCATTTTATCTTCTCTATTTCTTCTCTTCTTTCTTTAGTCTTATCTACTTCTTCCTTGTCTACATGGTGGCTGCCTCTGCAAGGGGAGGTATAGTAATCTGAACATTATGATGACAAGTCTTCTCAACGAGGCGCTACGCTCAACCGTCGTCTGGGCGGCGGGTGATTTTATTGCGCAGTTCTACGACGCCCACGAGGCAGCGGCGCGGCGGCGACTGCGGGGCGAGGCGCGCAAAGGCGAGGTGCCCTCCGCGCAGCACATGATAATGTTGGTCGACCAGCCGCGACTTTGTCTCGCAGCGGCCTTCGGCCTCGTGCTGTCGCCACTCGTCGTGCAGTACCGCCGCTTGTGTCTTCGAGCCCTCGGCAGCACGGAGGGGCGCATGTTTGCAACGCTCGCCGCGCTGGGAGCCCAGCAGATGTTCATGACGCCGACTGCACTGCTTGCGTACCACAACGCCATCACGGCCTTCCGCGGAGGGTTTGACAAGCCCGGCACCCTGCACGAGATAGAGACCGATGTACACTCGGGAGGTCGCCGCGACGCCATGTTTGTAGAAAGGCGCATTTTGCTGGATGCGATGCCGTTAACGCTTATTGCCTCATGGTTTGTCTACACTCCGCTGGCTCTTCTTTCTTACGTGTCGGGGAGGCATGCACACGGGATCGGCGCTGCCGCGTGTCTCATTCCGTGGACTGCATACGTATCGCATGTACAATCGACATATTTGCTGTAAGTTGAAAAAAAGAAAAAGTCCAAACAAGCAAACGATTTAGAAAGAAATAGCAATACTAACCCCACCACCACCACCAACAACAATAACAACAACAAAGAGTACTGATAAATCCCAATGGTTTGGAACAAAATATCCGTAGATGTTGTCCTTGTATCGATACATGTTTTTTTATTATTTTCATTGTTAGTATGGACAAGAAGGAAGAGTGTGATATACGTAATTGACAGTACGTAAACTTCTTTTGATTTTGTTTGTGTGTGTATGCGTGTGTTTATCTTTCTATTGTGATCACAGTGACTGGTTGACTCGATTGTTGCTTCTCACTTTGCTGACAGTAACTTCTTTTCTTTTTCACTTCGTATATATATATGTATATATATATATATATACATATAGCTTTGAGTGGTTTAGTGATAATTAATAGAGAAAGTCAAAGGCAGTGTAACAATAGTGTCAGATACACCATGAAGGTGTGATGTGGGTGTACGCATGCACACAAGGATATGTATAAATGCATACACAAAGCCTTGGTGATGCCAAGGTCCAGTGCCCCGTTTAATTCGGGGGAAGCTGAGCGCCTGCACTCTACTTCGACAGAGGTAGAGGAGAGGCACGCTATGGCTACGGCATTACAAAGCACCAGGGCCAGCCGCGTCTAGCTCGGACAAAGTTTTATCCTTCTCGGTCCAGGGGCACGTGCAACCGTACTGTCGGCAGTGTCGCCCGCACAGTGTTACTGTTGAGTGGAGGTGTGGAGAACATGTCAATACTCAATGGAACACGCTGTGCGCCACCATAGCTGTCATGACCGTGCTGCTTCTTGCTCTTTGGAGGAAGGAACGCAGGAAGCAAAGCAAAGCAAAACAAACAACAACGGCGCTCTGAACGGGATGCGATGGAACTTAAGGCTCTGCCTGGCACACCGGCTGTAAGCGTTGGTTCATGTAGACTCAGGAATACTTTTTAGTGATGATGTTACTCACGAGACCATTCAAAATTACTTGCAGCGACGTGCTTCTGCGCGTGCAGCTGCTCTTCGTATGGAATACGAGGGGAGGGATAAGGAACGAGAAGGAGAGTTGACATTTCACCCTGAGGTGCGCCCAGCACCACTATATGTGCACAAAATTGCGCAGGAGCTTGCTGCAAATAAGGTGTCTGCAGTGAAGACGACAAAAACGAAATCAGTATTCTGTTTTTCATAAAGCCTCGTACTGCTTATCGTTTTTTTTTTCTTTTTGTCCTACTCCAAGTAAAACTCTTCTTGTTTTATTTGTGGAGTTTTCTGACTTTCTTCACATTATGATCATTCCTTCTTATTTCTGTTTTTCTTTTTTTGGATGACTATTCGCCACTGCTTTATTTCATTCTTGGTGTGCGTCTTTCTTTGTTATTTATTTATTTATTTTTGCTTACAAATATATACACGTAGATATATATATATATATATATATATATAGTGAATAATTTATTTTTTGACCACGGAAGTTATCCTTTATTAAGCTGAGACTCACCACGTTTTCCTTTTTGCATTCATGGAGGACGGGATCGAATCTCCGGAGCCCTCCTCGTCTGAGGAGGGGAATATGTGGTCAATCTCCAATCTCCCAAGTGAGTTTCTGAAGAGATTAAATTCTCTGGACGATGCGGCTGTTGTACAGAACATTTCTTCCTACGAGGGATTTGGATCTTTTCACTCTGAGAATGTCGAGGCTCTTCTGGTGAAGGACGACGCCACGTACATCCCGCCGCCCGTGCCTCTTTTTGCAAGGAGAATTCTAGGACGTAGTGACCTACATGACATTGAGACTGCAAAAGATGAAAGGGAAAAGATGCATATTTATAAGCGACCCACACGACGTTGTGAGTTTGGTGCTTCATTTCGTCACGAGCACTTCTCAGTGACACCTGATTTTGTATTTATTAACCACGGGGCCTTTGGAGGATCTCTTCGTGGTGCCGTGGCGATAAAGCATGCCTATGAAGAAGCCATGGAGCAACAGGTGGTGAAGTTTATGGATCGAGAACTATTGCCTCTTATTGTGTATAGTGTTCGACGGCTTTCAGAATTTTTGAACGCCGATCCTAAACAAATTGTTCTGCTTCAAAATGCAACCCTTGCTTTAAATTCTGCGATGCAAATAATTGAGAAGGATGATGTTGTGGCATTTTTTGATACAGAATATCTTTCCGTATATAAAATGATGTACTTTAGATGTAATAAGGTGGGTGCCACCCTTCATGAGATTTCCCTTTCAAAGTATTTGCATGAGACGTCTATTATGGGTAATGATGAGGCTCTTACAGAAGAAATATGTCGTCAGTTACCAAGTGGGTGCACAACTGTAGTATTGGATTATGTCACATCCACTACTGCTCTTTGTATGCCAGTGTTTACACATATTATTCCTGCATTAAAGCGGCGTGGTGTGGAAAAAATTATTGTAGATGGAGCCCATGCCCCAATGCAGTTGGAATTGAATTTTAAGGAGCTACCAGTAGACGCCCAGCCAAGTGTATTTGTTGGAAATCTTCATAAATGGTTTTCTATTGCCAAAGCTGTAGGTTTTATGTGGGTTCACGATTCCATTGTGGACTCCTTTCACTCCATTGTTCTTTCTCACGGCGCTGGTGATGGATTTCTTTCCGAGTTTATCTGGGATGGCACACGTGACTACGGCGCCTATCTTTGTATTCCGGCGGTTATTGATTTCTGGCGTGTACAGGGCCTTGAGCGCGTTAGAAATCATTGTTCTACTTTGCTCAAATCTGCCATGGAAATGCTTACAGCCCATTTTTCTACTCGTCCTGTAGCCAGGCATTCCCCTTTTATATCACTTGTGGAACTTCCTGAAGCTCTACAGGGCCCATACTTGACTGCGAAACATATTCAAGATATCCTCCATGACGTGTATAGAATTGAGGTGCCAATTAAACGGGTGGAGGGACGATTTTACGTGCGGATCAGCGCCTTTGTGTATAATACTCCCAGTGAGTATGTCTACTTGCGGGAGGCCATCCTGAGCATTGCCCGCAGTTGGGTTCAGTCCGGTGCACAGCAGCGGTCACTCCTGCAGGACGCAGGCGCCGCTGTTAACACGTCACACGTTCCATGTGACAAGCGGATTCGAGCACAGGGCGGGTGTGGAGTCTCTGGCCTTGATCAAATGCCGAGAAAACCGAAGAGCTCTCGCTTCTGATGATAAAATTCCTACTGTGTTTAAATAAATAGGAATGGCTAAATGATGGGAGAGAGTTGTATGACTCTTGGGTGTGAATATGACCACCAAAACGGGCTGGGAAGGAGGGACGGAGGAAAGAAACACAATGCAAAATTAAACGGAAAACAAAAATTAAAATAATAAGGAAAAGAGCATATATATTTGAGTATATATGAAGAGAGGGAGAGAGAGGCGTGGTTTATAGGATGGAAGTGATGTGGAGTTGAGATGAATAATAAGTACTATGCTTTCTATCTATCCATCAATAGCTGTATCTCTTTGGTTTGTCTTCTCTCTCTCTCTCTCTATATATATATATATATATATATGTGTGTGTGTGTGTGTGTGCATGACTGAGGATTCAAAGAATAGGAAGAGAGATAATTTTTCTAATATATGCATTCGGTGAGGCAGGAGAAGAAAAAACAAAAGAACATTCACTTTGATTCTCATTTCCTTTTTTTTTCTCACCATGTGTGAATTTTTGTCATCATTTTTCCTTTTTATTGGGGGACGTGTTGAATTATGGTTGATTCTAATTTGGGACGTCTGTAGGTTTGTACTCGTTATAGGTTGATGTAGCTTTTTCTTTTGGTTGCCCATTTTCTTTTTTTTTTCTCATGTGATTTCTGTTCCGTGCGTCTTGTTTTCATCTTTAATATTCATTACATCTTTTTTTCGTTAGTCCTTTTTTTTTTCTTTTTTCCTTTGTTCCGCCCGAAATTCATGTCGTTCGTTTATTTCATCTTCCTCTTTTTTTCTTTCACTTGGGCGTGACGTTTTGTTAGAAGATCCATAACCAGCAGCTTTGCCCGTCCCGCCTCGTGTTGTTTGTGTACATGTCTCTGTTTTCACTTTCTCCTTCCTCCTTGTTTCTCCATGTGGCCGCCACCTTTCTCAGCAGTGTCTCTCCCTACTCGTTTTTCCTTTGTTTTCTTTGTTTCAGTTTTTTTCCGCGAGCGGTAACATTACAGCAACAGCCGAACACAAGGCACGCAGATTTAGAAAACAAAAACAAAAATATAAAAGGAATACACAAGACAAAAAAAAAGCAAGAAAAATGCCACCGACGAAGGGAGGAAAGCGGCCCATTCCAACGGGCGGAAAAGGAAAGGGAAAGCGGCCTGCCAGCGCCCCGCGGAAGAGTACGCCAGGAAAGAAGGGTGGCCGCCGCGGGAAGAAGCAGCAGCGGTGGGATCTCTACATACACAGGACGCTGCGCCAAGTCTACAAGCGCGGGACGCTCTCCAAGGCGGCGGTGCGGGTTCTCTCCTCCTTCATTGAGGACATGTACAGCAAGATTCAGAGCGAGGCGGTTCATGTCGCGTGCATCAATAATGTAAGGACGTTGACTGCACGAGAAATTCAGACGTCTGCTCGTCTGCTTTTGCCTCCAGAGCTCGCAAAGCATGCGATGAGTGAGGGGACCAAAGCCGTCGCTAAATATAATGCTTCCCGCGAGGAGGCCTATGCAAAGGTAGCATAAAAGCCACGTATCTAGTAGCTTCTGCCTGCTGCTAGGCATTTTATAGATATTCATAACTCCCCTCCCCACACACACATACACACCAAAAAAATTTATTTCCTGTTTTTTCTTGTTTTGTTTTTGGTTTCTTTCTCTGCGTGTGTGGGCATGTGCATGCTTGTGGAGGGAATGATTGACCCCATCAGTCTCTGACGAATGGACAAATATCTAAAAAGGGTTTTGTCCCACTGAAAAGGCATACAGATATGGTTGATGTTGGAGAAGATGGTACTGTAAGGCAAGAGCATATATGGAGAAGGAGAAAAGGAAAGAGGAACATGTGGAGAAAAGAAAAACAATAAACAATAACAACAGTGAAAAATAGCAACAGAAAGAAGATACAAGAAAATGCAGAGGGATCTGCTTTATTTAAGAAAGGGCTCTTGTTATTTCCAGATACAACCGTAGATATTTTCATGCTCTGTTGAAAATACTTTAATGTTTCTACCAGTCTTTCTCATTTCTTGTCTTCTTACACAGGAGAGGTGGTATTAGAGTGAAAAAGAAAACGAGAGGAGTTCGATTTCTTCTTTTTTTCTTTTTTTTCCCCTTCTTTGCTTCTATTTCTTTGAAATTCTACATTCTCATCGACTGGATGTGTATATATGAATGCACCAATTTACAATTAAAAGAACATTAACAATAAATTATCCTTTTGTTTTTCTACTTTTTTTTTTCCGTTTCCTTGCTTTTGTGTATAGTAGTTGTAAAAATGAAGGCAATAGGAGTGGTTGAAGTTCCACTGACTTCCCAAGAGAACCGATACAATGATAGTGTTTCAGCATTAGGTAGAATTTCAAGAGTGAAATGTTTGGGTTTAACGTGTTTTTGGAGTCCTGATGCTCCGGTATATTGTGTTCCCACACTAATAACACTTGGACTTGTGTTTGGCGTTGTCTTTACATTGTGGGATGAGTTAGGCATTCTTGAGTTATGTGTCCTGAATGCATTACTCATTACGGCTTTCGTTTCCTCATTTCTGGTTACCTGCACAGACCCGGGTGTGTACCCACGACTTCGTTATGGGGAACAAGATCCGTTTTACGGGACTCCGAATGCCGTGCGCTGCCGTGTGTGTGATTTGTATCGTCCTCCCCGTACATCTCATTGTTACCAATGTAATGTTTGTGTGAGGGAGCATGACCACCACTGTGGGATTGTTGGTGGGTGTGTTGGGCAGAGAAGTATACGTTGGTTTGCGTTGTATCTTGTGACAGTGGGTAGTGCAACAACAATGGGTGTCTTTTGGCTTATGCGATCGATGTTCACGGGGTCGTTTGCCTCTACTCACAGAGAACGTGGACTTAATACTATTTTCCGTAATACCACGGGTAGAATATTGGATGTAGAGGAGGGAAATGATGATAATGCTTTAAAGGCTCTCGTTTTGGTATTCTTGTTTACTGTATTAGTTGTTGTTATGCTTCTTGTTGGGGGTCTTGCTATATTTTATGTCTTTTTGATCCTAACATCAACGACGCGTCGGGAATCGCAGCGTGCAGAATCAAAACTGTCAACTTTATTTCGACCCAAATTGATGTGGAGGAATTTGATGCATGTTATGTATCCACCGCCGTCCATGTTGATTGCCCCAATAGAGAACCCGAATTCTATCGTCTGATTACTAGTTTCTTCAATTCCTCTGTCACTGAGGGATACATATGTGGGTGTGTATACATATTAATGCACACATTTATTTATTTCTACTCTATTGTGTGTATTTGTCAATTGAAAAAAAAAAAAAGAAGCAACATTTTCGTTATCTCGAACAATGAAACCATTGGAGTTCGACCATTTCCTCCCCCTGGCGAAGCCGGCCACCCCCACGTGGCGCCAGGGACCAGTGCCCTCTCCGAGGGGAAGCCGGGAGCCTGCGACCGTGCCTCGGGTGCGGTTAAAGGCTCTTGGCGTCGGCAGGCGGGTCTGAGGTAGCGCTGTGTTTGGGAGGCCTGAAACAAAACGATGGTTAGAACTGCTCCACAGCTACGCGTCCCTGCGTGTAGCGCCATCACTCGCACTGAGGATTCACTTTTGGAAGCCTCTCCAACTTTGCGGTGATGTGGAACTGAATCCGGGACCGATCCTGCGGGGAGCCCAGCTGGAATTTAGGTGGGCTCACGCAGGCGAAAAGGATCCCGTTGGAGATGTGGCTGAAAGAGGAGCGTGTTGCGTGGTCTGTCCTAGTTGAAATGCACTGTTGCGCGCCGGAATGCGAGACATTTACTCCCCCCTCCGTATGTTATAGTTTCGTCGTCCCCCTCTTGTCCTCGTAGGTTAGGGGCGGAGAAGGTGAAGGGTCGTTTGCTGAGGAAGCGCAGTCGCTCCTTGGAGGGTCATGGAACTAACGGAATCTGAGCCCCTTTAAAGCTGCTCGGAGATGTGGTTCGAAATCATTGTATGGAAGGATAGGATGAGGAAAAACAACCCTTATAGTTTGGTGGCGCTACATGCGTAGCTGCAGCATGGGTACGTTGGGGGAAAAAAAAAAACGTTTCCTCCTCCTACGTTTCTCCCACCATCATCAGTCCCTCCTCATTGAAGGAAGTTACATATATTTACTTCACCAGGCTCACAGCTTAGACGGCGAAAGATGTGGAGAAGTATGAGCGCAATACTCATTAGTTTTTTCGCCTTGTTTATTTCTTTTCTTCTCTTAACTAGTTCTTTATTTTCCGTTTGCTGTTAGAAGCGCAAAGGGTGTGTTGCCCAGAAGAATCCAAAAAGAAAAAACATTTCAACGACAACGTGAATAGAAAGTAAAGTGAGATTCCTGGACTGGATTTGAAAAGAGAAGAGACGCAAGCGATGATACCTATTTAAGCGTGTTTATCAACTGTAGTGAGTTTTTTTTTTTACATTCAGAAGTTACTTCCCACGTCTATGCCCTTAGTTGTGTTTTCACCCACACGTCACCCCCGTCGATTTTTCTCTGCAATATTGTTCTTCATGACTCTGCAGAGGAAGCAGTCGCAAAGAGTGGGTCTACCACGTGAGTGTGTGGGAGAGAGAGAAAAGAGGATTAGACTCTGCAGTTGGTGTTGTGGCGGGCTTGCTTTGCTGAAAGATAGAATACGAAAAGGAAAAAAAGAACTGTATTCCATTGATGTGATGTGGTTGTGGTGGGCATCATTTCACTCTTTTTTTTTTTTCTCTCCCTGCAATGTATGTTTACATCCTTCCTGGAATCTATGAGCAAGTTTCTGTTTTTCTTGTTGTTGCTTTCTTTATTTCTATCTGAATGCGTCTCACTCACGCAGGAAACATAGTGAGTCTTAAAAGCCATACGTATACACGTACGGGAAAAAAAAGCAGGGCGAAAATCAGAGAAGTTAAAAAAGAAGAGCGATTGCAATGCAAAATGTGTGTGCTGCAACGCCCTCCTCCACCAATGCGTGTGGCGCCAAGTCATCACTTGGGCCCTTCACGGCGGTAGCGATGGATATGGATGGGACTGTCCTCGATCCCAATCACCGCCTGACCGAGCAGACAAAGGATACATTGTATGAGCTTTCCACACTCGGTATTCATCTCATCTTTGCGACTGGTCGTCATCACCGTGGCGTTGATTCCACGCGAGAGGACCTACTTAAGCATTTCAAAAAAAAAAATGATGTCAATGGGGCTTCAAGTTCTCCTTTAGGTGGTTGCAAGGGATTTTATGTGATTTCTTCCAACGGTGCAAGAGTGCAGAACAATGCGGGGGAGATGATTTTCTCCCAGGATTTGGATAGCGATATTGTTCAGCTTCTCTACGAGCATTTTGGCCTTCGTGATCACGGTGACGATTTACAAGAACTGGTGTCTGTTTCCGCATACCAAACCGATATTTGGTGGATGAATCGCGCCTTCGCGAACGATGACCAGATGGAAACAAAGTTTGGTGTGATTCCAGAGCTGTGCCCAGACATTCTCAAGGACTTCCCTACCAAAGCTGTGGGCAAAGTGTCTTTTCGCTGCAATAATCCGAAAACATTGCGCGAGTACGAGACTGAAATCAATACATTACTCCATGGGCGTGTGACGGCAGTGATGTCTTCGGAAACGTGTTTGTGCGTGATGGCTCCTGCGGTGTCGAAGGCGGCTGCGCTCCGGGAGATTGGCAAAATATTAAACTTCGATGTTGCCCAAGACGTCATTGCCTTTGGGAACGGCATGAACGACAGGGACATGCTCGCGTGCGTGGCGAAGGGCTGCATCATGAGCAACGCTGCGCCCCGCCTAAAGGAGTCGCTGCCGCAGCTGGAGGTGGTGGGATCCAACGCCGAGGAGGGCGTGATGCAGAAGCTGCGGGAGGTTTTTACGTTGTCCAGCAATGAAGACCATTCTGCTGCAAATCACAACACTGTAGTAAAGTCCACAGCTGCCACATGATGGTTTGCCGTGGAGAAAATAATAATAATAATGCAAAGAAAAAAAAGAAGCATGAATTCCCCACGCATTCAAATGTACCTCCCCCCATGCTCTCATCTACTCCGACACAATTACACTGTGAACCACAGCGGAGATAACTACTACTTGTTTGCTTGCTTCGAGTTCTTTGGCGTTATGTGACTCACACAAACACGTACTTTTCCCTCTTGTTGCAATCTTTTATCTTTTCCTATACAACTTTCTCCCAATGGGGGAAAGGAAGAGAGAGAGAGAGGGGTAGTCCTCAATTATATTTAAAAGTGGTGTGCGCATATAAATTCTCATCCTTCTCACCCACTCTTTTTTATCTCTGTATGTGTGTGCGCCTGTGTGTGGGGTCAATTTGAGGATTCTTTTTCTGCCAGTGAGTTCAAGACGATATTTCGGCTACAGTATTCATATAGTCAAGGCCATACGACCCATTTTCAACACACACACACACACACAATGCAGCGACCAAACGACACAAAGGAGGAGAGGTGAAATGGAGGTGAGAGAACAACAAAAGAACAACATCAAGAAAGGAACAACGAAAGCAACGGGAAGAACGGAAAAACAAGCATTTACTTGTTTTAACGGTTACAACTAACACTGGAGCAGAATAAATTGCGTTTCCTTTACTCAACATACATACACTTTGTTTTGCTTCTTTGGGGTAAAGGGTGTAAACTAAAACACTTCCGCTGTAAAATTCCCACTGATTCATTTCATTTTTGCTTTTGGTGCTGGCATTAAAGAAAAAAAAAACTACAACGGAGGATTGAACAACTAACAAGAAAAGAAGACAAGGTAAATAAGTGACAAAGAAGATACTAAATGTAATTTGCATATCCATTAAGATGTACATGTACACTAGCTAAACACTATATTTCCAACAGCATAAACCAATTTCTTTTTTCTCCTTGGTTTCCTTCCCTTCCGCCGTGGATACCCACTGAATATTTCTCTTAACGCTTAGTCATGTTTTCTGACGGACATAAATCATCTTCTTTTCCCTATGGCTTTATGATTTTATGTAATTACACCCAAGTGGTAAGAGAAGATAGGCAAACAAGTCGTTCACGAATCCCTATCAGTAATTCTACAAGCTTTTCCCACCAAATGCTAATAGGTAATAATTCCAAAGAGAAGCAAGATGAGTCTATAACTTTTAACGCAATAATCAGGACTCTGAGAACAGTGCTAGCACAAATGGCGTCTGCATGTGAGCGGCATGGAATAAAAAGAGAAGGGTACCATGATGCAAGCAATCGGGGCATTTGTATGAACGGGGCGATGACTTAGAACTCCGTGCACCAAGCTACCCACCATAAGCACGGGACTGATACGTATCCTCCCTCTCTTTTCCTCACCCTCTTGCTTTTGCTTTTTCCTGGGGCCGACTTCGGCGGTGCTCGGAGAAAGAGAGAGTTCCCCGGGAGGCATGCCGCACCGTTGCCGTCAATGGTGTGTTGGTTTAATTATACACCTGACTGTGCGCGTGACGAGACCCAGCGCGCTGGGTGGCGGACGCAGCGCGTGCCCATGCAAACCACACGACGGACACCGTGAGTAGCACCGTTGTGGAGCACAACCATCCATTGCACCAACGACGTACTTGCTCACGGAGGAACCACCTGACACACGTGTGTGCGCGTATATTACACCTCTTCCACACGCCTCACCATAACAGGTCCCTTGGTGGCTGTATACCTCGGTGCCGCTTCACAGGATACCCATTGAGGCCAGAATTTTGACGACGCCGATGCCGCTGTTGCTGCTCTTTCTGTGGAGGCTGCGTGCTTCGGCCTCGACGATGTTGAAGGGCAGCGAAAACACAGGCGCCGTGCTTATTACCACAATCACCTCGCCTGCACCTGTGCTTCCCAAGATCCCTCCTTTCCGCGCACGCACACGCACGGGCGTACTGTGATCCTGTTTTGTGTTTATAACTGCGAAGCGTGCTCCGTGGGTGAGGCGGCGGCTGTATTACTTCCCTCGTGCCGTGACAGTCTCAATCGGGTCCGCGAGAGCAGTGCTAGCACAAATGGCGTCTGCATGTGAGCGGCATGGAATAAAAAGAGAAGGGTACCATGATGCAAGCAATCGGGGCATTTGTATGAACGGGGCGATGACTTAGAACTCCGTGCACCAAGCTACCCACCATAAGCACGGGACTGATACGTATCCTCCCTCTCTTTTCCTCACCCTCTTGCTTTTGCTTTTTCCTGGGGCCGACTTCGGCGGTGCTCGGAGAAAGAGAGAGTTCCCCGGGAGGCATGCCGCACCGTTGCCGTCAATGGTGTGTTGGTTTAATTATACACCTGACTGTGCGCGTGACGAGACCCAGCGCGCTGGGTGGCGGACGCAGCGCGTGCCCATGCAAACCACACGACGGACACCGTGAGTAGCACCGTTGTGGAGCACAACCATCCATTGCACCAACGACGTACTTGCTCACGGAGGAACCACCTGACACACGTGTGTGCGCGTATATTACACCTCTTCCACACGCCTCACCATAACAGGTCCCTTGGTGGCTGTATACCTCGGTGCCGCTTCACAGGATACCCATTGAGGCCAGAATTTTGACGACGCCGATGCCGCTGTTGCTGCTCTTTCTGTGGAGGCTGCGTGCTTCGGCCTCGACGATGTTGAAGGGCAGCGAAAACACAGGCGCCGTGCTTATTACCACAATCACCTCGCCTGCACCTGTGCTTCCCAAGATCCCTCCTTTCCGCGCACGCACACGCACGGGCGTACTGTGATCCTGTTTTGTGTTTATAACTGCGAAGCGTGCTCCGTGGGTGAGGCGGCGGCTGTATTACTTCCCTCGTGCCGTGACAGTCTCAATCGGGTCCGCGAGAGCAGTGCTAGCACAAATGGCGTCTGCATGTGAGCGGCATGGAATAAAAAGAGAAGGGTACCATGATGCAAGCAATCGGGGCATTTGTATGAACGGGGCGATGACTTAGAACTCCGTGCACCAAGCTACCCACCATAAGCACGGGACTGATACGTATCCTCCCTCTCTTTTCCTCACCCTCTTGCTTTTGCTTTTTCCTGGGGCCGACTTCGGCGGTGCTCGGAGAAAGAGAGAGTTCCCCGGGAGGCATGCCGC
Organism: Trypanosoma lewisi; assembly: GCA_036321185.1. Classification (NCBI taxonomy): domain Eukaryota; phylum Euglenozoa; class Kinetoplastea; order Trypanosomatida; family Trypanosomatidae; genus Trypanosoma; species Trypanosoma lewisi. The sequence goes on along the minus strand of JAWVMQ010000159.1, from coordinate 54,393 downwards.
ACCGTTGCCGTCAATGGTGTGTTGGTTTAATTATACACCTGACTGTGCGCGTGACGAGACCCAGCGCGCTGGGTGGCGGACGCAGCGCGTGCCCATGCAAACCACACGACGGACACCGTGAGTAGCACCGTTGTGGAGCACAACCATCCATTGCACCAACGACGTACTTGCTCACGGAGGAACCACCTGACACACGTGTGTGCGCGTATATTACACCTCTTCCACACGCCTCACCATAACAGGTCCCTTGGTGGCTGTATACCTCGGTGCCGCTTCACAGGATACCCATTGAGGCCAGAATTTTGACGACGCCGATGCCGCTGTTGCTGCTCTTTCTGTGGAGGCTGCGTGCTTCGGCCTCGACGATGTTGAAGGGCAGCGAAAACACAGGCGCCGTGCTTATTACCACAATCACCTCGCCTGCACCTGTGCTTCCCAAGATCCCTCCTTTCCGCGCACGCACACGCACGGGCGTACTGTGATCCTGTTTTGTGTTTATAACTGCGAAGCGTGCTCCGTGGGTGAGGCGGCGGCTGTATTACTTCCCTCGTGCCGTGACAGTCTCAATCGGGTCCGCGAGAGCAGTGCTAGCACAAATGGCGTCTGCATGTGAGCGGCATGGAATAAAAAGAGAAGGGTACCATGATGCAAGCAATCGGGGCATTTGTATGAACGGGGCGATGACTTAGAACTCCGTGCACCAAGCTACCCACCATAAGCACGGGACTGATACGTATCCTCCCTCTCTTTTCCTCACCCTCTTGCTTTTGCTTTTTCCTGGGGCCGACTTCGGCGGTGCTCGGAGAAAGAGAGAGTTCCCCGGGAGGCATGCCGCACCGTTGCCGTCAATGGTGTGTTGGTTTAATTATACACCTGACTGTGCGCGTGACGAGACCCAGCGCGCTGGGTGGCGGACGCAGCGCGTGCCCATGCAAACCACACGACGGACACCGTGAGTAGCACCGTTGTGGAGCACAACCATCCATTGCACCAACGACGTACTTGCTCACGGAGGAACCACCTGACACACGTGTGTGCGCGTATATTACACCTCTTCCACACGCCTCACCATAACAGGTCCCTTGGTGGCTGTATACCTCGGTGCCGCTTCACAGGATACCCATTGAGGCCAGAATTTTGACGACGCCGATGCCGCTGTTGCTGCTCTTTCTGTGGAGGCTGCGTGCTTCGGCCTCGACGATGTTGAAGGGCAGCGAAAACACAGGCGCCGTGCTTATTACCACAATCACCTCGCCTGCACCTGTGCTTCCCAAGATCCCTCCTTTCCGCGCACGCACACGCACGGGCGTACTGTGATCCTGTTTTGTGTTTATAACTGCGAAGCGTGCTCCGTGGGTGAGGCGGCGGCTGTATTACTTCCCTCGTGCCGTGACAGTCTCAATCGGGTCCGCGAGAGCAGTGCTAGCACAAATGGCGTCTGCATGTGAGCGGCATGGAATAAAAAGAGAAGGGTACCATGATGCAAGCAATCGGGGCATTTGTATGAACGGGGCGATGACTTAGAACTCCGTGCACCAAGCTACCCACCATAAGCACGGGACTGATACGTATCCTCCCTCTCTTTTCCTCACCCTCTTGCTTTTGCTTTTTCCTGGGGCCGACTTCGGCGGTGCTCGGAGAAAGAGAGAGTTCCCCGGGAGGCATGCCGCACCGTTGCCGTCAATGGTGTGTTGGTTTAATTATACACCTGACTGTGCGCGTGACGAGACCCAGCGCGCTGGGTGGCGGACGCAGCGCGTGCCCATGCAAACCACACGACGGACACCGTGAGTAGCACCGTTGTGGAGCACAACCATCCATTGCACCAACGACGTACTTGCTCACGGAGGAACCACCTGACACACGTGTGTGCGCGTATATTACACCTCTTCCACACGCCTCACCATAACAGGTCCCTTGGTGGCTGTATACCTCGGTGCCGCTTCACAGGATACCCATTGAGGCCAGAATTTTGACGACGCCGATGCCGCTGTTGCTGCTCTTTCTGTGGAGGCTGCGTGCTTCGGCCTCGACGATGTTGAAGGGCAGCGAAAACACAGGCGCCGTGCTTATTACCACAATCACCTCGCCTGCACCTGTGCTTCCCAAGATCCCTCCTTTCCGCGCACGCACACGCACGGGCGTACTGTGATCCTGTTTTGTGTTTATAACTGCGAAGCGTGCTCCGTGGGTGAGGCGGCGGCTGTATTACTTCCCTCGTGCCGTGACAGTCTCAATCGGGTCCGCGAGAGCAGTGCTAGCACAAATGGCGTCTGCATGTGAGCGGCATGGAATAAAAAGAGAAGGGTACCATGATGCAAGCAATCGGGGCATTTGTATGAACGGGGCGATGACTTAGAACTCCGTGCACCAAGCTACCCACCATAAGCACGGGACTGATACGTATCCTCCCTCTCTTTTCCTCACCCTCTTGCTTTTGCTTTTTCCTGGGGCCGACTTCGGCGGTGCTCGGAGAAAGAGAGAGTTCCCCGGGAGGCATGCCGCACCGTTGCCGTCAATGGTGTGTTGGTTTAATTATACACCTGACTGTGCGCGTGACGAGACCCAGCGCGCTGGGTGGCGGACGCAGCGCGTGCCCATGCAAACCACACGACGGACACCGTGAGTAGCACCGTTGTGGAGCACAACCATCCATTGCACCAACGACGTACTTGCTCACGGAGGAACCACCTGACACACGTGTGTGCGCGTATATTACACCTCTTCCACACGCCTCACCATAACAGGTCCCTTGGTGGCTGTATACCTCGGTGCCGCTTCACAGGATACCCATTGAGGCCAGAATTTTGACGACGCCGATGCCGCTGTTGCTGCTCTTTCTGTGGAGGCTGCGTGCTTCGGCCTCGACGATGTTGAAGGGCAGCGAAAACACAGGCGCCGTGCTTATTACCACAATCACCTCGCCTGCACCTGTGCTTCCCAAGATCCCTCCTTTCCGCGCACGCACACGCACGGGCGTACTGTGATCCTGTTTTGTGTTTATAACTGCGAAGCGTGCTCCGTGGGTGAGGCGGCGGCTGTATTACTTCCCTCGTGCCGTGACAGTCTCAATCGGGTCCGCGAGAGCAGTGCTAGCACAAATGGCGTCTGCATGTGAGCGGCATGGAATAAAAAGAGAAGGGTACCATGATGCAAGCAATCGGGGCATTTGTATGAACGGGGCGATGACTTAGAACTCCGTGCACCAAGCTACCCACCATAAGCACGGGACTGATACGTATCCTCCCTCTCTTTTCCTCACCCTCTTGCTTTTGCTTTTTCCTGGGGCCGACTTCGGCGGTGCTCGGAGAAAGAGAGAGTTCCCCGGGAGGCATGCCGCACCGTTGCCGTCAATGGTGTGTTGGTTTAATTATACACCTGACTGTGCGCGTGACGAGACCCAGCGCACTGGGTGGCGGACGCAGCGCGTGCCCATGCAAACCACACGACGGACACCGTGAGTAGCACCGTTGTGGAGCACAACCATCCATTGCACCAACGACGTACTTGCTCACGGAGGAACCACCTGACACACGTGTGTGCGCGTATATTACACCTCTTCCACACGCCTCACCATAACAGGTCCCTTGGTGGCTGTATACCTCGGTGCCGCTTCACAGGATACCCATTGAGGCCAGAATTTTGACGACGCCGATGCCGCTGTTGCTGCTCTTTCTGTGGAGGCTGCGTGCTTCGGCCTCGACGATGTTGAAGGGCAGCGAAAACACAGGCGCCGTGCTTATTACCACAATCACCTCGCCTGCACCTGTGCTTCCCAAGATCCCTCCTTTCCGCGCACGCACACGCACGGGCGTACTGTGATCCTGTTTTGTGTTTATAACTGCGAAGCGTGCTCCGTGGGTGAGGCGGCGGCTGTATTACTTCCCTCGTGCCGTGACAGTCTCAATCGGGTCCGCGAGAGCAGTGCTAGCACAAATGGCGTCTGCATGTGAGCGGCATGGAATAAAAAGAGAAGGGTACCATGATGCAAGCAATCGGGGCATTTGTATGAACGGGGCGATGACTTAGAACTCCGTGCACCAAGCTACCCACCATAAGCACGGGACTGATACGTATCCTCCCTCTCTTTTCCTCACCCTCTTGCTTTTGCTTTTTCCTGGGGCCGACTTCGGCGGTGCTCGGAGAAAGAGAGAGTTCCCCGGGAGGCATGCCGCACCGTTGCCGTCAATGGTGTGTTGGTTTAATTATACACCTGACTGTGCGCGTGACGAGACCCAGCGCACTGGGTGGCGGACGCAGCGCGTGCCCATGCAAACCACACGACGGACACCGTGAGTAGCACCGTTGTGGAGCACAACCATCCATTGCACCAACGACGTACTTGCTCACGGAGGAACCACCTGACACACGTGTGTGCGCGTATATTACACCTCTTCCACACGCCTCACCATAACAGGTCCCTTGGTGGCTGTATACCTCGGTGCCGCTTCACAGGATACCCATTGAGGCCAGAATTTTGACGACGCCGATGCCGCTGTTGCTGCTCTTTCTGTGGAGGCTGCGTGCTTCGGCCTCGACGATGTTGAAGGGCAGCGAAAACACAGGCGCCGTGCTTATTACCACAATCACCTCGCCTGCACCTGTGCTTCCCAAGATCCCTCCTTTCCGCGCACGCACACGCACGGGCGTACTGTGATCCTGTTTTGTGTTTATAACTGCGAAGCGTGCTCCGTGGGTGAGGCGGCGGCTGTATTACTTCCCTCGTGCCGTGACAGTCTCAATCGGGTCCGCGAGAGCAGTGCTAGCACAAATGGCGTCTGCATGTGAGCGGCATGGAATAAAAAGAGAAGGGTACCATGATGCAAGCAATCGAGGCATTTGTATGAACGGGGCGATGACTTAGAACTCCGTGCACCAAGCTACCCACCATAAGCACGGGACTGATACGTATCCTCCCTCTCTTTTCCTCACCCTCTTGCTTTTGCTTTTTCCTGGGGCCGACTTCGGCGGTGCTCGGAGAAAGAGAGAGTTCCCCGGGAGGCATGCCGCACCGTTGCCGTCAATGGTGTGTTGGTTTAATTATACACCTGACTGTGCGCGTGACGAGACCCAGCGCACTGGGTGGCGGACGCAGCGCGTGCCCATGCAAACCACACGACGGACACCGTGAGTAGCACCGTTGTGGAGCACAACCATCCATTGCACCAACGACGTACTTGCTCACGGAGGAACCACCTGACACACGTGTGTGCGCGTATATTACACCTCTTCCACACGCCTCACCATAACAGGTCCCTTGGTGGCTGTATACCTCGGTGCCGCTTCACAGGATACCCATTGAGGCCAGAATTTTGACGACGCCGATGCCGCTGTTGCTGCTCTTTCTGTGGAGGCTGCGTGCTTCGGCCTCGACGATGTTGAAGGGCAGCGAAAACACAGGCGCCGTGCTTATTACCACAATCACCTCGCCTGCACCTGTGCTTCCCAAGATCCCTCCTTTCCGCGCACGCACACGCACGGGCGTACTGTGATCCTGTTTTGTGTTTATAACTGCGAAGCGTGCTCCGTGGGTGAGGCGGCGGCTGTATTACTTCCCTCGTGCCGTGACAGTCTCAATCGGGTCCGCGAGAGCAGTGCTAGCACAAATGGCGTCTGCATGTGAGCGGCATGGAATAAAAAGAGAAGGGTACCATGATGCAAGCAATCGAGGCATTTGTATGAACGGGGCGATGACTTAGAACTCCGTGCACCAAGCTACCCACCATAAGCACGGGACTGATACGTATCCTCCCTCTCTTTTCCTCACCCTCTTGCTTTTGCTTTTTCCTGGGGCCGACTTCGGCGGTGCTCGGAGAAAGAGAGAGTTCCCCGGGAGGCATGCCGCACCGTTGCCGTCAATGGTGTGTTGGTTTAATTATACACCTGACTGTGCGCGTGACGAGACCCAGCGCACTGGGTGGCGGACGCAGCGCGTGCCCATGCAAACCACACGACGGACACCGTGAGTAGCACCGTTGTGGAGCACAACCATCCATTGCACCTAACGACGTACTTGCGCACGGGAATGGAACCACTGGACATCACGTTTGTCGTGCGCGCTATATGTTACACCTCTTCCACACGCCTCACCATAACATGTCCTTTGTCTGATACCTCGGTTCCGCTTACATGATACATTGCGGCAGTAAATTATGACGCCGCGATGCCTCTTTTGTTGCTGTCTTCTGTGGCGGTGCGGCTCGGCTGACTAGTGACGGTCATCTCAAACACATTCTGCTTGCTATACCACAAACACCCGCCTCACTGTTTCAGTCCTCCTTCTCGCTCACACGCACGGTTTTACTTTCTCTTATTTTATAACTTGCGAATCATTGTTTCTCCTTTTTTATTTGCTTTATACCTTTCCTTCACCCCCTCGTTGCCGCTTTGTGCGCTCCCGCGTCTTTTTTACGCACACCTCTACTGGTGCTCTGCGTCGCTGTGCTCGAGAGACACACATTCCCACTCTCCTTGACCATTATTCCATCCTGCTCGTATTTCTTCCCTTCGCGACACTCTCACTCCTCGAGCCGCAAGATAGAAGAAGATCACCCACCCCATCAGTTCCTGATACGGATCTTCCCCTTCTCACAGCTCTACGACGCGATACATTCAAAGACGACACAAGTATCTTTCCCTTCTTGTTCGTACTGTAACACTCTCGAAGTCGCAACTCCGTTGTTAGTGCGATTTTTATACATATCTATATTTCTGCACAGAGACACATTCTCTTTGACTCCTCCAATGGTTGTTGTTTTTAATAACCGTCTAGACGCAAGAGATGTCCTAGACTCACCCCGCGCCCTGTTTCCTCATCTCGCGCCATGCACACCAAGACGTGACACATTTGCCAAGTTTTTTTTCATTCAAATCCCTGCCCACCTGACATAGTACTCCCGGGGCACCACGCAGACTACCGGTGTGCGCGTAATTTACACTTCCACACGCCCCAGCTGCAGCTACAAATAGGCTGGTTAACTCCTCGATCGTCGACATTCCGTATACTGTCCAGAATTCACAGACACTCTCCTCGTGCAGACTTTGTCGCGCGTCTTGGTATGCTCTTTCCTATGCATTCCGCGGATGAGCAGTGTCTGTGCTAGTGTGTGTCAACCGGGGCGCATGACTTGACAGTCTCCACCGATTAACATTCTATCGGCGCGATCCTGGCATGTCACTTCCTCTTCCGTCCGCACCAACGCTACGTGCACTACTTTCTCTTTGTGATTACTCGGCGGTGCCTTGTGGGCGGCTGCGTACCCTGGCGGCGCTTCTACGTGTGCGGCGCCTCCGCGTGCCTTGACAGTCCACTCGCCGGCTGGCGCCGCGCGAAGAACTTCCAATGACACCGAAACACGAACGCTTGATGTCGGCGGACCCCCAGCTCTATCCGGCCAGATGCAATACTCACTTCGCATGTGTCCATAGAGCAGATTCAAAGATGAAAGGTCATGCTATATGATGATGACTTAGAACTCCGTGCACCAAGCTACCCACCATAAGCACGGGACTGATACGTATCCTCCCTCTCTTTTCCTCACCCTCTTGCTTTTGCTTTTTCCTGGGGCCGACTTCGGCGGTGCTCGGAGAAAGAGAGAGTTCCCCGGGAGGCATGCCGCACCGTTGCCGTCAATGGTGTGTTGGTTTAATTATACACCTGACTGTGCGCGTGACGAGACCCAGCGCACTGGGTGGCGGACGCAGCGCGTGCCCATGCAAACCACACGACGGACACCGTGAGTAGCACCGTTGTGGAGCACAACCATCCATTGCACCAACGACGTACTTGCTCACGGAGGAACCACCTGACACACGTGTGTGCGCGTATATTACACCTCTTCCACACGCCTCACCATAACAGGTCCCTTGGTGGCTGTATACCTCGGTGCCGCTTCACAGGATACCCATTGAGGCCAGAATTTTGACGACGCCGATGCCGCTGTTGCTGCTCTTTCTGTGGAGGCTGCGTGCTTCGGCCTCGACGATGTTGAAGGGCAGCGAAAACACAGGCGCCGTGCTTATTACCACAATCACCTCGCCTGCACCTGTGCTTCCCAAGATCCCTCCTTTCCGCGCACGCACACGCACGGGCGTACTGTGATCCTGTTTTGTGTTTATAACTGCGAAGCGTGCTCCGTGGGTGAGGCGGCGGCTGTATTACTTCCCTCGTGCCGTGACAGTCTCAATCGGGTCCGCGAGAGCAGTGCTAGCACAAATGGCGTCTGCATGTGAGCGGCATGGAATAAAAAGAGAAGGGTACCATGATGCAAGCAATCGAGGCATTTGTATGAACGGGGCGATGACTTAGAACTCCGTGCACCAAGCTACCCACCATAAGCACGGGACTGATACGTATCCTCCCTCTCTTTTCCTCACCCTCTTGCTTTTGCTTTTTCCTGGGGCCGACTTCGGCGGTGCTCGGAGAAAGAGAGAGTTCCCCGGGAGGCATGCCGCACCGTTGCCGTCAATGGTGTGTTGGTTTAATTATACACCTGACTGTGCGCGTGACGAGACCCAGCGCACTGGGTGGCGGACGCAGCGCGTGCCCATGCAAACCACACGACGGACACCGTGAGTAGCACCGTTGTGGAGCACAACCATCCATTGCACCAACGACGTACTTGCTCACGGAGGAACCACCTGACACACGTGTGTGCGCGTATATTACACCTCTTCCACACGCCTCACCATAACAGGTCCCTTGGTGGCTGTATACCTCGGTGCCGCTTCACAGGATACCCATTGAGGCCAGAATTTTGACGACGCCGATGCCGCTGTTGCTGCTCTTTCTGTGGAGGCTGCGTGCTTCGGCCTCGACGATGTTGAAGGGCAGCGAAAACACAGGCGCCGTGCTTATTACCACAATCACCTCGCCTGCACCTGTGCTTCCCAAGATCCCTCCTTTCCGCGCACGCACACGCACGGGCGTACTGTGATCCTGTTTTGTGTTTATAACTGCGAAGCGTGCTCCGTGGGTGAGGCGGCGGCTGTATTACTTCCCTCGTGCCGTGACAGTCTCAATCGGGTCCGCGAGAGCAGTGCTAGCACAAATGGCGTCTGCATGTGAGCGGCATGGAATAAAAAGAGAAGGGTACCATGATGCAAGCAATCGGGGCATTTGTATGAACGGGGCGATGACTTAGAACTCCGTGCACCAAGCTACCCACCATAAGCACGGGACTGATACGTATCCTCCCTCTCTTTTCCTCACCCTCTTGCTTTTGCTTTTTCCTGGGGCCGACTTCGGCGGTGCTCGGAGAAAGAGAGAGTTCCCCGGGAGGCATGCCGCACCGTTGCCGTCAATGGTGTGTTGGTTTAATTATACACCTGACTGTGCGCGTGACGAGACCCAGCGCACTGGGTGGCGGACGCAGCGCGTGCCCATGCAAACCACACGACGGACACCGTGAGTAGCACCGTTGTGGAGCACAACCATCCATTGCACCAACGACGTACTTGCTCACGGAGGAACCACCTGACACACGTGTGTGCGCGTATATTACACCTCTTCCACACGCCTCACCATAACAGGTCCCTTGGTGGCTGTATACCTCGGTGCCGCTTCACAGGATACCCATTGAGGCCAGAATTTTGACGACGCCGATGCCGCTGTTGCTGCTCTTTCTGTGGAGGCTGCGTGCTTCGGCCTCGACGATGTTGAAGGGCAGCGAAAACACAGGCGCCGTGCTTATTACCACAATCACCTCGCCTGCACCTGTGCTTCCCAAGATCCCTCCTTTCCGCGCACGCACACGCACGGGCGTACTGTGATCCTGTTTTGTGTTTATAACTGCGAAGCGTGCTCCGTGGGTGAGGCGGCGGCTGTATTACTTCCCTCGTGCCGTGACAGTCTCAATCGGGTCCGCGAGAGCAGTGCTAGCACAAATGGCGTCTGCATGTGAGCGGCATGGAATAAAAAGAGAAGGGTACCATGATGCAAGCAATCGGGGCATTTGTATGAACGGGGCGATGACTTAGAACTCCGTGCACCAAGCTACCCACCATAAGCACGGGACTGATACGTATCCTCCCTCTCTTTTCCTCACCCTCTTGCTTTTGCTTTTTCCTGGGGCCGACTTCGGCGGTGCTCGGAGAAAGAGAGAGTTCCCCGGGAGGCATGCCGCACCGTTGCCGTCAATGGTGTGTTGGTTTAATTATACACCTGACTGTGCGCGTGACGAGACCCAGCGCACTGGGTGGCGGACGCAGCGCGTGCCCATGCAAACCACACGACGGACACCGTGAGTAGCACCGTTGTGGAGCACAACCATCCATTGCACCAACGACGTACTTGCTCACGGAGGAACCACCTGACACACGTGTGTGCGCGTATATTACACCTCTTCCACACGCCTCACCATAACAGGTCCCTTGGTGGCTGTATACCTCGGTGCCGCTTCACAGGATACCCATTGAGGCCAGAATTTTGACGACGCCGATGCCGCTGTTGCTGCTCTTTCTGTGGAGGCTGCGTGCTTCGGCCTCGACGATGTTGAAGGGCAGCGAAAACACAGGCGCCGTGCTTATTACCACAATCACCTCGCCTGCACCTGTGCTTCCCAAGATCCCTCCTTTCCGCGCACGCACACGCACGGGCGTACTGTGATCCTGTTTTGTGTTTATAACTGCGAAGCGTGCTCCGTGGGTGAGGCGGCGGCTGTATTACTTCCCTCGTGCCGTGACAGTCTCAATCGGGTCCGCGAGAGCAGTGCTAGCACAAATGGCGTCTGCATGTGAGCGGCATGGAATAAAAAGAGAAGGGTACCATGATGCAAGCAATCGAGGCATTTGTATGAACGGGGCGATGACTTAGAACTCCGTGCACCAAGCTACCCACCATAAGCACGGGACTGATACGTATCCTCCCTCTCTTTTCCTCACCCTCTTGCTTTTGCTTTTTCCTGGGGCCGACTTCGGCGGTGCTCGGAGAAAGAGAGAGTTCCCCGGGAGGCATGCCGCACCGTTGCCGTCAATGGTGTGTTGGTTTAATTATACACCTGACTGTGCGCGTGACGAGACCCAGCGCACTGGGTGGCGGACGCAGCGCGTGCCCATGCAAACCACACGACGGACACCGTGAGTAGCACCGTTGTGGAGCACAACCATCCATTGCACCAACGACGTACTTGCTCACGGAGGAACCACCTGACACACGTGTGTGCGCGTATATTACACCTCTTCCACACGCCTCACCATAACAGGTCCCTTGGTGGCTGTATACCTCGGTGCCGCTTCACAGGATACCCATTGAGGCCAGAATTTTGACGACGCCGATGCCGCTGTTGCTGCTCTTTCTGTGGAGGCTGCGTGCTTCGGCCTCGACGATGTTGAAGGGCAGCGAAAACACAGGCGCCGTGCTTATTACCACAATCACCTCGCCTGCACCTGTGCTTCCCAAGATCCCTCCTTTCCGCGCACGCACACGCACGGGCGTACTGTGATCCTGTTTTGTGTTTATAACTGCGAAGCGTGCTCCGTGGGTGAGGCGGCGGCTGTATTACTTCCCTCGTGCCGTGACAGTCTCAATCGGGTCCGCGAGAGCAGTGCTAGCACAAATGGCGTCTGCATGTGAGCGGCATGGAATAAAAAGAGAAGGGTACCATGATGCAAGCAATCGGGGCATTTGTATGAACGGGGCGATGACTTAGAACTCCGTGCACCAAGCTACCCACCATAAGCACGGGACTGATACGTATCCTCCCTCTCTTTTCCTCACCCTCTTGCTTTTGCTTTTTCCTGGGGCCGACTTCGGCGGTGCTCGGAGAAAGAGAGAGTTCCCCGGGAGGCATGCCGCACCGTTGCCGTCAATGGTGTGTTGGTTTAATTATACACCTGACTGTGCGCGTGACGAGACCCAGCGCACTGGGTGGCGGACGCAGCGCGTGCCCATGCAAACCACACGACGGACACCGTGAGTAGCACCGTTGTGGAGCACAACCATCCATTGCACCAACGACGTACTTGCTCACGGAGGAACCACCTGACACACGTGTGTGCGCGTATATTACACCTCTTCCACACGCCTCACCATAACAGGTCCCTTGGTGGCTGTATACCTCGGTGCCGCTTCACAGGATACCCATTGAGGCCAGAATTTTGACGACGCCGATGCCGCTGTTGCTGCTCTTTCTGTGGAGGCTGCGTGCTTCGGCCTCGACGATGTTGAAGGGCAGCGAAAACACAGGCGCCGTGCTTATTACCACAATCACCTCGCCTGCACCTGTGCTTCCCAAGATCCCTCCTTTCCGCGCACGCACACGCACGGGCGTACTGTGATCCTGTTTTGTGTTTATAACTGCGAAGCGTGCTCCGTGGGTGAGGCGGCGGCTGTATTACTTCCCTCGTGCCGTGACAGTCTCAATCGGGTCCGCGAGAGCAGTGCTAGCACAAATGGCGTCTGCATGTGAGCGGCATGGAATAAAAAGAGAAGGGTACCATGATGCAAGCAATCGAGGCATTTGTATGAACGGGGCGATGACTTAGAACTCCGTGCACCAAGCTACCCACCATAAGCACGGGACTGATACGTATCCTCCCTCTCTTTTCCTCACCCTCTTGCTTTTGCTTTTTCCTGGGGCCGACTTCGGCGGTGCTCGGAGAAAGAGAGAGTTCCCCGGGAGGCATGCCGCACCGTTGCCGTCAATGGTGTGTTGGTTTAATTATACACCTGACTGTGCGCGTGACGAGACCCAGCGCACTGGGTGGCGGACGCAGCGCGTGCCCATGCAAACCACACGACGGACACCGTGAGTAGCACCGTTGTGGAGCACAACCATCCATTGCACCAACGACGTACTTGCTCACGGAGGAACCACCTGACACACGTGTGTGCGCGTATATTACACCTCTTCCACACGCCTCACCATAACAGGTCCCTTGGTGGCTGTATACCTCGGTGCCGCTTCACAGGATACCCATTGAGGCCAGAATTTTGACGACGCCGATGCCGCTGTTGCTGCTCTTTCTGTGGAGGCTGCGTGCTTCGGCCTCGACGATGTTGAAGGGCAGCGAAAACACAGGCGCCGTGCTTATTACCACAATCACCTCGCCTGCACCTGTGCTTCCCAAGATCCCTCCTTTCCGCGCACGCACACGCACGGGCGTACTGTGATCCTGTTTTGTGTTTATAACTGCGAAGCGTGCTCCGTGGGTGAGGCGGCGGCTGTATTACTTCCCTCGTGCCGTGACAGTCTCAATCGGGTCCGCGAGAGCAGTGCTAGCACAAATGGCGTCTGCATGTGAGCGGCATGGAATAAAAAGAGAAGGGTACCATGATGCAAGCAATCGAGGCATTTGTATGAACGGGGCGATGACTTAGAACTCCGTGCACCAAGCTACCCACCATAAGCACGGGACTGATACGTATCCTCCCTCTCTTTTCCTCACCCTCTTGCTTTTGCTTTTTCCTGGGGCCGACTTCGGCGGTGCTCGGAGAAAGAGAGAGTTCCCCGGGAGGCATGCCGCACCGTTGCCGTCAATGGTGTGTTGGTTTAATTATACACCTGACTGTGCGCGTGACGAGACCCAGCGCACTGGGTGGCGGACGCAGCGCGTGCCCATGCAAACCACACGACGGACACCGTGAGTAGCACCGTTGTGGAGCACAACCATCCATTGCACCAACGACGTACTTGCTCACGGAGGAACCACCTGACACACGTGTGTGCGCGTATATTACACCTCTTCCACACGCCTCACCATAACAGGTCCCTTGGTGGCTGTATACCTCGGTGCCGCTTCACAGGATACCCATTGAGGCCAGAATTTTGACGACGCCGATGCCGCTGTTGCTGCTCTTTCTGTGGAGGCTGCGTGCTTCGGCCTCGACGATGTTGAAGGGCAGCGAAAACACAGGCGCCGTGCTTATTACCACAATCACCTCGCCTGCACCTGTGCTTCCCAAGATCCCTCCTTTCCGCGCACGCACACGCACGGGCGTACTGTGATCCTGTTTTGTGTTTATAACTGCGAAGCGTGCTCCGTGGGTGAGGCGGCGGCTGTATTACTTCCCTCGTGCCGTGACAGTCTCAATCGGGTCCGCGAGAGCAGTGCTAGCACAAATGGCGTCTGCATGTGAGCGGCATGGAATAAAAAGAGAAGGGTACCATGATGCAAGCAATCGAGGCATTTGTATGAACGGGGCGATGACTTAGAACTCCGTGCACCAAGCTACCCACCATAAGCACGGGACTGATACGTATCCTCCCTCTCTTTTCCTCACCCTCTTGCTTTTGCTTTTTCCTGGGGCCGACTTCGGCGGTGCTCGGAGAAAGAGAGAGTTCCCCGGGAGGCATGCCGCACCGTTGCCGTCAATGGTGTGTTGGTTTAATTATACACCTGACTGTGCGCGTGACGAGACCCAGCGCACTGGGTGGCGGACGCAGCGCGTGCCCATGCAAACCACACGACGGACACCGTGAGTAGCACCGTTGTGGAGCACAACCATCCATTGCACCAACGACGTACTTGCTCACGGAGGAACCACCTGACACACGTGTGTGCGCGTATATTACACCTCTTCCACACGCCTCACCATAACAGGTCCCTTGGTGGCTGTATACCTCGGTGCCGCTTCACAGGATACCCATTGAGGCCAGAATTTTGACGACGCCGATGCCGCTGTTGCTGCTCTTTCTGTGGAGGCTGCGTGCTTCGGCCTCGACGATGTTGAAGGGCAGCGAAAACACAGGCGCCGTGCTTATTACCACAATCACCTCGCCTGCACCTGTGCTTCCCAAGATCCCTCCTTTCCGCGCACGCACACGCACGGGCGTACTGTGATCCTGTTTTGTGTTTATAACTGCGAAGCGTGCTCCGTGGGTGAGGCGGCGGCTGTATTACTTCCCTCGTGCCGTGACAGTCTCAATCGGGTCCGCGAGAGCAGTGCTAGCACAAATGGCGTCTGCATGTGAGCGGCATGGAATAAAAAGAGAAGGGTACCATGATGCAAGCAATCGAGGCATTTGTATGAACGGGGCGATGACTTAGAACTCCGTGCACCAAGCTACCCACCATAAGCACGGGACTGATACGTATCCTCCCTCTCTTTTCCTCACCCTCTTGCTTTTGCTTTTTCCTGGGGCCGACTTCGGCGGTGCTCGGAGAAAGAGAGAGTTCCCCGGGAGGCATGCCGCACCGTTGCCGTCAATGGTGTGTTGGTTTAATTATACACCTGACTGTGCGCGTGACGAGACCCAGCGCACTGGGTGGCGGACGCAGCGCGTGCCCATGCAAACCACACGACGGACACCGTGAGTAGCACCGTTGTGGAGCACAACCATCCATTGCACCAACGACGTACTTGCTCACGGAGGAACCACCTGACACACGTGTGTGCGCGTATATTACACCTCTTCCACACGCCTCACCATAACAGGTCCCTTGGTGGCTGTATACCTCGGTGCCGCTTCACAGGATACCCATTGAGGCCAGAATTTTGACGACGCCGATGCCGCTGTTGCTGCTCTTTCTGTGGAGGCTGCGTGCTTCGGCCTCGACGATGTTGAAGGGCAGCGAAAACACAGGCGCCGTGCTTATTACCACAATCACCTCGCCTGCACCTGTGCTTCCCAAGATCCCTCCTTTCCGCGCACGCACACGCACGGGCGTACTGTGATCCTGTTTTGTGTTTATAACTGCGAAGCGTGCTCCGTGGGTGAGGCGGCGGCTGTATTACTTCCCTCGTGCCGTGACAGTCTCAATCGGGTCCGCGAGAGCAGTGCTAGCACAAATGGCGTCTGCATGTGAGCGGCATGGAATAAAAAGAGAAGGGTACCATGATGCAAGCAATCGGGGCATTTGTATGAACGGGGCGATGACTTAGAACTCCGTGCACCAAGCTACCCACCATAAGCACGGGACTGATACGTATCCTCCCTCTCTTTTCCTCACCCTCTTGCTTTTGCTTTTTCCTGGGGCCGACTTCGGCGGTGCTCGGAGAAAGAGAGAGTTCCCCGGGAGGCATGCCGCACCGTTGCCGTCAATGGTGTGTTGGTTTAATTATACACCTGACTGTGCGCGTGACGAGACCCAGCGCACTGGGTGGCGGACGCAGCGCGTGCCCATGCAAACCACACGACGGACACCGTGAGTAGCACCGTTGTGGAGCACAACCATCCATTGCACCAACGACGTACTTGCTCACGGAGGAACCACCTGACACACGTGTGTGCGCGTATATTACACCTCTTCCACACGCCTCACCATAACAGGTCCCTTGGTGGCTGTATACCTCGGTGCCGCTTCACAGGATACCCATTGAGGCCAGAATTTTGACGACGCCGATGCCGCTGTTGCTGCTCTTTCTGTGGAGGCTGCGTGCTTCGGCCTCGACGATGTTGAAGGGCAGCGAAAACACAGGCGCCGTGCTTATTACCACAATCACCTCGCCTGCACCTGTGCTTCCCAAGATCCCTCCTTTCCGCGCACGCACACGCACGGGCGTACTGTGATCCTGTTTTGTGTTTATAACTGCGAAGCGTGCTCCGTGGGTGAGGCGGCGGCTGTATTACTTCCCTCGTGCCGTGACAGTCTCAATCGGGTCCGCGAGAGCAGTGCTAGCACAAATGGCGTCTGCATGTGAGCGGCATGGAATAAAAAGAGAAGGGTACCATGATGCAAGCAATCGAGGCATTTGTATGAACGGGGCGATGACTTAGAACTCCGTGCACCAAGCTACCCACCATAAGCACGGGACTGATACGTATCCTCCCTCTCTTTTCCTCACCCTCTTGCTTTTGCTTTTTCCTGGGGCCGACTTCGGCGGTGCTCGGAGAAAGAGAGAGTTCCCCGGGAGGCATGCCGCACCGTTGCCGTCAATGGTGTGTTGGTTTAATTATACACCTGACTGTGCGCGTGACGAGACCCAGCGCACTGGGTGGCGGACGCAGCGCGTGCCCATGCAAACCACACGACGGACACCGTGAGTAGCACCGTTGTGGAGCACAACCATCCATTGCACCAACGACGTACTTGCTCACGGAGGAACCACCTGACACACGTGTGTGCGCGTATATTACACCTCTTCCACACGCCTCACCATAACAGGTCCCTTGGTGGCTGTATACCTCGGTGCCGCTTCACAGGATACCCATTGAGGCCAGAATTTTGACGACGCCGATGCCGCTGTTGCTGCTCTTTCTGTGGAGGCTGCGTGCTTCGGCCTCGACGATGTTGAAGGGCAGCGAAAACACAGGCGCCGTGCTTATTACCACAATCACCTCGCCTGCACCTGTGCTTCCCAAGATCCCTCCTTTCCGCGCACGCACACGCACGGGCGTACTGTGATCCTGTTTTGTGTTTATAACTGCGAAGCGTGCTCCGTGGGTGAGGCGGCGGCTGTATTACTTCCCTCGTGCCGTGACAGTCTCAATCGGGTCCGCGAGAGCAGTGCTAGCACAAATGGCGTCTGCATGTGAGCGGCATGGAATAAAAAGAGAAGGGTACCATGATGCAAGCAATCGAGGCATTTGTATGAACGGGGCGATGACTTAGAACTCCGTGCACCAAGCTACCCACCATAAGCACGGGACTGATACGTATCCTCCCTCTCTTTTCCTCACCCTCTTGCTTTTGCTTTTTCCTGGGGCCGACTTCGGCGGTGCTCGGAGAAAGAGAGAGTTCCCCGGGAGGCATGCCGCACCGTTGCCGTCAATGGTGTGTTGGTTTAATTATACACCTGACTGTGCGCGTGACGAGACCCAGCGCACTGGGTGGCGGACGCAGCGCGTGCCCATGCAAACCACACGACGGACACCGTGAGTAGCACCGTTGTGGAGCACAACCATCCATTGCACCAACGACGTACTTGCTCACGGAGGAACCACCTGACACACGTGTGTGCGCGTATATTACACCTCTTCCACACGCCTCACCATAACAGGTCCCTTGGTGGCTGTATACCTCGGTGCCGCTTCACAGGATACCCATTGAGGCCAGAATTTTGACGACGCCGATGCCGCTGTTGCTGCTCTTTCTGTGGAGGCTGCGTGCTTCGGCCTCGACGATGTTGAAGGGCAGCGAAAACACAGGCGCCGTGCTTATTACCACAATCACCTCGCCTGCACCTGTGCTTCCCAAGATCCCTCCTTTCCGCGCACGCACACGCACGGGCGTACTGTGATCCTGTTTTGTGTTTATAACTGCGAAGCGTGCTCCGTGGGTGAGGCGGCGGCTGTATTACTTCCCTCGTGCCGTGACAGTCTCAATCGGGTCCGCGAGAGCAGTGCTAGCACAAATGGCGTCTGCATGTGAGCGGCATGGAATAAAAAGAGAAGGGTACCATGATGCAAGCAATCGAGGCATTTGTATGAACGGGGCGATGACTTAGAACTCCGTGCACCAAGCTACCCACCATAAGCACGGGACTGATACGTATCCTCCCTCTCTTTTCCTCACCCTCTTGCTTTTGCTTTTTCCTGGGGCCGACTTCGGCGGTGCTCGGAGAAAGAGAGAGTTCCCCGGGAGGCATGCCGCACCGTTGCCGTCAATGGTGTGTTGGTTTAATTATACACCTGACTGTGCGCGTGACGAGACCCAGCGCACTGGGTGGCGGACGCAGCGCGTGCCCATGCAAACCACACGACGGACACCGTGAGTAGCACCGTTGTGGAGCACAACCATCCATTGCACCAACGACGTACTTGCTCACGGAGGAACCACCTGACACACGTGTGTGCGCGTATATTACACCTCTTCCACACGCCTCACCATAACAGGTCCCTTGGTGGCTGTATACCTCGGTGCCGCTTCACAGGATACCCATTGAGGCCAGAATTTTGACGACGCCGATGCCGCTGTTGCTGCTCTTTCTGTGGAGGCTGCGTGCTTCGGCCTCGACGATGTTGAAGGGCAGCGAAAACACAGGCGCCGTGCTTATTACCACAATCACCTCGCCTGCACCTGTGCTTCCCAAGATCCCTCCTTTCCGCGCACGCACACGCACGGGCGTACTGTGATCCTGTTTTGTGTTTATAACTGCGAAGCGTGCTCCGTGGGTGAGGCGGCGGCTGTATTACTTCCCTCGTGCCGTGACAGTCTCAATCGGGTCCGCGAGAGCAGTGCTAGCACAAATGGCGTCTGCATGTGAGCGGCATGGAATAAAAAGAGAAGGGTACCATGATGCAAGCAATCGAGGCATTTGTATGAACGGGGCGATGACTTAGAACTCCGTGCACCAAGCTACCCACCATAAGCACGGGACTGATACGTATCCTCCCTCTCTTTTCCTCACCCTCTTGCTTTTGCTTTTTCCTGGGGCCGACTTCGGCGGTGCTCGGAGAAAGAGAGAGTTCCCCGGGAGGCATGCCGCACCGTTGCCGTCAATGGTGTGTTGGTTTAATTATACACCTGACTGTGCGCGTGACGAGACCCAGCGCACTGGGTGGCGGACGCAGCGCGTGCCCATGCAAACCACACGACGGACACCGTGAGTAGCACCGTTGTGGAGCACAACCATCCATTGCACCAACGACGTACTTGCTCACGGAGGAACCACCTGACACACGTGTGTGCGCGTATATTACACCTCTTCCACACGCCTCACCATAACAGGTCCCTTGGTGGCTGTATACCTCGGTGCCGCTTCACAGGATACCCATTGAGGCCAGAATTTTGACGACGCCGATGCCGCTGTTGCTGCTCTTTCTGTGGAGGCTGCGTGCTTCGGCCTCGACGATGTTGAAGGGCAGCGAAAACACAGGCGCCGTGCTTATTACCACAATCACCTCGCCTGCACCTGTGCTTCCCAAGATCCCTCCTTTCCGCGCACGCACACGCACGGGCGTACTGTGATCCTGTTTTGTGTTTATAACTGCGAAGCGTGCTCCGTGGGTGAGGCGGCGGCTGTATTACTTCCCTCGTGCCGTGACAGTCTCAATCGGGTCCGCGAGAGCAGTGCTAGCACAAATGGCGTCTGCATGTGAGCGGCATGGAATAAAAAGAGAAGGGTACCATGATGCAAGCAATCGGGGCATTTGTATGAACGGGGCGATGACTTAGAACTCCGTGCACCAAGCTACCCACCATAAGCACGGGACTGATACGTATCCTCCCTCTCTTTTCCTCACCCTCTTGCTTTTGCTTTTTCCTGGGGCCGACTTCGGCGGTGCTCGGAGAAAGAGAGAGTTCCCCGGGAGGCATGCCGCACCGTTGCCGTCAATGGTGTGTTGGTTTAATTATACACCTGACTGTGCGCGTGACGAGACCCAGCGCACTGGGTGGCGGACGCAGCGCGTGCCCATGCAAACCACACGACGGACACCGTGAGTAGCACCGTTGTGGAGCACAACCATCCATTGCACCAACGACGTACTTGCTCACGGAGGAACCACCTGACACACGTGTGTGCGCGTATATTACACCTCTTCCACACGCCTCACCATAACAGGTCCCTTGGTGGCTGTATACCTCGGTGCCGCTTCACAGGATACCCATTGAGGCCAGAATTTTGACGACGCCGATGCCGCTGTTGCTGCTCTTTCTGTGGAGGCTGCGTGCTTCGGCCTCGACGATGTTGAAGGGCAGCGAAAACACAGGCGCCGTGCTTATTACCACAATCACCTCGCCTGCACCTGTGCTTCCCAAGATCCCTCCTTTCCGCGCACGCACACGCACGGGCGTACTGTGATCCTGTTTTGTGTTTATAACTGCGAAGCGTGCTCCGTGGGTGAGGCGGCGGCTGTATTACTTCCCTCGTGCCGTGACAGTCTCAATCGGGTCCGCGAGAGCAGTGCTAGCACAAATGGCGTCTGCATGTGAGCGGCATGGAATAAAAAGAGAAGGGTACCATGATGCAAGCAATCGAGGCATTTGTATGAACGGGGCGATGACTTAGAACTCCGTGCACCAAGCTACCCACCATAAGCACGGGACTGATACGTATCCTCCTTTCGCTTTATTTCTCTCATCCATTATTTTTATTTCGTGTTTTTTTTAAGTGTATATGATGTGGCAATGAATAGTTGTTGTTTGTTTTTTGATGGACGTTGTATTTTCTCTGCATGTCTTACACTGCGTTTTGATCTCTTTCTGTTTTTGGCTTTATCTTTTGTTTATGCATGTACATGAAATATATACAGAAAGTTGTTTTCTTAACCACAAAGCAAAAGAAGAGATATATAAGTTATGGCAAGCGCAGGAAAGATGTTATGTGGAGCTGCATTGGCGGCATTTTCTGGTGTTGTTGGTTTCAGCTACACAAATCCCGCGTGGACGCAGCGCCGGTTTGATCCCAAGATGACGCTTCCTCCTGCACGGATGGAGAATCCCTCGCGTGAGGAGTGCTTGGCTCGTTTTAAACAGTATGGTTCTCCAGAGACTCCAATGGATGTATTTATTGTGGGTGGTGGATCTGTGGGCTCGGGCTCTGCGCTTGATGCTGTGACCCGAGGATTAAGCGTGGGTCTTGTTGAAATGAATGACTACGCAAGTGGAACAAGCAGTCGTAGCACCAAACTTATACATGGTGGTATTCGGTACCTTGAAAAGTTCGTCTTTCGGTTTGATGTACAACAATTAAAATTGGTTGCAGAGGCACTGAGGGAGCGATCCATTATGATTCATCAAGCACCACACTTATGTCATGACATTCGTACCATTATCCCTTGTTACAATGTTATTGATATGGGAATGTTTTGGTGTGGTGCAAAGCTTTATGATTTGATTGCCATGTGGGAGCGGGGCACTCTGAAATACTCTGGGATTCTTACTCCATATGAAACAATGAAAATCTTTCCTCAAATACGTCATGCAGATAAAAAATCGGGGTTATTGTATGGCTCAGTAGAGTATTATGATGGACAAATGGATGATGCTCGTTTATGCCTTTCCGTTGCACTTACTGCAGCCAATCATGGAGCAGCTATAGCCAACCACGCCAAGGTGGAAAAGATAGAAATTGTTCAGAATAATGCAGGTGAAAAGGTAGTGAAGTCTCTTGTAAATGATCGGGTGAATCAAAAGAAGTTTACAGTGTTTAGCCGTAGTGTTATCAACGCTGGCGGCCCATTTAGTGAAGAGGTACAAAAAATTGTATGTGATAGGAGCAACGTCCGTATCGTTCCAAGTTCTGGAGCGCATATTATTATTGAACCAAAGTATTGTCCAAAAGACAGTGCGATGGTTGTCCCTTCCAGTGATGGTCGCGTTGTGTTTGGCATTTCGTGGTTGGGTAAATGTTTGGTTGGAACAACAGACAAAAAATGTGAGGTTTCTGAAGATGTAAGGGCCTCCGAAGAGGATGTACGTTTTCTCCTTGACAGCATGGAGAAATATGTTGGGAAAATACCACGAGAGGCAGTGTTGTCGACATGGAGCGGCATTCGTCCTCTCGCCGTTGCAAGCACTCAGTTTACAGAGGATACCCAAAACATTGTACGTGAGCACATGATCGCTGTTGACAAGGACCATCTCATGCTCAGTGTTACAGGAGGGAAGTGGACAACGTACCGCAAGATTGCGCAGGACGCTGTGGATACACTTCAGAATACACTGCTAAAAGACCGCGCCACGCGTAAGCCCTGCGTAACGGAGGGAATACAAGTGATTGGTGCGCACAACTTGGGCTCCGTCCCGGAAACTCCACCAAGTGACATCCCTGGAGACGTGCATCGTTACTGGAGGAACCAATATGGGGACCGCTACAATGTTCTTTTGGAAATGGTGCGCCGCAATCCGGCCCTGCTGAAGCGGTTACACCCGAAGGAGCCAATTGTGCAGGCAGATGTTGTGTATTCCGCGGAGCAGGAGCATTGCGAGCGTGTGCGGGATTTTGTTGCCCACCGGACACGTCTGGCGTTTCTTAATGTGGAGGAGGCGAAGGAAATTATTCCCGAAGTCACACGTATAATGGCAGAGACGAAGCGCTGGAATCGTTCGAAAAAGAACGAAGAGTTGGCCAATGCATTCGCCTCCTTGGACTTCTTTCGCGCCAACTAGTTAGTGTATAATAGCATCTGTATCTGGAAGTGGGGTGAGGGAAAAGAAAAAAGGAAAAAGGAAGAAGATAAGCACACACAGACACACACACACACACACAGACAGCAAAAAAAAAAAGATGATGGAAGCTGATTCTAATGAATGTATGTGTGTAATATATATATATATATATATATATATATATATATAATGACAATGGGAATGGAGGACAAGATAGATCTCCTAATAAAGTGTATGTAGAATTAGTGAGCTTTTTTTCTTTTTTGGTTCCTTTTCTGCTCATTGTTTGTTACCCATTCTTGAGTTATTTGCATTATTCTTGAATTAAATCCAAAAAAACGTTCGAACAATAAAAACGGAAAATAAAAGAAAACGGAGAGAGAGAGAAGATTATATACATGTATTTGTGTAGTAAGAAATAAAACCAATAATACCCAGGTGAAAACCACCACAACAACAACAAAAAAAGTGAAGAAAAGAAACTTATTTTTGAAATGATGTAGAGGCATATGAATGCATGTTGTTTTATTTATTCGTACGCTCATTTAATTTTTTTATGCTCTTATCATTTTATGCTTATGATGTATTTATATACATACATATCTCTGGGTGTGCCTGCGCGCGTACGTTCGCAATATTTGGGGTAGTCCGTTGACTGTAAAATAAAACCAGTGTCTGAGGATTGTGTTGTAAGCAGATGATTCATCTTCTTTTTCAATACAATCACCTCATCCTCTTGAAAAAAAAGGTATTACTTCTGTGTTGTACGAACAGGGGGAAATGGGGAATATTCACTAGGAATATTTTTTTCTTTTTTTAATGAACTTTTCTGCATATATCTCCTTTTCTTGTAACCGTACAGACGGTGCAAGTAAATGAATGTTTGGGGGAAGGTGTCTTTAAAGCATCGCAATTTGAAATAAATACTTTTTTTTTTCTTCTCTCTGCTCTCTCTCTTTTTCCTTCCTTTCTTGGCTTAATGAAAGCGAGGCTGTTGGTTGTGTGCTCTTCTTGATCCCAGGGATTTTTTAGACAAGTCGCATCAATGGCAACTGCGGAAGAAATTGGTCCAGGGGGCATAAATCGCTATGGCAAACCTATTTTTATAGCAGCAGAGCACACGAAGTGCACCCCAAGTGTAGAGCGTGAACTTTCTGACCAGGAATTACTCGCATGGAAGTCATTTCAGCTTTGGCGATCAACGCTCTCTGTAGAGCGACGTGATAACGTCTATAAATCACTGACAAACTCCGATTACACCAATTTCCGCGTAGCTCATCATATCATGGGAACCCCATTCCCAGTGGTGGATGCGGTGCCCGGTTTATTTGATGTAATAAAGGCAGTGCGGTGGTATGAACATGCCATTTCTCTCGGAGGGGCGCTGGCGTACAGCTACTGGATTAGGTCCAAGGCGGCGACCCGTAACGCGCGCATGATGCCCATGTCACGATCATCCATTACATTTTTAACGTTCTTTTGTACGGATTTGTGTTTCTGCTATCGAAGCATGTTTCGTCTTTCTGGGTATCTTCCAAATGATTACGAGTGCCGAAAGTATGGTGTCATTGAAAGTAAGGAACGATTGGAAAACAAAAAAAGATTATGGGAGAAATATGCAAAATACAAGAAGGAGTGGTGCCGTCGTTTTGATTATCACGTATACGGTATTCGCCCCGGTGAGAATTGGAGTTTCTTTTCGGCGTGCTTAATTCCTGCATGGGAACCTATTTATAATACATGTACCGACTATCCACTGCGTAAAAATCCATACTTCCTCACGGCCACACCATTACGCGATATGTTCTCTGAATCACCGTTCACATATGAAATTCCAAATGATGAAAATGTTCCACTTCTAAAGGAACGTCCAGAGTTCAAGTATCTGTATCGTGGTCCTGAACGGGTAGGACTCATGAAAGAAAAGGATTAGATTTACTATTAGGTGTAGTGTAGTGGAGAGAGAGAGACAGAGGTGGGAAAGGGATTGGGATGGGATGGGATGGGTATTTTTGATTATTTTTTCCTATTTTTGGTATTTATGAGGGGAAGGGAGAGAGGATGCTGCACTTTATTGCATTTTGCGTAGTTGTATTTGTATGTATGAGGGGATTGGGAAAGGTAGATGGGGGTTGTAATAGAGTGATTTAATTCATTTTTTTTTTGACGCATTGGATAAGTACAGTTGTGTGTAGTATGGACAATTTTACATCATTTTTCTCGTTATTGTAGAAGCAGAAGGACTGAAAAGTAGTATGACTTTGTTCGTTACTTTATATGTATGAGTGTAAGTGAAGCAGAAAGAGGAAGAAGGAAAAAAAAGGAGATGGAAGTGAAAACGTGAGAATAGAGATATTCCTTTGTTTGTTTCTCTCTCTCTTTCTCCCTCTTTCTCTCTCGGGAAGAGGGACGATTCTTTACTTGGAGTAGCATCTTTTTTTTTTTCTCTTTCTTTTTTCTTCTTTTTTACGTTGTTTATTCAAAAATGTGAAATATAACATCTATCACACATTAAAAGCCCAGCTTTTCATGACAAGCTCTGTTGTCTACACTACGCATGACAAGCCGAGAAGGGAACATATCGCGAAGTTTGAAGGATGTCTGTGAGGCCGCCCTCGCTAAGAAAACCTCTGAGGGACAAGGCAGGAAGAAAAGTCAACGTCATAATAATAGTAATAACAACAACAACAACTATGTAAGAAGAGAGAAGCATAAAAAAGAGGAAGAGAGTGAAAAGGAAACGTTAGAATTGCTCTTTCGCCCTGAGAATTTGGAGTTCTCTGAGGTGCCCGCAGTGAAGGCGTTGCAGGATGCCGTACGACGCTTTGTCAACAAACATCCAGAGTTGTTGAGCACGACAGGTAATAGTAATGATGGTACTACGGAAGGAGTAGAGAAGGAATCATTTCAGTTGCAGAATACCCTTGTAAGCAGCACCAGTGACGCAATGAGAGGTATCAGTAGGGAGTGGAAGGATATTTTGGAGAATATGTATACAGTTGACTGGAATGATAGTGCCAGACTGCGTGAAGATACAAATATAACTGATGATGTAGCCTCACCAAATAATATTTTATGCTTTGATGCAAGTCATGGTGAAACGTGGGAGGAATTGCATTTTGAGGAGAAACATTCACGCGATGACGCCCGGGAGTTTCTTGACTCTTGTCTACGAGAGTGGAGGGAAAAGGGTTCTTCCATACATGGAAAGTCAGAAGTATTTATCCGAGCTTTACGTGAGATTATTGACACCGAGTTGGAGGTGATTGCTTTTGGTAGTAATTGGGAGTTCTGGTTGAATTCATTGCTTCAGTGTGTAGAGACACAGTCAACATCACTTGAGGCCATCTCAGTGATGGAGCTCATTTACAGTCAATGTACTACTAAACGGAAACTTATACTTGTAGACTGCATTGCTATGAGAGTCGAGCAGACTGTTGAGAATGCAGCCGATGAAAAAGAAGATCTCCTTTTAGAATTATTTCATCGACTTCTTCTCTGTTCCTCAGAAAATGTTGTGGCTTTCTTGAATGATGAGATGACACATTTGTTTCTACAAGGCTTGCGGGTTGTTGTGGATCATCTTGTCTTTTTTAACACGATAGACCCACAAGCGATGTGGCTAAAACGTCTCTTGTTGTGTCCCTCGCTGGTTCGTGATATTACAACGTTGTTTACATCTGAGCCTTCTATAATTAATAAACTGACGTCTGCCATTCCTGCTGTCCACGCCATTGGCTTGATGGTAATAATGCTGCCATTGTGGGTAAAAACTCACGGGGAGGACACTGCATTTATACTCATCTTTGATAAACTAGTGGATGCCATTTTGAATAAACATGTGCCCCATGATATGCTTGACTCTGCCATGACTTGCATGGAGCGGTGTGTTGGTAGCGGCAGTGGTATTTGTGCTGATAAACGTTATGAGTACTTTAGTAAAGTTTATGATTTTATTATTACCATCGAGGAGCCTAGTGAAGTAAACGGGTCTGTGCAATTGCTACTCAGGCTCCTGCTCTGCTTTGCACGTCCCTCATCCAGTTATGCGTCTAACTTCATCTACCGACTACAGTTGATGCACTTAAGACCTTTGGAAGAAAAACTCCTTCGACGGTCGGAGAAGTGGGCGAAGTTGTGTGCTGCAAATAAAATTTCTGTTGGGGATTTCTGGTGGAATATGTTGCGGTGGTACGCGGCGGAGTTGCCCAAAGTCGTCGCCCGTGCTGTGCGGGCCGCGTGCAGGCACACGAAACGCGTGGACTTGCCGTGGGACGCGGGCCATCTCGTGGCGATTAGTTGCACGATATCGTCATGGCGCGGGCTTGAGGAAGTGATGGAGGACGAGCACCGTGCAGGTTCGCTTAATTACATCTCACTTCTTTGCAATATTTGTGCCGGTGATGCCCGACTTTTGTTAAAGTGTAAAGAAGAAGAAGAAAAAGAAAAAGAAAAGGTGGAAGTGGAAGAGGAGCAAGAAGTAAATATACCAGCACGTTTGGGACCTTCTGTGTGGTGGTTATTAATGCGGTGGTGTACAAATGCCTACGCTCGTCGTGGGTTATTTCTTGCCACAACAGAAATACTTGCATCTCTTACAAAAGATATGGATGTTAATACAAATAATCTCCTTCCTATTCCTGCAGAGGAGTTTGATATGCTACATGAGATGCCTCATGTAATTCCTGTAGAAGAATTAACGCAGCAGCGCATACTTGTATCAATACTTTCTGTTCGTCTGTGGATTGCCACACTGAATTCATTTTCTCAGCCACCAGATATAATGCCGGACTTGTGTATACATGAGATGCTTATTCAACAGATACAGGCGTGTCATACGGAAATATCAAATGATTCATTTGGAGACGATTCTTTTCTTCTTTTATTATGTGTTCTTTCCTTGAATACACTAACTGACATAAAAATAAAAGGAAGAAATAGTAAAGAGAAGGAAAAAGAAGAGGACGATCCCTTGAAAAATATGATAGAGAAACTCATACGAGAACGACATGGATATGACCCTGTAAGACAATTATTGGAATTTTTATTGTATAATAATATTTCTGATCATTTTGCAGATGTTCTCGTCTATAGATTTCAAACTATACATGATGCTCCCATCAGAAAGATAAATGCTGAAAATCATGCACCATCCGTGCTTTATTCTATAGAAGAAAAAGAATTTTGTGCGCTACACAAACTTCTGCAATTGCAAAAAGTCGAAAAAAAAGAAATTGAAGAGCAAAAAAAGAAAAACAATTTATTTCACATTATACAAATTCTCTACCAATTACACTTGGGAGATGTCTTTCGTACAGTTACTGCATTTAAGGCACACTCTCAGTTGGAATGGGAATCATATGGCCAGTATGCAGACTTGGCAATGGGTGTTGTGGGCCATCTTGTAAAAATGTTTCCTCACATAGAGAGCCGGTTACGATGTGAGGGTGTTGATGTCTACTACTTGTCTTTACTCTGTATTCGTCGATGGCTGCAGGATCCAATTAAATCACCGGAGCTTGCGATTACCTCTATAGAGAAATTTATGTCTCTGGGTCAAGCAGCATGGGAGGAAAGTGTTGCAAAATGTCTTGGTAGTCACATCATGGCAATTTGGGACCAATTCTCAGAAACGGATGCATTGTCATGTTTGTTTGCGGGGTCTTTTGTATTTCCAGTTAGTTTATTTTGGGCCTTGTGCCTGACAAAAGAGTTTGATCTTTATTATAAGAATGTATGACTATTATTATTACTATTACACACGTTAATCTCTCCTCAGTGAATGATGATGATAAAAGTTTTTTCCCCCTTTTTCTATGTGTATGTGTATAAAACAGTTGATCTACTGTTTCCTCGCCTCCTAATATCATGTATATGCGTAGTCATTGAACTCAAGCATAAACTGTCTTTTTTTTTCCTCCTTCCTTTCTTTTTTTTTTCTTCCATGGTGTTTAGGTATTGAAGTTGCTTCTGGATTTCTGGTCCAACTGAGCGTAGTGAGTATACTGAATAAAAAGAAAATAAACTTTAAAAAAGAACAAAACAAAAGAGGAGGAGAGAGAGGGATGAGTAGCGGAGTTGGAGTAGGAAATGTGCATAACCCGCATATCTGGCGACATTCGCCGGATATTCACACCCTCAAGGACTCCTTATCTCTTGGCAGTGCAGACGATGCTGGGAACTTTGCCGGGTCCCGGGAGCGAGTGGTGCGCCTTGTCGTGGGATCATTGTCCGTGGTGGATTGGGTGCGGAGCCAGTGGTTGCCCGGGCTCTTAGTGCTAAGCGTGGCCCTCGCGTACTACCGTCCTGTCTCGCAGGATATAATGCTTAATCCCTGGACACGTATACTTGCCTTCATTTCCTTTGCGCTTAGCGGAGCGTCTTTTACTGGCTTTGAGCGGAGTACAACCCTTCGATTTATAGGTCCTACTGTTTCTATGTGCTTTATGAGTTTTATTGTTTCTCCTATTCTGGGAACGGCGGTATATATAGCTCTTCGGGAGAATAATAATGATGCAAACTATTTACTTATGGGTTTGATATGTACATTTTGTTTACCCCCGTCCATTATTCTCTCATTATCGGCTGTGCGATCATCTCAAGGAAATGAGACGTTTTCTCAGTACCTTAGCGTCACTGGGAGTGTTTTTGGTGTTATTATATCACCACTGATAATGCTCACATGTATATCCTTCATACATTCTATACCTTTCCCGAGCACTACACAAATGATTCTATTTCCTGTCACACTGATTGGCCCATTTATTTGCGGTTTTATTGCACAAAAAGGATTCTCGTGGGCATCACACCGTCGGATTACGGATGAGGATCATGACGCGTTGCGTCACAGTAAAGCAGAAATGGCCTGCTCTGAACTTTGCGATGGAAGTCTTGTCCATTGGCGCCAACGTACAACGCAGTTGAATAATATTGTATTACTTCTCGTCAACTATTTGATGTTCAGTTCTTTCTTTGTTCAGCCTCTGACACACAGTGTATTAACATGGCGAGGAGTTGGGTTGATAGCGTGTGCAGAATCGTTATTATTCATTGTAATCTGTGTTGTCAGCTGGTTACTGGCGTCTTTGATCGTGTGTACACCAGAGGAACGAATTGCATTTTTTTTTGCTCTCATCACAAAATCTGAGGTGCTCATTGCTCCAATTATACTTCACCTGTTTCATGAGAATCGGCAAGCCGCTGTGATACTTGTTTCCTCATTGATTTATTATCTCATTCAGGTGTTCGCGACGGGCATGCTGAGCTTCCCACTACGTCGATGGCGGTATCATTATAATTGCCGTCCCGGGACAACACTACTTCCACTTCGCCTCAGTAGAGGAAACCGTACCCCTTTAACAAAGTCGTAGTTTTTAGTATTACTATTATTATTATTGATTGTGTTTGACTGTTTTGCCTTATTTTTCTTCTTCTTCCGCGTTTTGTATTCATCGTTTGCCTTTTATTAGGTGCAATCGTTGGGATTTCTGTTGTTATTCGATCGTCTATTCCCGGGCTTTGTGTTCTTGTGTATGTATACATCTGTTGGGAAAATATACGCAGAATTTGTGTGCCGTTCCAACGTGTCCCCGCTATTTCTGGGTTTCTTGGGAAAGACACTCATTTACCCGGTCCCACTCAGAGAGTCAGAGATACCATTTATTTATTTGTTGTTCGTGTTCGTGTTTTTGTGTCCTGTGGATTTTGACAGCCAGACGTGTGCTTGACAGCAGGACCGGATCACAGCATCTCAATGTGATTCTGGTCTTTTTTTTTCTGCATTGATATCTCTATAGATGGAAAGAAAATAGAGACAGAGGTGGTGATATATTATTAAGTATGCTTTTCCTTTTCTTAATCTATTCAGTACGTGTAGAAAGGTTCCCCTTAGTCATGGGAGGTAAAGAATTAAATTATAATGAACGAATGAAGCTAATCTTTCCGCGTGTGTGCTTGTCTATTTGTGAGTCCAGCTGTTCAGACATATGTAAACGGAATGTATCTACATGTATGTGTGTATGCATATGTTTGTTTCGTTATTCTTCTTGTCTCAATCTCTCTTGTATGTATCTCTGTGTGTTTGTTAATTTTTTATTTCTATTATTTCCGTTTAGTGAATTTGTTGCCACGACTCGTTCATCCCCTACGCATAGTAGAAGAAAGGACACCGGGAGTCCTGTTCTTGCAAGAAACACGTACCTACATACATATATACATATGACAAGTGACCTGCAGTCACTGAAGTTCATTGGACCGGATGTGACCGATGCCGATCTTGTTAAATCGTGTGTAGGCAAAGTACTCACACGCGTGGAGCTGGAGCGCTGCGACGGTGTGACGGATGTGAGTTCCCTTGCCGGCATTGAAACATTAGAAGAGGTGCGTATCGTGGACTGCAAGCGACTGCGGCATTTCGGCTCGCTGGGTGAAGGGAATACATCATTGCGAAGACTCTTCATAATAAATACACCACTGACGGGGGCGCAAATGCACCAGTTCACAAGTAATGACTCCTTGCAGCTCGTTACTGAGCAATGTGGAAACTTCTTACAACTGCAGCGGCCATCCCAGGCGCTTGTTAAGTCATCCATTGATCTGATTCGAAAAATGGCGAGTCAATTTAATCCTAACGAGATTGGAGTTGCCTTCAACGGCGGGAAAGACTCTGTTGTCATGATGGATCTTCTTGACTGCGCACTGGGGTGCGATATGATGTCAAAGTTATGCATATTTACTCTTGGAACTGGGTCAAGGGAAGAGTTCATTGAGGTAGTGGATTTTAGGAACTCATACCTTGCTAGCAAGGGATTGTCTATAGTCGAAGCGGATCCAACTCTTTCGATGAGAGATGGTCTTGCGCAGCTGAAGGAAAAAAGAGGAATATCTCTCGTGTTTATGGGAACTCGTAGCAGTGATAGCGCACATCAAACAAAAATTGTTGAGCCCACAACTGCAGGATGGCCAGAGATGTTGCGTGCCTGCCCCGTGTTTAACTGGGGATATGAAGATATCTGGGGATACACACTGCCGTATAATCTTCCCTTCTGCGTTTTATATAAAATGGGATACACGTCTCTCGGCGGCCGCTGCAACACTTCACCAAATCCACTTTTGCGTCGTGGTGATGGGACTTTCCGTCCTGCATGGGAGCTGCAAGATGCATTAGAAGAGAGGAGCGGACGTTTTGTGAAGGGATAAAAAAGGAGAAACGAAATTAAAAAGAAGAAGAAAATACAGGAATTATTTGTAAATACTCCTTGAAAGTAATTACACACTTCTTTTCTTTTTTTTTTGTATTGCTTGTGTATTCCTTTTTGGAATTCTCAAGAGGATGCTAAAGTTTGTTCCTCTTGCTTATTCTCTTCGTTCGTCATCTTTTTTTCTTTTCCAATTTTATCATTGCGTGAATCTTATATCTCCGCGTGAGCATATGTTTTTCTTGCGTCTGTGTGGTAATATAAAACACCCCATCTTTCTTTGAGGGTTTATTATTGATGTCACTGTCCAATCCAAATAAACGGAAGTAATAAAAGAAAGAAAAAGAGAGAAACAACATGCAAAAAGGAACGTTGTGAGCTTCTTGTACTTTTTTTCTCCCTGTTTCATTCTTTTCATGTAATAGTGAGTCACTTGGGGGAAGTTCGCTTAGAGGGTGGGCAGAAAAGATACATTTGCTTGCATTTTATTATATTCTGAAAGAGAGAGAGAGAGAGAGAGAGAGAGAGAGAGAGGGGAAAGAAGATGATCCGTAGTGGTACCACCTTCAACCCTATGCGGCAGACACCGCCGCCACCGCCGTATATTGACACGTTTGAATTAAATCCAGAGGATTATCTCAGTGTGATGTCCGCAGATGACTACAAGTTTCTTGTGCACCGCAATTGTCTCTGCGTCTCACCACTCATTCGCAAGTCTCTCGCTGATCGTCTTGACCCCGCACTGCCTGCGGTGTGGATTGACTGGGAGGATGATACTGGAGGCGCGAATTCACCCACTATTTATTTCCCTACTCTTGTGGGGGAGCGGTTGGAGGTGGTGATTCAGTATTTATACTACAAACACTGTTACGAGGGCGACAC
Organism: Trypanosoma lewisi; assembly: GCA_036321185.1. Taxonomy (NCBI): domain Eukaryota; phylum Euglenozoa; class Kinetoplastea; order Trypanosomatida; family Trypanosomatidae; genus Trypanosoma; species Trypanosoma lewisi. Next base: position 21,379 of record JAWVMQ010000159.1, on the reverse strand, counting down.
CGACGAGCGGCCAGCGTTTCCTATTCCAGTGGAAGCTGCGCTGGAAATAATGAAAATAGCTGACGTCCTTCAGTGCTGACGCGAATTCACGCATATCCTGAAGGAGAGGGAAAGAAGTATCGAGAAAAAATATGAAAAAAGGAACGATGAAGAAGACACAAGGCTTCTATGATTGGAATTTTGATGTACACAAGTTCCTCTTCAAGGAGGCGTGTGTGGGGGAGGGGAGGTCGAAGATATTCTAGATGTCTTTAAAGGAGACTTTTCTTCGCTTAAATTTTATCATGTGTGTGTTGTTATCGGCAGAAATATGATGCAGTCTGTGGGGCGTCGCATTGTGTATTCTTCTGTTCTGTGCACATATATATATATATATATATATATATATATATATGTATGTATGTATAGTTGTGACTGTTTCATTATCCTTTTCTCTGCTTGGTGTGTATTTATGAGAATGTGGAATGATTCTAACTGAAATAACAAAAAAAAAGTGTAGACATGTGTAATGTATTCAATATCTCTTCTGATTTTATTTTTATTCTTGTCGTAATAGTCGATTGATCCCTTCTTGAGGGTGGCGACGAAATTTTGTTTTTTTCTTGCCTACACCACCCCACACCTGCAGGAGAAGCAACTAACATTGGAAGGGAAGATGTCGAAGAAAGTTCGTTTTGGATCACCGACCGAGTTGGCTGCTCCTCCATCAATTGTTTTTGACAAGTCATACATGATATGCCTGCGCTCTGCAGATGGTAAGTTGTTCCTGGTGGATCGCAACTGCGCAATGGTGAGTGGGGTGATCCGCGGCAGCGTGCGGAGGAAGAGTTACAACACCGAAACCACTACCACAAGTATGGCAACTATCCCGGAGACGTGCGAGATGACCAATATTGGAAACGAGAATTACGAGACAGTTGTGCTGGACGAGATTAACGGGGACTTGTTGGAGTTGGCACTGGAGGCAATGTATTTTAAGTGTAGGTACGACGGAGACCCGGAAAAGCGTCCACTTGAACCCCCGCATGCCCCGGAGGACCGACACAAACTGGCAGCCCTGAGTGTGCTGCTGGATATGTAGATTTGAGAAGCAAAAAAGAAAAAAAATACATGATGGCCAGAGGCGTCATTAACAAAAGCAGAGTAATTGATGAAAATTGGTGTGTCATTTGCCTGGATTCACTTTTAATGCCACCTTCTCCTATACATTACATTCCACGTGTAAATAAGTATGTATATTCTTTTTCTTTTCTTTCTTTCTTTTTTTGTTTACTTTTATTTATTAGGCTATTGTCATAAAGCTGTTGTACTTGGTGAGCTGGGATGAGTGGAGGTGATGAAGCGGAACCGGATGATGCATGTTCATCATACCGGTCATGCAGTGAGGAGGTAAGTTGTGACTCCTCCGCTGCGGATGCGGATCTCGATTGGATTGCGGGGGAGACTGCGCACGGTGGGTGCCAGGTGGGCCATGATGGTTATTATCTGAGAAAAGATGAAGGGGAGGGGGGCGAGGACGCGGATGAGGGTGAGGAAATTCCACCCTTCATGGCATCCACATTCAGTAATGTTATTGCAAGCGATCTGGCAAGTCAACGAAAACAAGGACAGGAAAGTGTAGTAGGGAAGGAATCTTCGCATGCGGCATCACACGCAGATGGTGAAAGGAGAAGAATAAAGGAGAGGTCGTGTTGTATATGTGGCGATCCTGCCGTGTACACGTGTCCGTGCTGTGGTGCAAGGACGTGCAGCATCATTTGCGTCCGCATGCATAAGAAGGAGTCCCAGTGCACCGGTGAGCGTGATATTGCGAAGAAGATTCCTTTAAGCGAGTTCACAGATGGGCAGTTACAACGTGACTTTCATTTCCTGGAGGATGTTCGTCTCATCGTGAGTAACTGCAGGCGAGGATTTTCAAAGTTGTGGCGTTACACATTTCGAGCCCTTCCTCCACCTTTGCACGCCTTGCGGGAGGCGGCAAAGAAACGAGGTGTAGTCTGTCAGATCACATCCGAGGGAATGACAAAGCGGGACGCGAACACATCTCGTTTTGACCGAAGGACAGAAACAATTACATGGCGCTGCCAGTTCAACTTCCACAACCCCAATTTTAGTGTTTCGACCGATTGGGGCAACGAACGCCAGCGGCTCGGAGACATTGCGGCGTTCTGTTGGTCTACAAAGCCGCCGTTGCCGTGCTTCCACATCAATCGGCAGTACAACCGCGCCTCGAAGTGGATAGGAACGGTGGAGAAGAATGAAGGGGAAACAGCTGAGATGAAGGAGGAGGAAGTGGAAGTGAAAAATGGAGAAAGAGCCAAAGAGACGGGACCTGAGGAAAAAGAACAAGCGCAAAATCAACAGGAGCAAAATCAGGACGAAGAGGAAGAGATGACGAAGAAGGAAAACAGCATCGAATATATGCAGCCAGAGGATGGTGATAAAACCGAGATTGTTGCTGAGAGCATTATTCAAGCATCCGGTCCAGTTTTTCTTGACAACAAGTCTCACTGCGAGGAGATGTGGAGTCCCATACAAGTCTCCATTCCTCCACTGTCACCTGTAGAGCAGGAGAACGAAGAGGCTATCAAGACATTCTTATCAAAGGAGCCTGCCATAATTCTTGCACGGGCGGAGCGCCTGGGTATGCAGCGAAAATACTTTCGCATGTCGCCCTCAAGCACGTTGAATGAGGCCCTCCGAACGCTCTTTTTCATTAACGAGTTTCCCGTCTTTGAGGTAATTCACGCCTCAGAACTGGACGCGTACCCGCTTGTCACCGAGGCGGACAAGGAACATATCCGGGAGAGTTTTCGTGCTGCCCCCCGGCCGCCGGAGCCGGAGCGAAGACCGCGGCGCACAAGAGCCGATCTTTCTGCGGAGGAGGCAGCGAGATATGCACAGGTGCCGTGCCGCATGTTTCTTGCCGGCTGCTGCAGGCTCGCTGAAGGCGAGTGCCCCTACTGGCACTGCGAGTACAGGGATATCCCAGCGTGCCGTAGTTTTGTCAAATTCGCCTCCTGCGAGAAGGGCGGTCGCTGTAGTTTTCGTCACGACAGCGCGGCTGTTGGGGCGGCACGTAAGCGGGCAAGAGAAGAACGCCAGCACCCATCTGCCCACAAGGACAGGCGACGTCGTCAATAACAAAAATGGAAGAATGTATATGATAAGAATATTAATAATAATAATAATAATAATAATAACAGCCTCGAGAGAGAGAGTGTGTGTGTGTGAGGGAGGGAGAGAAGTACACAATGCGAGACGTGTAAAGACAAGTTTTGGAAAGGGAAAAACAAACCAAGGAAAGAGAAAAGTAATAAATCGAAAACATCAACAGAGCTTTCTCTTATGTGAATAGGTGAGAGTGATATACACCCCAATTGTATGGACAATGCGTTTCGATGGGAGTTCACTTTTCATCTCTCCTTTGTATTTGTTTATTTACCGTTCTTCTTGAATTGTCTCTTCTTGTTTTCTTTTATTTTCTTTGTGTTTCTCTCTCTCTCTCTCCCTCTTTCTGTGTGTAATGTTTATGAAAGAGAATATCATATATAAAATGAGAAATGAAGACATGCGAGTGGAAGTACTTCAGGACCCGTTGAAATACACGAGGTCCATTCGGAAAGACGCCGGGGCTGCCTGGGTTCTTGGTCTCACACCTGAAGATGAGGAAGCTGAGTTACAATATCAGCGGTCAAGCGCCGTAGCAACAAGATTGAGCAGGCATCCACATGATGGAGGCAAATGGCGCACGGGATTGTTTGCAAAATGGTTGCGGGTCCCATTTATATTTGGCTTAGTGTGCCTTATTGATCTTGTATATAATATCAATGTGGGCCCCATAAAGCATCCCTTAGACTTTCCACCTTCTGAAGAAGAACTGTGGATGTATACTGCAAGACAAGAGGAAAGAATAACAGATTTTTCAAAGAAAATTCTCCACGTGCTAGTCACCACAACCCTCCGTGCGTTATTTAGTTTGATGCTCTCATGGAGAATTGGCATTGCCGCACGACACTTTTGGGCTCTTTGTGGTGTGGGCATTTCACTCTTGTCCCTTTTTGCAATGATTGGCCAGTTTATTATGCTCTGGATGGCTTGCTCTTTATCACCAATAAGTAAAACGGAGGAATGTGATGTTCCGTTTGTCTTGTACTGGACATTTAGTGTTGTTCGTTTGGGTGGTCCATTACTTGCCTTATTGTGTTTGGCTCCTGTACTAGACATCGTCGAAAACGTGCGCTCTTTTTGGAAGATTCTCTTGGGCCTTCCATTTTTTCTATTTAGTCTCTCGGTCTTGCTGTGGTCACGGGGAGAACCTGCGGTGGTGTTTGACAATGACGTGTATCAATGGTGTAATTACATGATGTTGACTTCGTTTGGGTTTTTATTGTTGTTTTGTTTCAGACAGAGACGTTTTCAAGTTGTATTCGTGACGAAGCCCCACAATGAGTGAAACACACATGTGCATGTATACACAGAAAGAAACCAACAGGAGGGAAAAAATAATAATTAATAAAATTTCCCTCTAGAATACACAGACCTGCTCCGCACTCTGTGAAAGTAGAGGAGAGCCAAACGGGGAAGGGAGGTTAAAAAAAGAAAAAGAAAATTAGGGAAACATTGAGAAAACTAAAATTAATGATAAAATTAATAATAATGTGGCGTCATTTTTATTTCTATATGTGTGTATATCTTCTTGAATCATGATGTGTATGTATTTTTTTTTCTTGGTCTGCTGGCGATCTCTTTTTTCTTTTTCATTTTCCACATCGCCGTTGTTTGATTAAAATATATATATATTTCCAACAATTGTTTCCGGTTCTCTTCACTCGTCTTCTCTTTTTATCCATAACTGTTCGAACACAGACATATTCACTCACTTACAGTGGGAAAGAGAGAAAGTGGAAGTATGTCCACTCATATCTTGCCGCCAATGTTCTCTAGTCTGTCTCTGCGATTGCTGGACTGTTCCGCATGTGCTCTCTTTCATGCACTCAGACAACGAAAAGAGTTGTCCACTTCTATTGACATGTCCAATTTTGCCATGGATGTAATCGCAGGCCCAATCCTCGTTGGTGGTGCAACGGAAACGCTTGTGCCATTTCAGTTGTTAAAACCCATGCATGAGTCCTATTTATCGGCGTCAGCTGGGGAGCAAAGGAGAAAGGTGTGGAACGCAGTTTCAGGATGTAATCAAATTGTGGTTCTCGTAGAGCCATCTGATGTGCCACAGCTCATGCAGCAATTCCCTCAGTACAAGAAGGTGTGCATGTGTGTGCCATCTGGGCCACTTTCCTCTCGGATGCTTTTTAAAGGAAAATATCTAGAAACCTTTTACATGGAGGATTTGGCTCCAGCAATGGCAGCGCTGGCTTCAGTGGAGGGATACAGTTGGACGGCGTGGCTGCGGTCATCATTGACGTGCCGCTTTGAGGGAAATTATGTCCCTTGTATACGTGTGGCGGAGAGCGTGGCACACCTGTTAAGTTGTAGTGGTGGCTGTGAACGTGTGGTACTTGAGGAGGGCGTCCGGGGGATGACTCTGCGATGGCTGGAGACCTCCATGAAAACTATATCGTCTTGTGCCGTGCCGTTGACGAGTTTGACGCTTGCATTATGCCGGAACGAGAAGAATGACACCGATCTCATTTCGCGTGCAATAGAAATGGGCATTGGTGGCTTGGCAGTGTCCACGATCCCTGCACCTCTCTTCTTGCATGCAGAGGAGTTGGTGGGCGTTGATGATGTGATGACGTTTGCGACTGGGATGAATGATATTTCCGGAGGTGCCAACACGGATGAGTTGTCTTTACTGGAGGACTGCGTTGAGTATTGTGATGCACTGCGGCTGGAGTGGGACCGTCTATGTAAAAGGGGCGAAGAAGGGAGGATCTGTCTACATTGAATTTGGCACATTAATGTGGTTACATGAAACTGTCGAATTATTGACCGTAGTTTATCCATTTTTTTTGCAAACAAATATTATACTTTTCTCTTCTTACTGTCATGTTTCTTTCTTTCTTTTTCTCTCTCTCTGTGTAGGCTTCTTATTTTATTCTTTTTTTTACTTTGCCTGCTTTCCTCGTTTCTTCCTTTAAGTTTTTCCTTTCCATAGAGCAGAGCGATTTATTATTTGACACGCACCACGCACTTTCTGGGAGCGTGGTGGTCAAGTTAGAGAGAAAAAGAGAAAGAAAACGAAGGAAAGAAAGATATGTTTGCGAAGAAGCGATCCGCCGTTCACGAGGTTCGAGGCAACACAACACGGCGGGGCGGCGGTGGTGGCGTCACCCGCAACGACATTGGCTGCGGTGTTGTTGGCTGCACGCTCTGCTCCTCCGCCGTGTTTGGCGAGCGCGGCGCCTGCGTGCTTCCCACCTCACTGATCATCATTCCAGACACCAATATTGTGCTGCACAACATGAATGCCCTTGAGGACGCCCGGGTGCAGAATATTGTTTTCCTCTCAACTGTTATCTCCGAGGTGCAGAATCGCAACAAGGGCACCTACGCTCGTCTCCAACGTCTACTGCGGGAGGAACGGAAACAGTGCTACGTTTTTTCCAATGATCGGCACGAGCAAACACATTGCATGAGGGAAAGAAACGAATCCCCTAACGACTATAATGATCGCTCCATTAGAGTTGCTGCAAGGTGGTATGGACGACATGTATCCCTTGCCTTTCCAGCATCCCCACCAAATGTCGCTCTTGTCTCTCATGACAAACTGCTTTGTCAGGCCTTCTCCATCTCTGCAACTGAGGATGTTACACCAAATCTTTCTTGTGTGACATTGCGACAGTTTGTTGAGAATTCTATCAGCACGGGCTCAGATTTGTTAGAAAAAATTCAGTATGAACAGCCAGCGGGAATGAAGGAGTCACCCACAACGGGAGCCCTCTTTGAACCACACCTGGCCGCTAGTGTGCTGGAGATGGGCGTACTCAATGGTACATATCTTCGTGGTAAATTACGTGTGAGTGAGACAAATTGTTTTTTTGGTGAGATCCGAGGCGAATGGAACGGCCACAATTTTTCACGTGTACTGCTACCTGGCCGTAGAAATTTGAATCGTGCAATTCATGGTGATATTGTCACTGTGGAACTGTTGCCTGTTTCCTCGTGGCGCGGCCCAAAGGATGCAAAACCGCTTGACGAAGAAAGCACGACAGAGGAAGCAGCCCTTGCAGCAGGGTACACACCCGTGGGGAAGGTTGTTGGGATTACTAATATGGAACGCAGATCATTTTGTGGAAGTATTGATGTGGAGGAGCTGAAGCGCCTCGGTGCGTCAGCAGGAGCAGCTTCCGGTGCGGTCAGTATATTATTTCAACCGAAAGATAACCGAATTCCACGAATTCGTATTTCCACACACCATTTGGAGGATCTAAAAGATAAACGATTGAGTGTTATTATCGATGAATGGCCAGAGTACAACAGTTTTCCTGTAGGCCACTATGTGGAGGTACTTGGAGTCATAGGCGACAAGGATACAGAGGCCAAGGTTATTCTTCTTGAGAATGATATTCCTCACTATGATTTCAGTGAGGCAGTGTATGATTCTCTACCAAAAGGGCAATGGTCTGTCTCGGAGGATGAGTTAGGGCGTCGACTTGACTTGCGGGATTTGTGTGTTGTCAGTGTGGATCCTCTTGGCTGCCGTGATATTGACGATGCACTTCATTGTCGCGTTGTTAATGGAAATCATCTCGAGGTGGGAGTTCATATTGCAGACGTCACCCACTTTTTACAAGAAAATACAGCCATGGATGAAGAGGCTGCTCGACGTAGCACGAGTGTGTATCTTGTAGACAGACGAATTAATATGTTGCCTCAGTTACTCACAGAGAATCTTTGCTCTATTGTCGCGAATGAGGATCGTTACGCTTTTACTATCATGTGGGAGTTTGATGAGAACTACAATGTGGTCCGGGATTACTTTGGTAAAACAGTAATTCGCTCCCGTGCAGCACTTTACTATGGAGATGCACAACGTATGATTGATGATTCTAATGATAAGAGTGAGATTGCTGTGTCATTACGTCGTTTAATGAAAATTAGTAAACACTTCAAAGCAAAGCGGGAGAAAGATGGAGCTCTCTTCCTCGCGTCGCAGGAGTTTAAATTTAAAGTCGATAATGACCATGTAAATCCTACAGATATGCAGGTGTATCAAACCTTTGAGGCGAATTCCATGATTGAGGAATGGATGCTTTTTGCCAATGCAGCAGCAGCACAAAAAGTATATGAGAGTTATCCACGCTGGACACTTCTGCGTCGTCATCAACGTCCTGCGGAAAATGCTTTTGATACGTTAAATGATGCCCTGAAGCGAAAAGTTGGTTTAGAACTTGATGACACAACTTCCTTGTCGCTAAATGAATCACTCAACGCATGCATTGACCCAAGCGATGCATATTTTAACCGTCTCATCCGTATCCTTGTCACACGGTGTCTGAGGCAGGCGCAATATTTTTCCAGCAGTGAGGTTCCTCAGGATGAGTTCTACCACTTTGGTCTCGCCATGCCCATCTACACACACTTCACTTCCCCTATTCGTCGATATGCCGATGTGATTGTACACCGCCAGCTGGCGGCTGCGCTTGGTATCGCGCAGGTGAGTGAGACGCACACAGACTCTGCAAAGGTTGAGGCCCTCGCAGCAAACATGAACTACCGCCATGAGCAGGCGCAAAGAGCGGGGCGGGACTCTCAAAATCTTTTTACAGGTTTCTATTTACGTAACTTTGCGGACCAAGCGATACCGGCCGAAGACGGGTACGTGGTGAGACTCTCCGAGACACATGTGTTTGTGCTTGTTCCCAAGTACGGTCAAGAGGGGAAAATTGAAAAGGAGCGACTTCTGCGTGTGCCGGACTTGCTCGACAGGGTGCGGGTTGGCATTGAGGTCCGCCAACAGGGGGATGTGCTTCGAACGACACTTGTGTTTTCGCTTATTGGGATGATGAAGGAGGGAAAAGAAGAGAGGGATCTTTTTGCCGATGGAGAAACTAACAATAATAATAATAATGAGCAAAAGAGCGATGATGTGGAAGGTGTAGAGGAGCCCAAGTGCAAGAAAGCAAGACTGGGGAAGGAGGGCGAGGAGGAATAAAAATAACGAAACAACAATAACAAAAAAAAACCTCGAGTAAAACTCCATTCCTTCCAACCGTTCAACACTCTATTCTTTAAAGGAAGTGTAAGAGGCGTAACACACATACCTCGTGTTTAAAACAAAAACAGAAAAAAAACGTTTCGTAGTTGTTTGCTTGCTTGTTTGGTTTGCTTCTCTGAGAGCAAAAACTGTTATTCCTACGTTTCCTTCGATCCCCCTCCACAAACAAAAATGCATACAAACACATATTATTTTCTTTCTCGTTTCTCTTGTCAATATTTCCAATAATTTTCTGCACACACATATATATGGAGGGATATATTATTTTTTTCTTCTTTTTGCGCACGGAATGAATGAGAAATTGCACCACCTACTCAGACGGATAGTGTCGCCGCTTGTTGCCCCACGCTTGGCGAAGGAGGAGCTTTGCCTGTCTATGGCTGCCGTGTCCCGTCTGTGCCTCCGCCAGGAGGAGGTGCGGGAGATCCCCCTTGACGCCATAGTAACCCGAGCACAACGTGTCAGTCATTTGTGCAGCCCAACAGAGCTTGGGATGATTTCGGATGGCGTGGGCTCACTTTTTTGCATGCGGGAAGATTTGGCCGACACTCTTGTCTGCGACTTGTACGCGGCGCTGCACAAGGGAACCCCAACGCGGATAGATCATGTCACGGCTGTAGTTCGCTACACAAACAAATTGGAATTGTACAGCAATGAGACAGTGCCGGTGCTTCTAGAACACGCAACAAAATTACTGCATAAGAAAGATACAAGGAGCGTTCTGGAATCTTTCTTGCGGCTTGCACGGATGTATGTTCCGGATGAAAAATTCTCTGAAATTGTTGAGGAGCTACGGAAGAGGGCCAGTACAGATCAATTGGAATGTCTTAAGGAGGACCGTATCTTATCGTCTATTGAAAAAACACCCCATAAAGAAGTCAAACCAAAAGGGAAGGAAAAAGAAGAAAGGACTAACGATGATAATGAAGAACAACAGACTGCATGGACTTTAGGACGAGCACGGAGTTGGTTGTCCCAACGCGTGGGAAAAGGCGGAACTTTGCCTCCAGGAGAAATTACCCAGGCAATGGAATTATACTCTCATTTTGGCATACGGGACCCTGTTTTACGTAATAAAATTGAGGACATGACGGTATCGTTTATACCCAGAGCGAATAAAATCCACTTGGATGAAATTCGTAAGGTTATAACTGTGTCTTCTCATCTTTTCCCTAGGACATCGGAATTATTGCTTAAGCTTCGCACTCAATCCTCTGAGGGAAATAACAACATGGATGAGAATAATGGTAATGAAAGCACATCTTCATTAATAAAGAATTTTAAAACATCTGAGGCGTATGAACGATTGTTGATGGGTAGACGAATATCTGAGGATTCGATGTTCGATGTCCTGCAGGAGCAGAATGCTTCCCTTCCCATTGATGTGACAGCGCAGGCTGCATGTATCTTTGCTGAGAAGGGAGAGATACCGGAGGGTATTATTCTACAGTTATCGACACAATTGCATGAACTCTCTCCAGAAGGGGTGGCTGCCTTTATCAGAGCGATGCGACGGGATTCGTCTGGTGCTCTATCATTACACAACGTAACTGTTTTTCATCACTTTGCTGGAAAAGGTGTACGAGAGGCAACTGTAGATGCGTTATTGCGAATATGCAGAGCGTTTGCGTTGCCACCTCCACGTGGAATGGATGTGAAAGATCATGATAACAATAATAACAATAACAATAATAATAATACTCTCTTTTTGGAGGCTCAGGGAAGATTGCGGGAATCTGTCACTACACGGCTCCTTGCCGTGATGCAAGAATCCTCTGCAATTCCATTCCTCTGTAAAATTATAAAAAACACGTCTGCTATGGATGTGAATAATGAACTTCCTCAGTTCCTCTGTTCACGTGTGTGCGCAGGGAAACAGCTTAACGTGAAGGATGCATTAGACCTTTTGGATACTTTATGGTGTCGTAATTATATACATGAACCACTCGTAGATATGATGGAGCCTCTCTTTCGTGAACTTGTAGAGTCGGTAGTCTCTAAAGTGGAACTGTGTGAAGAAATCTCATATTGTGAAATCCAACAAGTCTCCAAATTTATTCTTCTTCAGTCATTCTTTGACATCCCTGATTTTGATGCTGCCGCATCACTTTTATTGCATACAGTGGAACAAAATGTGGATCGCATTCCTGGCGACATTCTTTCCAGTATTGGTCTGTTATGTTTAAGACGAAGAAGAAATGGGACACTTCGAATAATACTTGAGAAATTAAATGAAACAGTCTCTAAACTCTCTAATGAAGCTCTTTCTACACTCGTACGATTACTCTCAGAAAATTCAGGCGAAGCACCGCCGGAAAATGTTGTGAATGAAGTTCTTTCTGTGATTACAGAACGGCTGGCGGCGGCATATCAAGGTGTGTTGGAGCCGGATACAGTTGGCCTATCCATTGCGATACATTGTAGATATACTGCTGGGGGTGGTGGTAGTAGTGGTCAACGGGATCTCATTCCTGAGAGTGTAACCGAGTACTTGCTGGAGTGGATGGGGGCTCTCTCGTCTGATGTTTACACTGAGCTCTGCTCTTCTGTACATCTCTCACATGTAGGGGACGCCCTGACGAATGAACTTCTCAATGAGTTTTCCCGTCGACTGGATCAACTCACCACGAGACAAATTGCCGATGTTGTCTTTGGCCTCGGTGAAATTGATGGTGTTGGGCAGCGACTTTCCCATCAGCTCGTTGCTGAAAAGTGTTCTGACTATGTTATTGATCATTCCGATGAGTTTTGGAGTGGGAGAGATATTGCGCGTGTGCTGTATGGATTTTCACGCATGTTGTGTACCAAGCGAAGTCTGTACAATGTTTTTGCCACCCGCCTTGCTCAGCGTCCCATCTTGTTGCTGATGGACCAGAAAATGATGAGTCTTGTCGTTGGAGCTTTTGGCCGCGCCAAGTATCTTGACAAGAAACTGTTTGATAAATTTTCACGACACATGCTGGAGCACTCTGACAACCTGAATGCACCTGATTTGATGTTGGCAATCCGGGGGTTCAGCCGGGTGATGTTGCTGAATGACCCACTGTACAATGAGCTGGGCAACAAGGCAGCAGAAAAGGCAAATGAGTTCCCGCTTGAAACTCAGTGTACATTGCTTGCGTCCTTTGGATCATTGGGCATTGAGCATGAAAAGTTAGCCACACGAATGATTGATTCGATTGTTGAGAAATTGCCGGAGCTGGAAAACGCCAACAAGGCCGTAGACGTCATTGCCTCACTGTGGCAGATGAACCACGAGGTGGAGTCTGACGCAAAGGTTGCCCAGTTGGCAGATTGGGTGGTTGAGAGATCGGGGGAACTCAGTGACGAATCTATTGGAAAACTGTGCAGTGTGCTGAATGAGAGAAACTGGCGTCACATTCCGCTTATGAAGGCAATGGCTGAGCGGTCTGTTCAGTTGCAGGTGCAGCAAAGCGTTTCACCGGAGTGCTGTCGAGCGCTGTTAGATACATTAGGCACATTTATGATTCATCATCAAGGAGCGCGTGAGAATCTCTCCTCCCTTGGGAGGAGTGTAAGTAAAGAAAAGATACTTCTTTCAGAAGATGAGCAACAAGAAATTCAACTCCTCTTGCGCCGCTAGTTCACTTGATAACCTTTTCACATTTTTTTCTTTTCTCACTCTCTGTCTGTGTGAGTATGTGTGTGTGTGTGTATGTATTGTAGGAGAGGACTTTTATTTTTCTTTACATGTTGTTAGTGTTGGTGTTGGTTTGATTTTGTAATGTTTTTTTAAATTTTTTTCTTATTTAGAACCTTGTTATTGTTGGTGGTGGTGAGTGCTTTATTTATTGCCGGCTCTCACTACTAACATAGACTGGTTGTATCCTTCACATGCCCATCATTATCTCTCTCTCTATCTTGCTCTCTGTGTATGTATGAATTTCTTCTTGTTATTTGATTATGAACAATTGTAGACTACTTAAGATTAAATTGGTGTCTTATTGATACTATTTAATCGTCATCATCAACAACAACATCTCAAAAACTAAAAGAAAGAAATAATAATAAACAACGCAGAGACAACAAATGACGTCTCGGTCGTCTGGAATTCTTGACTCTGTTATCGACGCCATTGGTGGCACTCCCTGCATTCGCCTTAATCGTGTCCCACAGAAATATGGCATCCGCTGCGATGTCGTTGCCAAATGTGAGTTCTTAAATCCCGGTGGAAGTGTCAAGGATCGAATTGCACGTCAGATGATTCTTGATGCGGAAGCAAGCGGGCGCCTGAAACCGAATGCCACTCTCATTGAGCCATCAAGTGGAAACACTGGCATTGGGCTCAGCCTGATTGCCGCAGTGAGGGGGTATCCCATGATCATCACCATGCCGAAGAAGATGTCGCAGGAAAAAGAAATAGCACTTCGAGCTCTTGGCGCGGAGGTGATTCGAACTGACACCGCACTCGCATGGGATCATCCAGATAGTCTCATCGGTGTTGCCCGCCGGCTGGAGAAGGAGAAGGGCTACGTGCTGCTTGACCAGTACAAGAACCCAAGCAACCCAAAGGCGCACTACGAAGGCACCGCCAAGGAGATCTATGACCAGTGCGGTGGGAAGATCGACATGGTGGTGATCGGCGCGGGGACTGGCGGCACGGTCGTCGGGGTGGCGAAGCGGCTGAAGGAACTGCTGCCGAACGTCATCGTCGTCGGTGTCGACCCGGTCGGGAGTATTTTGGCCGATCCCTCGTCCCCGCCGAAGGACTCGACGCCGTACCTCGTGGAGGGCATCGGCTACGACTTTGTCCCCGATGTCTGCGAGCGGCAGTACGTTGATCGGTGGGTGAAGTGCAACGACAAGGAGAGCTTTGCGCTCGCCTCTGAAATCCACCGCAGCGAGGCCCTCCTCGTTGGTGGAAGCAGCGGCTCCGCCATGTGGGGAGTTTTGCAGGCCGCCAAGGATCTCCGTCCGGAGCAGCGGTGTGTGGTGGTGTTTCCCGATGGCATCCGCAACTACATGACGAAGTTCCCCGATGTTAACTGGCGGATTGAGAAGGGCCTGGAGGAGGGGGAAGTGACACGCCCAACATATGAGGCCATGCAAAAAGAATTGGAGGAGACAAAGAAGAAACTGTCCGAGTATGAGGCCAAATATGGTTCCAAATAAATAAAGGATACATATATACATGTATATATGTATCTGCATCCTTATCTGCCCATTAACACATGGCAGGGATCCTCAACACATTAAATGATAAAACGGAGAGTAATTTATTATTGAAATTATTATTTATTTACCAATTTCTCCGAAAAGGAAAAAAGGAGGGCAAACGCGCCCTTTTTTCCCCGTACATGTTCCATGGAGCTAGATATGGATCAACTAAAACATGAAAAAATAAAAGATAAAAGTGGTAGATAGGTAATGGATTAACAAACATACATACACACATACAGGGTCCATGATATGAATAATAATGTGGACAGAATGTATGAAATTTGAATTTTTGAAAGCTTGCTCCAAGAACGGTATCGTGCAATGTATATTTTTCATACAAGGCACGGCAAAAGTATTAATGTGCATTTTTCTTGTCTCATTTATGTCCAGAATAGTAGGCGTGTAGTTCTTTGGGTTAGGAATGGGGGGAGGGGGAAGAATTTTTAACCAAAAAAATAAATAAATTAGTAATATTAATAATAATAATAATAATAATAATAATAATACGCACTCTACCCCTTGCCCTCCTAGCTCAGAAGGCGAGAAATGACTTTACTGATAGTAGTCCCTTCATAAGTAATTTGAGCCTTCCTCACCCGTTATTCTATATTATTTTATGGCTTTAGGGGAATGTGCATAGTGATTTTTGTTATAAATGCCAAATGAAAGAGTATGAATTTATGGGATATTATGTTTTTACTTTTCCAAATATATATATATATATATATATATATATATATATTATGCATTGTACTCGTAATGAAGAATTGCTAAAAGGTAGTTTGAAAAGGTATTGGATGGGCATTGTTCGTTGTGATAATGATGCAGTTGGGGGAGGACTCTGAACGTGAACTGGAAAACAAGGAAAGAGTCCAACGAGGTTGGTCTTAACCCCTTCCTTCCCTATATATGCATTTTTTTTTCTCTTTGTTTCTTGTAAACAATTATTTTGTCTTGCCGGGGGCATTTCATATGCGTTTTGTTTCTATATATTTATCAAATATCTCGTTTACCTCTTTCTGTTATTTGCAATTCCATCTCTCTTTGTTTATGTATCTGTTTTTGTGGATGAATGATTTCCATCTGTAGGTGACAATGAACGCTGAGGAAAAAACGCGGTATGATCGCCAGGTTCGTTTGTGGGGCAAAGCCACGCAGCAGCAGCTGCAGCAAACCGAGGTGCACATACGCGGAGTGACACCGGCCACTTCTGAAGTGGCCAAAAACTTGGTCCTGGCTGGAGTCCGCTCGGTGACGCTCGACGATGAGGCCGCCCTCGATGCGAGTGATTTAAAGAGCAATTTTCTCCTGCAGGGCCGCGGTCTCGGTGAGGGACGGGGAGAGGCGGCCATTGAAAGGCTGCAGTCACTGAATCCATACGTTTCCGTTCGCCTAGCATCACGAACATGTGAAGAGGAGGAGACTTTGACGCGTGGGAGGAGTTCTTTTGGTGTTGCCATCATCCAGGTCGAATGCATGGCTGATGCCCTTGGGGGGATTTCCCTCCCGCAGAAAGCAGGAGGGATTGACGTGGTGGTACTTGTGGCGGACCTTGGTCAACTGACACTGGGTATGTTTCTCTTCAAGAGACACAAACTCTCTTACCAGGAGCAAATTAACATGTTGCTTACGGAAAATACCTCCAGTAGACCCGTCATGTTTCAGCGGTCCTTGTTGCTGATGCAAATGATGGAATTCCATGAGAAGGGGTCTTTTTTTGATAGACTTGCATGTGCAATGGATATTGTCGTGAAGTACAACTTATCACATCTCTCGAGAAGGGACATCGAACTTGCAGCCAGTATCGCCCCGCAGCAATCATTAAGTACCGCAATTGAGGCGACCGTTGCAGGTGGCATCATTACACAACTTATTATTCGAGAGTTAAGCCAAAGGAATCAGAGTGCTAGTGAGGACGAAAGTTATTCATGGGTTGTGTGCGATAACGGTAACGGTACGGATATTCAGGTGGGATATCTACATAGTCCCTAGGCACGCTTCTCCTTTCTCGTTCTCTCTCTCTCTTTTTTTTTTTTTACGGCAGCTATTTATTGGCTTATGGATGTCATTTTGTTTTTGTTTTGTTTCCCCTCTGTTTGGGGATAGCCCTTGTTTAAGAACAGGGTGGAAACTCCATCACATTTATTCCTTTCTTCCTTGTTTGGTTTTTTTTTCTCGTAGTCAACGCCTGGACTATTACTGTTATTGTGACCAAGCAAAACAACAGCAAAAAGACAGACATAATTTCCTTGAAACCAATCATGCCCAGGGCAAGCTACATCACGATGTTTCTTCCTGTGCTGCTGATGTTGGTGGCGTATTTCCCCGTTGGCTGTTTTGGTGCTTCATTTGGAGATCTCTGCACATTTGACAAGATAATGGCTGTCAGTGATCCACCGCCAACGGTAGTGGTGGTGCGTGAGGTGCCGCGCCCAGGGAAAGGTGCCAGGGAGTCATTTGCTGTCGGCATGGAAAGTAGAAACAAGGATTGGACTCCTATTCGCATTGTGCTGTCTTTGGATGATCTTAATGATAATACAAAATACTGTACACAAGATGGGGAGAAGCGTCCAAATTTTATGGGGCAAAATGTTCTTTGTTATCCCCAGGATATTTTTACGGCAGATAAAAACAAAACTCTGATTCAAGAGATATTGCCTTTGGCCGTAAAATTGCATGCAGAGCGTTTGCTGGTTCAGCCATTAAATGGTCACTGGAAATTACCCCAATTCGCCCAACGTAGCAATTGTAATTACTTCAATGTCCCTCAAAGCCACTACACAGCTGGTATTCCTGATGCAGACATGGTGCTCTATGTGGCGGCTGGAGCGGATCCCAGTATGTGGGCCGTCCCATGTGCTACTGAGCCGAGTGGCCGTGCAGTCGCTAGTGCTATTCATCTTCCTACATTCACACTCTTGTTTCTGTGGCCGACTGCCCGTATGGCTTCCCACGCAATCGCCCACACACTAGGGTTCAGCGCTTTGGAAATGTCAAATCGGAATATGCTTTTAACTATACCTAATCTGCGGGGAAGTACTACCCCCACGACTTTGGTGAATTCCCCTGGCACACTGGAAAAAACGAGGAAACACTACAACTGTAACACTCTTCAAGGAATGGAGTTGCATAAGGATGATAAAGGTGTGGTGGAATCTCACTGGTCAAGACGTAACGCAAAAGATGAGTTGATGAGCCCTAATAACGGCTACACTGCTGGATACTATACGGCCTTAACTCTATCACTTTTTGAAGACCTTGGATATTATAAAATTGCATGGGAGAAGGAAGAACCTATGTCATGGGGTAATGACACAGGATGCGACTTTCTCGATAACCCCTGCACGAAAACGAGCTATACCGTTTATCCTGAAATGTTCTGTCAGCAGAATATTCAAGCACTTTTTTGTACATCAGATCGTCAGGCTGTTGGAGATGCATTCGAGATATAGGTGATGCAAATGCGCAACCGAGGGAGTATTGCCCAATTCTTTTTCCTACTATAGGTAGTGGTGGAAATTTTGATGGCTACCGAACATGTACGTTGAGTGGTTCTGGTGCGTTTCCTGGCTCTGCTCCCGGGGACGACTCGTGGTGCCTCGACGGGAATGGGCTTGAGGCCCGCTCTCTCGAGAGCACAGCATGGCAAAGTGACATTTCTGCAGTGTGCGTAGAGATCATTTGCGGTGCTTCAGAAGTATCGATTAAGTACGCAGGCGCAAGTGATTTTGAGTCATGTCCTGAGGGCACTACCATCTCGCCCCAATCACAGTACTTTAGGAAGGGCGAGATCAAGTGCCCCAAGTACAGCGAGGTGTGCACGATTGCCTCCAACGGCAGCAGTGTTGAGATACACCAGACCCTCCAGATGTCGATGACGGATCTGATAGTGGGCCTCCTCCACCAACCAATCCGGATGATGATGATTATTGCGAAGACTATTACGCTTGGCCTGATGATGGATCAATCTTTATTAGTGGCCGCCCTTCTATGTTCTTTACTTTTCTCATTGCCGCTGCCGTGGTGCTGTTGCTTTGAACAGAACAGAGAAGGTTATAAACACTTTCCTCAGTAGTGAGAATTGAAGCCCAGTGGAATGGATCCCACTTCTAAGAGTATAGGTGCTCCATATCACTGTTGTTGTTAATACTGTGTAGAAAAGTGAGTGCGAATGGCCGAATGTATTCATTTGTTTTTCTTTCATATATATATATATTGCTCATGTATAATTCCGGGAGCGGATTATACGCACTCTCTTCCATCTGATGTCATTTTTGATTGATATTACTGTCATTATTTTTAAAGGACCCCTATCAGTGAGGGAAACAAGTTTGCATCCCTCTCTTTTTCGGTTCGTTTTTCTCTTGTTTTTGTTCTGAGAACCTGGTTATACTCTGCTGTTTCTCTCCGTACGTTCTTGTCGATAAAATGGTGGATCCTCTCCATCTCTCGCACTCTTTGGAGGTGATGAGAATAAATGTAAATGCCGCTGTTTGTTGATGAGGTATGTATCTTTTTATTTTTGGTGTGTCTTGCTAGATGTTTAATTGAGGGCGCGTAGGCAGGCCATTTTCTACAGGTTTCTTTTTGCCTTGTTTGGATGTGCTTTGGTTTTAGAAGAATGCTCATTTCTGTTGTTGACCTTGCCATAAAATTGGTGTCTGTCTGTGGAGTATTGTTGGTAATGGTATTTTCTTATTATGCTTCTGTGTGTATGTGTGTAGAGTAAAGGATTTCTTTTTGTCTCCTTTTTTGTATTTTTGTTTCCCTTTCCTAGTGTAATATTGTACACAAGTTAAATTGGAGAGAGAGAGAGATGGAGAGAGAACGAGCGGGAGAGTGACAGTGAAAAAAATGTCAGTTTTGTTACTCGTCTTGGTTTCTCAAGTTTCATTTGAAGAATCATGGCGGTCCTGGTGCAAGCGTTTGGAAATTGATGGACCCAGGTGATACAGCAACGTCATCGTGGTTTTGTCTGTTTTTGTTGTTCTTGTTGTTGGTTTCCCCCGTGCATGCCCCCGCTCTCCCGCAGGATGCCGCACGGCATAGTTTTCCCTCAGCGATGCATTGCTTGATTGCCGAGGGGCGAAGAGCTGTTCCCCAACGAGAGAGACGTACACAAGCTCGCGCCAGAGAGGAGGAAGTGGCAGGAAGGCGGGGACAACTACAAGGGAAGGAGATGTGCCCATGGCCGGGGTCGGAGCAGCGGGGTGAAGTCATTGCATTCTTTTTATTGTTTGTTGTTGTTTTTGTTGCACATGTGTGCAATAACTGTGTGGGGGGGCGAGGGTCCGTTTTGTGGTTATGTGGACCCGCTGCTAAGAGCTTCCCCGTCAGACGAGTGTCAAGTACCAAAGTATCTGTTTTTTCTTTTTTGATGACAATTGAATAATAATGTTTAATGGGGTTGATTAGTTTTCTCTTGTAGAGAATGGAAAGCAACGTGTTACTACGATTCTTCTCTGCTTTCCTTGTTGCCATGCATTGCAGATCATTTTTGATCTCATAATCTCTTGAGGAGCCTATTCTGGCTTGTGAGTTTAAGCACACATCACGGCAGCTTTTGTCTCCTGGGCCATGCAGACCTTCTCTTTGTGTATCTCTCACCACTGTGTTTCTTTACTTTATTTTTATTTTTTGCTTCTCGATCACCCCCACATACAGTGGGAAAGAGAGACCAAACACGATTTGTCCACTTCGAGTTTAAACAGCGACGATCCAAACGAAATGTCTCGGCATCTGAAGCGTTCTTCCTCTGCGTTGTCACTTTTGCTTCTTCCCGCTCTGCTGATCCTGTGCTGCAGCAGTGGTGGGACTGTACACGCTCAGGTGAACCAGGAGCCGGTCAATCCATTTGGCGGGGCAGCACCGACGTCTCTTGTGTGGGAGGGCGTCACTTGTGCTGGGGGGAAAGTAAAGTCAGTCAGTGCTCCCAGTCTTGTGAAGGTGAATGGTGACGTGTTTGCCGTGGCAAAGGTGGAGTGCACAAAGGACGGTGATGCCGCGGAAAGCGTTACGGGCATTGCGGCAATGCTCCTCCCAGAAGGTGGTGGTGATGTCACGCAGATCTCAATGACGGGTTCAGGAAATGTTTGTGTGCACACCCTGAAGGATAACACTGAAGGAGGTGAGAAGAAGACGGTACAAAATATAACAACACCAACCACAATTGTAAGCGGTAGCCACATATACATGCTGCTGGGAACCCCCAGCCAGGCGACGTCTTCACAATCTTCAGATCCTCCTCAAAAAGATTTGGGACTGCTGTTGGTGAAGGGAGAAGTTGAACAAAGTGAAAGCGCAAAGAAGATCAAATGGAGTAATCCCTCTAAAGTGCAGTATGAAACCAAAACAGCGAGCTTGACACAGTTGGAAGGTGCTGGTGGATCGGGTATTATTATGCAGAAGGACAATACACCCGCATTTCCCATGCAGGCTACAAAGGATGGAAAGACCGTATTTGTGGTGATGTATTGGAGCAAGTCTGAGAATAAATGGAAACTGTCCAAGGAAGTAGAGGATGTTGAAGGCTGCTCTGATCCCGCCATTGTGGAGTGGGGAGAAGAGAATGTGTTTCTTATGGTCACTCCCTGTGCGAAGGGCTCCTACGATGTGTTCAGGTCCACTTACCTTGGGAACGGTTGGCTGAATACTGGCGTGCCACTCACTCGCGTGTGGGGAACATCACAAAAGCGTCAAGGAAAAGGCGTTCGCAGTGGATTCATCACTACCACTATTGAGGGAAGGAAGGTGCTGCTTGTTACACTTCCGGTGTATTCTGAGGATGGAAATGGACGGCTTCACTTGTTTCTCACTGACAATGCGCACGTGTATGATGTTGGCCCAGTATCCACTGAAGGTGATGACGCTGCCGCGAGTAATCTGCTGCTGCATGATGATAAACTGATTGTCGTGTACGAGAAGAAAAGCAGTGGGACATCATCAACGACAGCCACAAATCTTGTCTCTGTGCGTTTGACGCAGCAGCTGGAGCAGATAAAGACAGTGGTGAAGACG